>JAVLVB010000087.1:477956-550976 GCA_032876305.1 Orestias chungarensis | reverse complement strand
ATCTATCTATCTATCTATCTATCTATCTATCTATCTATCTATCTATCTATCTATCTATCTATCTATCTATCTATCTATCTATCTATCTATCTATCTATCTATCTATCTATCTATCTATCTATCTATCTATCTATCTATCTATCTATCTATCTATCTATCTATCAGTTCGTCCATCCACCTGTTATGTATAGAGAGGACTAGATGAATGTAGATGTATATGTCTGTAAATGGGCCATGTCCAAATATGTGGGAATAATTTTGACTCATTACGCTCGACCAATACTGTATTAGCTGTTATATCTACAGTTATATCTACAGAAACACAAGCCTATGTTTGGAGGGTTGCTGGCCTCGGTCTTGTCTCACCAGCTGGCTGCTGTCATCAATGTTCCCAAGGTGCAGGATGGGTGAAGTCTGGAAATAGCCAGCTGCTATTTCTAGATCTTCAGGGTTACTTCAGGAACGAACTAACAAGGCCTCTTGATATAATGGATGGGAAGTGACCCAACCTCGGGTGGGTTTGAAAAATGTGGGTTTCAGCCACAAAGATGTCAGTAGAAATATATCCAAAAGCATCAAAAGTGCACCACCTTAACTGTGAAAAATGACAAAAAACACAGAGTAAGAAATCTTTGGAGCTGTCTTCTAACAAGCAGAAAAAGTCTGCAGTACATTTTCTTGTATCTTCTGCTCATTTGTGCTAGGCTAAAGAAGAGAATCCAAAAAAAATATTTTGACATTGCGTTGGTCTGATTAAAACCTGTGAGCAACATGGGTGTGGTGCTATGTTTCCTCATTATGGGTGAAGCATGTTTGGTCTGTTTGTTCTGAATAATATCTCATCAAATTTTATCATGACAGTCAGGGGAAAATATGGAAAGCAGACAGAGTTTCTCCTCAACATGTTTTCACACAACACCTTCCATCATTATTGTCCAGAGGTGCAGACTTCAATTATGCAACTTAAAATCGCGTCTGTGACAAATTGCGTTCTCGTCTTGTTATTTGTAATCACACGCAATTTTAGACAAATTGTACAATGCAGCATCCTGTTCCAAAAACTGCAATGTTCATTTAATCAATATTTTATTTATTTATTGTTTAGAATAGTCAGTTTTTGCATTTTAGTTTATTTGTGAACACATTGTCTGTGTATTGATCATGTCACATGAAGGGACCATTTAAAGAGGGGAAGGAAAACTGTGTTAATTTGAAAAAAGTATATATTAGGGATTTGTTTGCCTTAGTTTTCAGGAGTGGAAAAATAAAAAGGCAATATTTATACTTTAAAAGTTGTTTTGTGCTGGTATAAATTCATTCCTAAATTCATTCCTTCTAAGATCAATAAAGTATCTATCTATCTATCTTCCTATCTATCTATCTATCTATCTATCTATCTATCTATCTATCTATCTATCTATCTATCTATCTATCTATCTATCTAACATTTAAGAGCAATACATAGGTAATATAACAGTATGAGCAACAATTATTGTCTATAAATTAAAATAGTTCATATACCAAACGATGCCAGTGAGTAGAGCGAGCTGTCTCATTCTGGGGGTCCTTACAAGGTCCATGTAGGAATATTTTCTATTTTCATCCTCAACAAGTATTACTTTGGAAAGAACCTGTACAATTAAATGTTAAATATAAACAAAAGGCTTTTTACATGTAGATAATGTTGCAGTTGTTATACCTCAGGCTTTAGGTCAACCATGAATTCCTCTCTGCTATTGTATTTTGCACACTTCGAGAGGTAAAAATGTGCAGTATTCACTTTTCCATTACTTATCAACCATCTGGCAGACTCAGGAAGCCACCTGCATTTGAAAGCAGATGGACAAGCTTTGTATTAGATTTTTGTTGTTTGGGTCTATTTCTTTACTACAAACAAGCCTAGATATTAAATATTTATTGTAATTGTTATTATCTGTCCAGTTTGTGCTTACCACCAACATATTACAGCTAATAACAATGGGCTGGTCACAGCAGCAGTCAGGTATCGCCAGTTGTTCACAAAATAAGCCACACCGGGTAAGAGAGTAGTTGCAAAGCTCCAGTCAAGGCTCATTAAAACTCCTACCAAGGTATGATGCTTGATATCAATCCATTCTATACCTGTAGAAAGAATAATAATAAAAGTATTAAGAGAGACTAAGACACAAACTCAACTGAAAATCTGACGATTTATTAAGGCAGGGTCAAGTTAAGTCTGTATAAAAAATTTGCTGTAAGTGTTCTAAGTTTGTTTACAAATAAATAAATCTGTATGTTACTTAACAATACAGTAGACTGTAAAAACTAAACAGTAACTGTCTAAAGTAACAGCAAATGTAAATTGCTGAAGTTCTCCAAAAAATACATCCTCAGTTTATGTCCTGTGCTTTCTAAGCAGGTGGCCTACCAGTTTGTGACTAGGTTTTTATCACTTCTATCCAGTTTCAATTAGATCCTAATCCGGTTACACTATAGAATAGTTAGTATTTATGAAAACTTAATTCCTGGACTTTTTGGAAGGGTATTTTTAATGGCATTTACTGATACTATAACCATGTCTCGTAGAAGCAGTCTCTTGGTGTATAAAGGTGTCTTTGTCAGTTGTGAGGGGTGACACGGGCAATACATTGAATTTATAGTATACATTGTGTTCCTAGGTACGGTTGCTTCGAAAGTCAAATTTTCATTTTCCGATTCAAAGAACTATAGAACAAACTTCTTTCTCCTGATGTAAATAAATGTAGAAGATATTCAGAAAAGCTTTTAAAAATCAAGACTAATTCAATAAAATATCATTAATTAAAACTTACTTGCTTCTTAACAATAGTTTTTTACTTTATTGTTACTGAATATACAAGGTTAAATTAAGGACCCAAATTACTGGTTGTATGTTTCCTAGAAGTACCACATGCAAGGTTTTTTGTAGCTAGCAATGCAGTCATATTTACTGTTATATGTTATATGTGTTTTGGCCATTATAGTTTGTCTTTAAATGCACTTTATTAAGGTAAAATTGAACTGAATTGTCAATTACCAAAACAACATAATCAGTTTAACTGGTAAAAATTAACCTTCACATTTTTAATGAGATGTCAGGCAACTTACAAAGAACAATGGAGACTATACTGATTCCAGAAATCCCAAATCCAGTAAAAAACCGTGTGGCAGCAAACATAGCAAAATTATAAGAGAAAGCACTTGCAAAACCAAAGATGGCAGTTATTATGTAGGACACCATAAGTGTTCTTTTACGGCCAAACCTCTGAAAATACAAATATTAATTAAATAAATATAAACCAAAAAATACCATAAACAATGTTTATATAAAGTACACAAAAGATCTTTCACTTAAGCAATACAGTTTAATTTTATTTCTTTCTTCATTAAAAAAAAAACACAATTTGGTGTGGAATTTTATTATGAGGGAAATCTACACCTGTCACTATGATACCCAAAAGCTGCTGATCCAGCCATGACCCCGATGAAGAAAATGGTGGCTATAGCTCTGTTCACACCTCTCTTATCACAAACCAGATCCCACTAAAAAGAAAAAAAATTCAACAGAGTAGTGAGGGACAAACAAGTAAGTCATAATAATGAAAAAAAGAAAATGCACCAACAAAACTTACTTCAGTGGCCAGAGTAGATTTAAAAGTGCTGTAGTCATAAACCCACCCGTCCCGACATGGAATTGTAGGTAGATCAGTTGTGTTTGTAGAGTTATACAGCAGGTGATTATGAGGGTCTGCAAACATCGTGAAGAAGCTCAGACTCCCATCACTCTGCAAAGGAATACTAACAACGAGCTTGTCTTCAGCAGATAAATTTCTAAATCTTTCCCCATAGTCCAAAGAACTGATGTCGCAGTGGTGAGAAGGAATCACAGTGATGAAGTTATTCAGCAGAAAGTGAAATGGCAAAGTCATACGAGGAATGACCAGCAATAGAATGGTTCTTATCTGAAATCTCCCAAGGCCATTAATCTCTGCAAGCACATTTTCAAACTTCATCTTGCTGACAGATGATACAGTGCTCAAGAGAGGAGTAAAGCACCATAGAGAAGGCAGGAAACTTAAAAACATCTTTTTCTCTCTGTATGTCCATTAACCAGAAATCTGTCTGGATTTCTGGTTAATCGACATACAACTCTGCTTACTAAATCTTATCATGTAACTATTTTCTTTAATAAATAACTTTTTCAGACAAACAATGCAAAATGTTCCTTAATTTGAATAACACCAACTCCTGTAAGCAAACACATCAGTTTCATTGGAGGTAGGGGGTAACTATCAGTCAGTAGTTGCTTTTGCTTAAGTGAATGATCTAGAACCTCTGTTCTGTGTACCCAAAGAATCTGGCTTTGTCTCTGGGTCAATCAGGTGTTGGTTATGGAAATGATTCTATGATTGTGGCGAAAACTTTTCTGATAGTAAGATTTTGTAGCCTAAAATGATGCTGTGTGGTCATTTTATCATATCCTGACACTGTACTATATCGGATAAAAAACAAATGTACAAAAATATAACTAGGATTGTGTTTGGAATATTGAAGAAATGCTGATGTATTCTGTTGAAGGTTTTGGAGTGTTAGGAAACATGGGTTTTAACCTTAGATGACAGCCTTTCAGTCCAGAATTACATTAAAACTGGTTTGATTTGGAGCTTTCATCTGTTTCATTAAAAACCTGTATACTAGAACTAGTGACCAAAGTATCAAGTACTAAGACGTGAGAGGTTGGGAAATTCATCGTTAAAATTGAACCTATCAATCTGATAATGTAGCATATGTAATTGGATGTCCAGGCAAGCCAGGCTTGGATATCAAATTCTTCTTAATTTCTTTATACCATGAAATGTTTTAGTAGTGACACTTAAAAGATGTAGAAATTATCTGAAAACAATGCCATCCACTCTAATATTACATTTGTGATCTGTCTTAGGTTTATTATCTCTGCATCCTAAAATTCTTTGAGTGGGTTCAACTGAAAGCAGGAGTACCTACTTTTATCTAATTCTACTAATTATTTGACCATTTTGTACCATGTATTGGCTGTAAATAAAGCATTAACGCTTCATTTCCAAACGGCCAGTTTATCTTCAACTATAGAAAAAAATTAATTGGGGGTTAAAATGAAAAACTAATCAAAAAATGTATTCACTCAGTCATTACACTTAAGTAAACTACAGTTTATACCATTGATTCCAATATATACACTCTTCAGAAAATAGTACTAATTTTAACCTGTGCTTTATGCACACCGAAGCAGTTACGATAAACAATTTGTTGATTTCCACAAAATTTTAATTCCTGTTTGCAATCCTGTTTTTGCTAACCTGAATTATCAGACTGATGCTTTACACTCTGATGGGGTTCCAAGTTTCACAATCTTTAGTTACTGCTCTGACTTTTCAGTTTCACATATTTCTATTAATAAACGTCACATGTAGTAAAAGAAAAATTGTATTAGCCGATACAAGAATTGGTTTATTTATCAATTATTATTAGGGATGCACCGATACAGACACTGGTATCGGGTATCGATCCAATACTGGGCATACATACTCTACCGGTACTCGTAAAATTGCCACTGATACCACCCACACGCGGCGCTACTATTGGGCCTGGGTGGGCCTTATGGCGTGATCTCTGTGCCACCAGGTCCGCGGGTACAGAGCAACCTGAAGGAGCAACAACCGTAAGCGTGTGCGTACGAATAGCAGGTAAGCGCGCCTGCTCAAAGGTACCCGGACACGCCCTCAACTCCGACAAAACGGCCCCTAGCACTCGGCTCCCCGTCCGCGAGCAGTTTGTCAGTTGTGCGCTTGCCCGAGGAAGCCATGAGCGAGCGCGCCTGAGATTCACACACACACGCCCACAACCATTGCTCCCCCAGATAGCTCCGCGCCCGCAAACTAGCGGCACAAAAACCACGCCACACTAAGTCCCTGTCCTCAGTACCGCAAAAAAGCATTTCAGTATTTGACAATTTTGTTAAATTTGTGTTTGTACTGTATTGTTTAAATACAAAATGTTGTTCAAATACCAATATCATACTCGGTATTGGTATCGGTGAGTACTCAAATGCAAGTACTCGTACACTACTCATTTTGGAAAAAAGTGGTATCGCTGCATCCCTAATTATTATTATTCATTGTGAGTTGAAAATCATCCCAGTAGAAATACTTTTCGTGAAAAAGGCCTCGTACTGCAGGCATTATTGAAACATAACATAAAATCATGTATGTAAGTAAATGTGCTTAATGAAACCACTTGATTCTTTTAAGTCCTTTTCTTAACTTTAAAGGGAAGAATTTTCAGGGCAAGCATTTATTATATTTGATATACAGTTTATTTCTTTATCCTACAAGACACCCTCTTTTACTTTACAGAGTGAACAGAAGGAAAAAAAGTAATGATTGTCAAACTAACACAAAATGAAGGTAAAATCACAGGTTTTATTAGCAATAGATTTTTAAGGACATTGGAAAATACTTTCTTCAGACTATCGAAGCACATCTCCAATATTAAAAGGGTCTGGGACATCTGAAATCTTTACCTTGGATTGTTCATTTCTAGGAAGATATTGAAGCTAATCTAGAATGTAGATTAGATGGATGAAAATTATAAGAAAGAACTGTATTAAACATTTTATTTTGACAAGTTTAAAATTTAAAATGTTATTCAAATTTTCATTCAGATTTAATGCTGAAGTCAGCAAAACATTGTGGAGTTATCACTGTTAGATTTAAAGACGTCTGTGGTCAAATAAATAAAGTAGGAGGAAGATCAAAATGAGGAAATATGTGTAATATGCATAGCAAAGTGGATTTATTCATTAACTTTGAATAACATACTACCAAAAGGAAAAGGGGTATATAAAAATAGTATTATTAAAGCTGTTTTAGTAATGGTCAGTTCTCTTCTCCATTGTCCTTATTGATCTGATCCTGCAAAATAGATAATACTTATTTATTTCCCCATGCATAGATCCATTCAAAGGGAAAAGAAAGACATACAGCCAATATAAAAAGTGCTGTGTTCATGCAATGTGCTTAAATTGTACCTTTGTACTACGAGGCTCTCTAAATAACTAAACATTTACTGTGTATTTAATATTAGATTACGTATAACGTTCCTTGGAAATCTTTTTCTTTTTTACCTGGGTTTCTCTATGTCTTCTATGAACTCTGGCAGCTGGGTGTTTAATGTTTCAGGCAGGAGTGAGGCAACTAAACCAGAACCAACCGCCACAGTACAGTATAGAGCAGCAGGGAGGAACTGCCACACATCTTCCAACAACATAATGAGTGGGGGGAGATTGATACACCCAACCGCACCACATATGAAGTGTAGCCTAGACCGTTCTGCCTGCAAAATGATAAAGTTATTTTTGGAAACCTTCTGCGTGAGCATTCACTTAAATCTTTCCTTAATAAACTTGATTACATATGTTTGACTGACCGCAATACTGTAGGATAGAGTTCAGTTGTGTAAAGGAACATTATTGTGAACGAAGCCTCTGACATGGACTTTCCAACAACCACCACAATGGTACGAATAACCCACTTATCTGGGGAAAACGCGCATAACAATTTATTATTTGGAAATTAATTTGGAAATTAATTAACAAAAAAAGGATCCTATAAAATAAAAATGTTGATGAATAGACAGACACCTGCAGACAGCAGAGCTACCATCTCACAACGCCTTCTACCAATTTTCTCCAAGAAAAAATAGACCCCGATCTTCATTGGCATTTCAATCGAAGCAAAGATGAATTGAATGAGGAATGGATTTAGTCCAAACCCTGTAATGTTTAGACTTATGCCATAGTATGTAAATGCCACTCCGTACCTACAAGGAAATAAAATTAAACTTTAATGGCTTTTTGCTATCCTCACTTTCCTTTTTAGGATTTATTGGGATTCAAAGCTATGGTAATCTAAAAACCAACATTATGTTGTTAAACATACTTAATTTCTAATGATGATCGTACCGGTGTTATTAGTAAGCATTATTGTAAAGAAAAGTGGTATTTCACCTAGTATCTTACTTGTTATGTGTTCTCCTTCAGAAAAAAATTTACTGGTATCTGCTTATGTCCACCAACTGCTTTAAGGTAAATCTATAACTTGCTTCTCTAAATGTTCACCCAGGCTCGTTGTTCCACAATAACGAAACACAGCTAGAGCTATTGGTTTTTTTTCTGTTTCTAAGCCAAAAAAAAATGGAAGATTGAAGATCTATGTACTGACTTTACTTCTAGGCTGCATGTGTACTAGTAGCCTGAAGTTATTTTCTGATCTAGATAATACATTATTGTAATAAAACTAACTTCAGACTTTAAACATAAACGTAAATACAGTTTTCCTAAAAACAAACAAATCAAAAGCAGTCAAATAGTGAAATTCCTTGAGTCCCCTTTGTTTGTTTTATCTAACATTGCTTATGATGGGACTTTCCATACATTCACAGCCATTACATTGTTTTCATTCTGTAAATCAGGACATATCAGCAATTCCACCTTGAGTCTTTCTGCATGGAGTTTGCATGTTCTCCCTTTCCATGCGTGGGTTCTCTCCGGGTACTCCGGCTTCCTCCCGCAGTCCAAAAACATGATTGTTGGGCTGATTAGGCATAAGATAGCTTATTGTCAGATTGATAATAACTGTAACATTATATCTACTTTGTAAGTCGCTATGGATGAAAGCATCTGCTAATTGCATAAACATAAATGTATTTAAGATTTTAATTTGATTGTAGATACGGGGAACTTTCAGCATGTGGCTTTTTGTCTTGCCGACTATCTCTTGACTCATGAAAATAAAAACACATCCTGCTCTTTCCTGTCTTTGTAAGTTTGTAGGACAGCAGAAATGGGACATTGAATCCTTTAAGTCATTTTGTTAACCTTTTCACATCTTATTTGTACAGATGGGAAACAGAAAGCTATGGAGAATTAATGTAGATTCACAAAACCTAAACGTGCCCAAATGAGTCAAACTTTACTGATTATCTTCATCCTGTCTGATGTGCAGCAAATAAATGCCACTTGTGCCAGAAAAACACTTTTTTGAAAAAAAGTTACGATGCTTAAATTAAATCTAGTTTATAGATTTTTGTAATCGTTCCGCTGATGAATAAATATTCCTGCATTAAATGCTGCCTTTTTTTTTCAGTCAAACAATTATTTTTTTGCTTTTTACAACATCTTTGCCAGAAATGTATCCGAAGTTTGTATTATTGAATCCTAAAAATAAAATTTTACTCTTTTTCTTCCTTGAATACACTGTAAACCCGAATGTTCAAAATAAGTAATTGTGTTAAGTAGTGTGAACTTAAAATTTTCTTAAAAGTTGCACTTACTTAAAGATGTTGAGTACCAGGAGCGATTTCCTTCTTTTTGAGTTGATTTAACTTAAAATGTTTGAATAATATGAACATTTTACATTTCATGTACCCGTTATTTAAAATTATTAACTCAGAGTTACTGAAACCTTTATAGATCAAACATGAATTTATATTTTATTTTGAAAGAAAAAAATAAATAAATCAATTTAGGGACAAATTAAGAATAAATTTATTGCATTAAATATATTTTCATATATTAAACATCACACACACACACACACACACACACACACACACACACACACACACACACACACACACACACACACACACACACACGTTTATATACGTTTATTTATTTATTTTATTTTTGTTTTCATTGTTAATAGTTTGCACGTTAAAATGTTTGCTGGTTAATAAATTACTTTTAAATTAAAAAAATAAGTCGCTTGAACCTGAACCGATCTGACATTGGATGGAAAGGTTGGAAGAACAGCATCAAGTTTAAAATGGGCAATTACACGACCAAGATGAGGAGGGCTGGATGTCAGGAGGTTGCAGTAAATGTTGGGAAAGGAAGTGGAAATAAACCTGAGAATGAACCAACATCAAAAAGCTGATGTCTGCAGAGACTAAATTTCTGCCTAACTTTGCTCAAGGCTCTTGATATGCAGTCTGAGGTAATAGTAGTAAACCCTTAATTCTGTTTTTATCCTTGCTAAACAAATTTAATGAATTAATTAATTTAGGTAACTTTTTTATTTTTTCTGTTTATATCTTTGTTACTGCCTGCCACATTGTGTGTAGTATTGCCTAATTTCATTCATCATGAAATAAATAATTGCTGTTACTGTCCTTTTCTCAATACAGGTTCATGCAACGGATAACAAACTAACCGAACTAACTGAGCTTGATCACCTCACTCATCATCTGACATTATTTAGACAGAAAGCTTCCAAAACTGGAATGACTGCAGATGCTTATGCAGAAATGTTCAAAGTTCATTCAAGGATTCAAGGATTCAAAGAGACTTTATTGTCATTCTTAAAACATGTGGTACATGAGGTGGAACGAAATTGTATTCTCACGGTCCAGTTCCACCCAAGAGCTAATATTAAAATAGGTAAAATAAAATAAAATAAAGTAAAATAAAATAAAATAAAATGTAATAAACACAAAATATACTGAAAATATGCAGAATATAAGAGTGTAGGGGGTTTGGAGTAGCAGCAGCATGAATGGATGAATGAATGAATGAATTCGTATTGCAAGTTACTATAGCCATTAAAAGTGTCTCAGTCCGTTTAAAGTGTCTCAGTGCGGGTATGTGAAGGTGATCAGAATGTATTTGTCCATGTAAAGTGTCAGTTCAGTGGTTGTTCAGGTGGAGTTCGAGAGTCTAACAGCTTCAGGAATGAAGTCTGGTGGTTTTGCACTTTATGTTCCGCAGCCTCCTGCCTGAGGGGAGCGGGACAAAAAGTAAGTGTGCTGGGTGGGTGGGATCCTTCCTGATGCAGATGGCCCTTTTCCTGCATCTGGAGGTGTAGATCTCTGTGGTGCTGGGGAGGCTGACTCCAACAATCCTCTGTGCGATCTTCAACACTCTCTGCAGAGCTTTCCTGTCTGCAGCAGAGCAGCTTCCATGCCACACGTTGATGCAGGAGCACAGTACACTTTCCACCACTCATCTGTAGAAGGAGATAATTGCAACAGTCAGCTGGTTATTAATGGGTTTATTTGCAGATAATGGTAATTAATTAATTAATAATTACTTGGGGCCGTTTGGCATTGGGCTTGATTAGTAAACTTCTCACTATTATTCATATTTTAATCCTTTTAGGAATTACATGATGTCCACACATGGTGTACCACTGTTCTTCATGCCCTTCCTGTGTATCTACGTGAGGACGTCTTTGGATTTTTCAGAACATTTGTGGTAAGTAACCAGTTCATATTTTCCTTCTATTTTCAACACACTGGAATGTCTGTATATGTACCAGTGTTTAAACTACAAATCTCTGGCAAGGTTTCTAAGTGTGAATTGTAATTTTGGGCCAATTAAGGCATCAAAAAAAAATATTACAAAAAAAATCAAGTGGGGTGTCATTAGCCTGTGGAATACATAAAAGTCATTAACTTTCTCAGCAACTAGAGTACAACACAGCAGAATTAACAGGCGTTTTTCAGACTTATGTATTATTGTTATCTATGTGACGTCCAACTGTAATCAAAATTGCCAAAGCCAGTTTCTGTAAATGTAATAAGTATTTGATCTCCCTTTCAATTTTTAAGGATGCTAAGGATGAGCCAGACCTGGGTATGCAGTAGCCCTCCTTACAACCATCAGTTATGATGCCACAAGCCCACTTCACTACCACTCAGCAAGAGTCTCTTGTCGTCCTAGAGGGTGATGTGGTTGTCAATCTCCCCAGGCTTGCTGATGCCTTTGTGGGAATCTTCAGGCTAATCTACGCACTACATCTCAGATATCCCAAAGGACTGTTCACACAAAAAATCTTGGTTGGTCTTGCTGACTCTAAACTTTCACCCAAACTGGAGACGTTTAAAAATTATCTTATGTTGTGGGTGGTGGGTTCTGATGGCTCACTTTGTTAGAGCATATTCCACAAGGGTTTTCAGCCAAATAGCAAACTGTCTTTCTATTTGTTGTCTTAATTTTTTTTGTTGTTAAGCTGAATTTAACAACATTATTTTTGTTTATTTCATTTTGTGCTGAAAGGGACAGGAGTTGGCAAATCTCTATAAAGTCAAATTTGTGTTCAGGACCTAAGACTTGCTTATGCACCCCTGGTTAGCTGTTTATAAGCTATTTGGGACATGAAGATTTTATTTTCTTAGTACCAGTATAAACAAAATGGCTGGAAGTAAACTTGTTAATTGTTGGTTTATTTATTTATTTGTGTTTTTCATTTTTTATTTTTCAGATATTTGTTTGCTAAAAGACTTGCCAGCAAATGTTTCTACTAAACATCAGAATACAAAAAAATATATGTATACTTTTAATTTGATGTTTTTGTTTTTGGATTTTTAAATCAAGAGTACTTATTATTTTTAAGGCAATCAGTTGCCACAAATATTTTAAGTTTGAGACAGATGAATAAAATATTCTGAGTAGTAGAAACATAACATTTTTGAGTTGGCTTAATTAGTAAATATAATTTAATGATAATTTAAAATTATGCTTAACATGAACTCAAAATATATATGCAATTATATACTCACATTTTTTGTTTATGAACTCAAAAAACGTGAGACAATTACTTTTTTTAAGTTCTGCTTACTTGTTCGGTTTTACAGTGTAGAATAAACATCACAACATAAACATAAATGCCATTGTAATAAAAAACAAACAAACAAAAAAAACATCAACAAAAAAACAGAATCTGTCCTTGATTTATATTGAAATCATACATACCATACAATCCAGGAACAGATTGCAAGTTTTCTTATATTTGGTATCCGAAAAAGATCTAAAACAGTGTACTTCTTATTTTCAGTATCAGATTCTACGGATTCCGACAATGTCTGTGAGAAAACAGAAAAATAGAGTAAAGTCAGAATGCTCACATGGAGGCTTTTACTCCTAACTTGCTTTATAAAAAACAAATCAAAAAACAAAAGCAGCCATCCTGAATTTGTGTCACTGGATGTTATTCAGGGGAGTAAAAGTGGCTGGTACACTTTCTTGTTGTCTGTTTTTAAACCATTATGTAATTCTACTTTATTATTATGCACTATAGGGTTGTAAAATGTACGAGACTTCATTCTACTTTATTATTATGCACTATAGGGTTGTAAAATGTACGAGACTTCAAGGGATATAAATACTGCTGCAAGGCACAATACCTTCGATTTGATGTCAGCAATAGAGTTGGATCTGTTGTTTGTCTCAGCACATTTCACAATGTAATGATGTGCTGCTTCAGCATTCTTCTTTGACACGAGCCACCTTGCAGACTCTGGAAGCCACCTGCAGTGACAAATATGATGACTTCAGTATTTTGTTGACATAAACCATAATTTGGCTTCTTTTGGTGGGAAATTTTATTTATTTATTACCAGGCAAAGATGACCAGAATCAGTGGCGAATTAACAACCACAACTAAGAAAGAAATCCCTGCCAAAAGCCAGTTCCCAAGGGTCCAGTCCAGGCTTATGATTACACCTGAGAAAGTCCTACGCTCAATGCTACACCATTCAACATCTGAAGTAAGAGTGGTAGAGATAAAAGGTTTTATTAGAAAATGAAAAACAATAGAATATAAGTACAGTAGAAATATTTCCCTCACCTAAAGCTATGGAGATAATGCTTATCCCTGCTAAGGAGATCTCCGTGAATAATCTCATGGGGATGAACATTACATATGATGTGAAGAGCGCGCTCAGAATTGTAAAGATCAAGGACGATACATACGACACCAGCAGCAGTCGTCGTCGCCCAAACCTGGTCATGAACAGAATGAAGTTCATATACATATAACAAGATGTTCAAAAGTTAGAACAATATTGTACCTCCTAAAATTCACAGAAAAACGTTGATTCTCTGACTTATCTAAGCTTCTTTATTACTTCCTTATCCCTACCCTTTATTCGGCACATACGCTTTTTAAATTGCTGTAAAAAAGCTGCTAAAACAAATGCCGTTAACATTTATTCCACTCAATGGGAATCTGAAATAGATCTAAACTAATGGAAATTTGTCAACTCTCAATATACCTGTGTTTAAAACAATCACAACAACATTTCACAAAATCACATTTGTATTCAAGATAGATTTTATCAGATATTTCAAATTTATGTCCAGGGAAAAGAGCACTTAAAAGAGAGGAGAGGAATAGCTCTGGTTGAAGAGGTGGAATTTTATTTCATCCTTTTCTATTTCATTGTGTATTTATATTTAACGTTCAATATATTTAATGTTCTTTTTTTATGTAAAAAAGATATAACCTTCGTTGTGTGTCATTTCTTTAAGCTGGGTTTAGCTTTGTTTCGGACTTCCTTTATGAGTGAAGCATTTACTTTTGTAATGGTAAATTTGGATTAAAATAAAAACCAGATTTTTCTAATAATCCCGTAGTGTCCTCCATTTTCATCTCAGTCCATCAGAGTTTCCTTTACTCATGTTCAGCATTTGAATGATTTTTTTAAACAATAATTTTTGTTCTTAAACATTTCAGAGGATTAAGGGAGATTAAGTTAGCAAACTTACATTACATTCTACGTTTCCTTGATTATATATAAATATGAAGTGACATAGAAACCACCTATCTGAATAATACAAAATATAAATAGGATCACAAGGGACAGAACTTACCTGGTTTGGAACAATACTACTACTACTACTAATACTACAAAAAAAAAAGCTTTTCTCTCCTAACATTTTCAACATAAATGTGTCACAAACTGGGATTCATTTAAATGGTGGATTTTGGTCAGGTGTTACTAAATTTATGTGAAAATGAACTCTCTACGTTGATTTGAAAATCATAGATATCTGTGAAAATATCGCCTGCCTACTCTTAGGTATTATAGGTGAGTGTTTTTGTTTCACAGACAAAGGCTACCTTGCTTAAACACAGAGCATTATAAACTCGCTTAAATACCTTAACACTACAAAACGCAGGTATGATATATCCTTAAGGAAGTCATCATTGTATCTTTCAGTAGTTTTGTTTAAAACAAATACACAGATACTGTTCAAGACACATAAACTACACACTGCACTTAATTCCCAGAACTAAATCATTTGAGGTGACTTAAACAGAAGTTGCCCAAACAGGAATGGATTAATGATCCATCTCTCTGAATGTGCTAACATTGTTAAACATAAAAGATGGATGCTGAAATATTAGAGAAAGAGTGTAGTATAATGTAATAAAAAGTTGTATAATGGACAGCATTCCACTGATGATTTTGTTAAAAATACTTAACTTTGAAATATTTCTGGATTTTTCAATGAGGGATTATGCAGAAGCATTTTTATAAAGGCGTGTCAACGTTAAACTTTTATATTTAAATCCTCACCTATCACTTTGAAAGCTAAACAACGGGACTTCAATCATGACACCAATAAAGAAAATCGTAGCCGTCCCCTTATTCATCCCTTTTCTGCTGTAGACAAGATCCCACTAACATGACAGATTGAATGATGATCAATTCAAAAACTGAAATAACAACATGTCGTTATCAGGGTTTGTGTTGGTAGATTATGTCTTATTTTTAAACAGATTGATAATACCTTCTTCTACAATGCTTACCTCAGTTACCAGTGTAGATCTAAAGGTGCTGTTGTCATAAACCCATCCACTCTGACACTTAACAAAGGAGGGCTCCTCGCAGACAAATACTCATATTGAGGCTTCGCAAACATCCGACACTGACTAAGAGTCCCATCTTGCTCTGTTGTGATGGAAACGGACAGTTTCTGTTTGAGAGTCAAGTTTCCAAAGACACCTCCATCTTCCAGGGTGCTGATGTTGCAGTGGTGAGGAAGTACAGCTGCCATGAAGTTGTTCAACAGAAAATGGCATGGTAGAGTGATTCGAGAGAGCATCTGGATCAAGAATAGTCTGACTTGAAATTTTCCAAAGCCATTGATTTCAGAAAGTATGTTGTCAAACTTAATTTTGCTGTTGCGCTGAATTCGATCAGACGTGAGATACAGTGGAAGTGAGGCTGTATAAGGACCCACAGTGTGAGGAAAAAAAGACCCACTCAGAATATTGTAAATAATTACGGGTATCGGGTTTACTTATTTTATTGAAGCTAAAATCAGGAAGTTATTGTATCCACCTTTAACTCTTTACGTATTGTTTTCCAAACGAGAAAAGACCAAACTTTGTGCTTGGAGCATTTTCGACAGACTGTGAGCCGAGTTTCCTAGTCTAGCTTAATAAAAACATTTTTAAAATACACCAAACGTACCTAATGAAAGACAGAAAACACAGGGCGGTTTGGAGATCACTCTACATCAGGGGTATGTTCCAGTAAGATATCTAGTCCAACTGATTGCAGGGAAATATTTAACAGAGAACAGTGTTAAAGTTAAACAGTTGGAGTCCACATCCTATTTTGAGGATGTGTGAGGGAAAGAAGTCATCTAGTAAAAACATTAAAAAAGCAGGCGATAAATAGTAGTTTTGAGGCTCTTTGTCACTAATCTCAAGAGAGAAGCCTGTTTACAGCCTTAACAGTCTAAGCAGTATGTCACAGGCTTTGGCTTTAAAAATCAGTTGTATAAATATGCAAGGGATTAATACCTCTATTTAATTTTAAAGAATGTGCGACAACTGCTGGGTATAAAAAACATTACAAATAAAGTTGTGTAAAGAAAGTTCCCACACAAATAACACGTTTTTATTTTTTTAAGATTGATTCTTTGAAAAATTCAGTGGGTTAGTTGTTGTTGAATGGGATTTTAATGCTAAAAAGTGAAAAATTCATGAAGTCGTCTCAAATGGGAATATTTAAGTTCAATACAGTTCAGTTTATTTATACAGACCCACATTACAAAACGACATCTCAAGGCAGTTTACTAGAACATTCTGCAGTGCCTTGCATAAGTATTTGCATCTGCTAAGCTTTTACTGATTTTTTGTATCATTGAGTGGTAAGAGTAGTCAATAATTGTGAAGCATAGAGGATATAATATATGGTTTTAAAGGGTTTTTCTTAATCATAGTATGTAAAGTTTGGTGTTCATTTGTAAGCTGATCCTGATCTCAATAATTTTCCAAACCGCATTTTGTTGCAGTAACAGCTGCAAGTAATTTGGAGCTCCAAGTCAGCTTTGTTTATTTACCGACTGTTGTTTGTAGTTATTCATGACATAATACCTTATTCTAACTTTAGATTTTACCACAGCTTCTTAATTTCTGATTTCTGATATGGAACAATAATAAAAAATAAGTATGGTTTCATGTACACCATTTGATGGTAGCTCCGATATTCTTTATAGGTAACATATTCAATATGATTAAATTTTACTCTGTTTAATAACTTATGTAACTGCTCACTGCAATTGCATTTGATATTATTTAGGGGTATCAGAGTAAGCTGGACCAATATTTTTAATAATTTTGCTTCCTTTTTATAATTATTTCATGCTTGGCCAGGAACATAAAATCCCTCTGAAATACATTGTTTGGTTGAAATTGCATGAATACTGCAAGCCCCGGAAAAACAACTTAAGAAATTTGTGAGGCGTAAAGGTTTTCCCTTTTTTTCCTTATTACTGTTGAGAGTTTTGTATGTGTGTGAGGTGTGAGTGGAGGGGTATGTAGGGGTGAAGGTAGGGACATCTTTCTTTCTCCCCTGCTTAAATACTGGTGCATACATGAATGACCAATGCTACACTGCAGACTGTTTCATCAGCCACAAGCCATGTTTGACAGGTAATATTCTGCTGCAAAGCAGAAGAGATCTGATACTGGATGCCAACTGAAGATAAACTTTTTGGACAACCTTTTTGTTGCATTAAGGATAATAACTGTAAGTAATTCTGTTAGATCCATCTTCTAAAGTTTGCAATTTGTTATATTGTCATTTACCTGAGAGTTACGCTTTATGTGAAGTGACATGATAAAGTGTTTATTATAATCAGTGTCATTTTTTGCAGTATTTAGCACTTTTTAACTGAAAGAGTGAGTAATATTTTTGTTTAATAATTTTTTTTTTCAGCCTACACCTATTATACGGTAAAAAAAAGCTCCAAAAACATTGTTGCACTTGATACTGCTTAACATGGAAACCTTATATATATATATATTTTAGCTTATTCTTAAGGGTCAACATTCAGACCAAGAGTTCTCTCATTAACCAGAAACACTGACTCTCTGTTTGCATGACAATGCTTTAGCCAAGTCAAGTTTTAGCCATACTAGGACAAAGGAGGTCCTGCAGCACCAAAGCCGGTTCTGTTTTGGCTAAGAGTTCAAATGAAGTGGAACCAAGTGTGAAGACAAGCTTGGAGGGAACGTTTTTCCGCTAAACCTTGGCCATGTTTCAAAAAGAGCTTAGCATTGTGCACTACCACAGCTGTATACAGTGGTAAATTATTAGTATGGAACACATACATTGTCTCCATTAAAAACATTAATAATGTGTAATTGACATGACAATAAACTACAGTTAGTTACAACCTAAGTACCTCACACAGGCCAAGTAATTAAGAAGGATCAAGTCCATACATTGAGTAATAAAATAAAGTGAATTACATACATTACATAATCTGTTCTTTTAACAATACCGGATCTTCAGTTCTCTCCATAGATTTTGCAATGGTTTAATGTTGGTAAACTAAACCATCCAAGCAGCGTTATTTTGTTTCTTTGTAACCACAAAATGTCACTTAACTGTGATCACTTAAGGTAATTGTCTCTCAGCCGTGCCCCACTATGATATTACATTTCATGTAATCTGATGTGCCGAAAATAAAAAACATCTTCTCCAAGTATAACTGTAGAAACACCCAATATTTTGAGACAAAAGGTTTCCTAAAAAAGAAACTTAAAAGAGTTTTGGAAATGACATCTTTTTAAAAGTGTAGTCTTGGGCAGTGGGCATGCGTGGAGGCTGTGGTGGTTGAGTCAGAAATCTTACGGTATAAGGTGCATCTGGTTGTGGGTGGTTTATGGTGATGTTTTTAGATTTCCCCTGTTGGATTGTTGCTTCCTCAAATTATCAAGGTGTTTAGATTATGCCTGGAAACAAATACCTTCACCATACTTTGTACCAATAAGTTTGCAAAAGAGCTGTTTGCTTCTTACTATGAATTTTATATTATGTCTTTGTATGTATGTATGTATGGGTTGGTATAAACATGCACTGTGAACCATATTAAAACTATAAATACTGAGAATGGTTTTGAGGTTTGGGTTGTAGCTTTTCTCTTTAAAAAAAGTATGTTAACACGGAAATGTTATTATTATTATTTTGTTTGTATTAAAAAGGCCTTATTCCAAAGTATTCTGTAAAAATGATGCTCCTTCTAGCATCATAGGATTGCTTCACTGGGTCCTTGTTTTACCTAATTTTGATGGGTATATCAAATATACCTAATAGCAATAAAATAAGGTTTTGTGTTGAATTACAAGAGAGTCTGATGAGAAAGAGGAACATGATATCTAAAATAAATGCTCATAGTACTTAGGCTCCCCCCTCTGGTCAAAGCAATACCATACTTTTTTTTTATGCATAAAAACAGTTACTACCGTTTAGAAAAGCGTCTCCCCAAAGGCCGTTTCAAAAGTTCCAATACCAGCTTAAATGGTTTCTGTGTTTTTTTAATTTATTTGAGTAAAAGTGGATTTGTATAGTGTAGAAAACTCACAGTTTCTGTCGCATGTCTTAAATGGGCATGATGACAGCCTCCGCAGCACAGCGATTAGTTGCAAAGACTAATAGGAACAGTGGAGGGGGAAAAGAAACCTTGCTCTGTAAACAGGAGTTCGGGAAACAGCCACCCAATTGTTTTGCTTATATTCTTGGACATGAAAATTATTTTCCTCCCTGGTATTACATACCATTCCATTTACAGCCCTGATGAAATAGCCAGACCAAAGTTATCCTTTTCCAAATTGGGATAGGAATCATTGGGGAATTACATGTTTGTGTATATGTTTGTGTATACTGTAATTTTGAAAGGGTAACAAAGTGGTCCCCTAGTAAGAACATATTAATGGTTGAAGTTTTTTCCTTTTTTCTTGTTGATGTTTTGACATTTGGAATATTTTGAAGTTTATAATTTTTTATAGATTATAATCCACAATTTAATATTGATTCAGACATATTTTTGCTTTTGTGAAGGAAATAACGTCGTACATAATAAACCAGCACAAGAGATGGAACCTCAAGCTGAACACGTTACGCACAGTCCTCCCAGGTCAGGTTCACAAGGTTCCCAGGAACATTGTCCCTCTGAGCATTTGACTGAGTCCTATAATGAAGATGATGATAATGAATCAGAGTACCCATTAGGCTTACAAAATGCTCATATGCCCTCATCCCAGTCTGCAGAGTGCCTTCATTTGCAAGACAGAGAATCTGTAGATAGCCAAGGACCTCTCCTAAAACAGAGTGACCAGGATGAGTCGGATTCCCATCAAGAAAATTATGATTTTTATTCTTCTGCATCAAGAGAATCCTTAACAGAATCCCCTAACATCCATGATTTACATAAACAGTCAACCTTAACCCCAGAGTGCCCTGAATCCAAGTTATGGCAACATTCCAACCTTTCCTCTTCCTCTCCTGACTGTTTTGCGGATATGACTAAGGCCCTGACCCTGAGTTCAAAATGGCCCCAGGTGGCCAGTAATAGGCAGGGCCCAGGGACTGAAAACAGGAGGGTCGAATCTTCAGAGGAAGGAGGGAGCAGCGAAGCACCTCCTGCTTCTGTCTTCTTTGGAATTTCTGATGAGGGTGCTGAGCAGGCAGAGACGAGGAACTTGGGGTTTGACAGAGATCTCTGCACACCGGATAGGCAAAGAGCAAGGCACACATGTAAGTATCTATTTTCTATCCAACTAATTTAATTACAGTGAACATAACCATCTAGAAAGCATGAATGGAACCTCTTTTCTAAATTAAAATTAACTTGTAATGAAGGATAAAATAAAAAAACATTCATTTTAACATAATACGCAAAAACAAAAACCAATTTGAATTGTTTTTTTTCTTTTACTTTACTGATTTAGTTTAAATCTTTTGCAGTTCAAAAACAACTTTGTTTTGGCGATGAATAACATAAAACTAGCACAATGGGTACAGTTATTTCATGCTCTTACATGGGATCTATTTTAGGTGGGCTTAGTGGGGGAGGATTCCCTCAGCTTTATTAGTCTGAGTAGGACAAGAATGAAATTTGACCATATGATGAGGCTGGCAGAAGCAAGTTTGACAGACACCAGCATGTGTCACGCTGGAAGGGCACCCGATCCCTTTTCCAGTCGTAATACTTGATAGCAATGGAAAGTGAACCCTTCACTTTCCTTGCCTTTGGATCCCTCATGGGTTGGCTGTAAGTAAATATGATGGTTTTATTAGTGTGGTTGCTGTAGTGGAGAAAGACTAATTTATTTTATTTGTGAAGTTAATTTTGAACCCATCAAGTACTGTTCATTTTAATGATATGACTTACCATTGAGATAGCAAGATTTTATTTTATTTTTATTTTTTCCAAAAGTGAATAAGACAATTAGGGATGATGTTATGACTACTGAGAGATACATTTTAGCAAGTGGGGTATTTAATGCTGCAACCGAAGATCTTGTCTTCAAAATTGATGTGTTAGAAGCTGGAAAAATTGAAAGGCATAATGATTTGAGCAACTTTGAGTTGTCAGTATTTGTCAAACATAGTCTAAGATGCATGAGTGGTAAACCAGCAACAAGATCATAAAGGTGGCTATGTGTGGTCCGCCACATGTGCTGACATATCTTATTGCTCAATGATAGAAAGGACGGTAATGATTGAAGGCTTTAAAACAAACAACTCTTTACTCAATGAGAGCATCAATTGTGGTCATAATGTTTTTCTAATTTCATAACTTTTGTAAATCTTAGGTTTATTAATTGTTCTTCATTCTCTCTCCTACATTCCCTTCTCTTTATCCCAGGGTTCAGTCACAGAGAGAGCCATTTAGAGAGACATGTGAAGGAGACAAAGTCTAAATGTAAGCGAATTGCCCAACTCCTGGTCAATGCACCCAACCCTCAAAACAAGGGTGCTTTGCTCTTCAAAAAACGGCGACAGAGGGTCAAGAAGTACACACTTGTGAGCTATGGAACTGGTGGTCATACCTTCGACAACTCAGGTCAAATAGAGGGCCAAACTGACAAGGTTAGATCTGCTGGTTATGCCTTCTGCGGTTCAAGTAATTCTGAATCTGAGGAGCAGTATTTTCAACATCAGCAGTACCATAATCAAAGCCTGAATTGGAGAAGTGGTCAAGATATGGATGTGCTACCGGAGACAAAGGGGAAGGGACTTTTGATGTTTGCACAGCGCCGCAAACGGATTGATGAACTTGTGTCAGAGCCAGAAGAAGAAAGGAGTGAGGGATTTTCGGAGGAAGTTTTGAAAGAAACACAACATGCCAGATTGCAAAATATTTATGAAAGCAAACAAATGTACATGCATGCTGAGGACACCAATTTGAGAGATGGAAATCTGAATACACATATGGATTACCGAGCAGACATTCAAGAGGTTAACCACCTATCCACTGTGCTGAAACCCATGGTGCCAAACAGAACTGCCAGACCTTTTCTCGGACTTCAAGAAAGTCCAACACTTGAAACGGCCACCGTGTCTGGTGGTGTCAGCCTAGCCATGAAGAAGCATGAACTAGCATTCAAAATCCCTGTTCCAATTAACTCTAACCCCAAAGTTTGGTCTCCAACTGGAGACATTATAGCCTCAAGAGATGAGCGAATATCTGTGCCTGCCATTAAGACCGGCATACTACCAGAGCCAAAACGCAGAACTGCCAATAAGAAACCATCAGTGTCTGTAAAAGAATCAGAACTTTTTAGCCAAAGCAAAGGTGAAAAGAAGTCTTATATTGAGCCAGAAGAAGACTTTTTCAGTTTGGGTGCTGAGGCTTGTAATTTTATGCAACCCAAACCAATAAAACTTAAAAATCCGCCTCCAGTTGCCCCAAAACCATACATCAACCCAGCATGCCCACCCTGGAGTTCTTCTAGCGGGTCCTATATTCCTTCAAGGAGTCCTATGTCCCAACCCTCTCATAGCCCTGTCGGCCTTCATGGTCAGCATTATTTACAGCAGCAAGATTGGCCTCACCCTCAACAGATGGCCAGCCACTGGGCGTCAGATCAAACAGAGGCATCACTTCAAACACCTGCCAATGCCCGGGTTCCGATCAACTCTTCTCAGCTTCATCTTCAGCCAACCACAAATAGCTGGAGTCAACAGGCATCACTATCCCCTGTGAGTAAGCAGGCTCACAGCCCTACTTATAGCCCACTTTCACACTCAAAGAATAAGTCAGACAGTACTCCAAATTTGGTTGCTCCTTGCACAACACAGGCAGGGAGATCATCTTTTCAGTCACCCAAATCTTTAGACGTCTCTCCAAAGCTTAGACTTCCATGCAGAAGTGTTAATAAAGTCAGTGATAGGCAAACTATGGCAGGGAAAGGAGCCAAATTATTTTCCAAAAGACAGTCTCGCATGGAGAAGTTTGTCATTGATGGTGAAACAGTGCAAGCAAACAAAACAAGATCACCCTCGCCAACCTCATCCCTCCCTAACTCTTGGAGATATTCATCCAACATTCGTGCCCCACCTCCCCTGTCTTATAATCCTCTTCTATCTCCTTTTTACCCTCCATTTGCAACCAAGCAGCCCCCTTCCACAAGCCCCAAAACCAAGGCCAAGTCCAAACAGAAATCTAAATCAGGCCCCAAACAACTCAACGCTTTAGATATCATGAAACATCAGCCTTACAAATTGGACTCATCCCTATTCATGTATGATGCATCCGCTGAGGCTAAATGCCCTAGTCCTAAACCAAATCCTGTGTCCAAGTTTGAAGTTACCAAAAACCTTAAACAACAGGTAGACTCTTCTTACTCTCCTTATAATCCCTCTGAGCCTGCTGGTCAAAGCAAAGCAGAGGCTCCTGCTAAGGCTTCTAAATCGGTAAGTCCCCCAAATTTCTTCACTCAAAGCACAAGATCAGCTCAGTTGCTTTCATCAGACAAGCATTTGGGGAAGAAACTTGTAGTCTCAAGTGCTGCCCCTCACACAAGCAGCAAGCAAGCACAAGGCTCCCGACCTGCAAGCACATCTTCGCAGCACTCGTCTTTTAGCGACACCATTGCTTCAGCTTTCTCTCCTGCATCTCTCATTGCCAGAGGCGTGGGTCAAATGGCTCCACGGCCAAAATTCTCCGCTAAGAAGCCGATGGAGACAGGAAAACATTGGAAGCCTGTTGCTATGCTTTCCTCAGTATAACACTGTACATGGTCATGCCTTAGAGTAGCCTGAGACAACAGTCACATAGTAAATCTGAAACTGGGTGGCTTCACCGTGTCTGAAAGGGATGAACTAAATCTCACAACAAGTTATCAAAAGAATACATGTAGCAATTTTAAGCAGATGTTTAAACTTAACTTTTTATTCAGTTCGATTGATATTGCACTATTTGGGAGGTCATCTCAGGGCACTTGTCATACAGAGAAACACAGCAGTTCCCAAGGAAAAATAGTGACATATTACCTTCCAAACATGTGGAATGTGAATGGAGACATTAAGTTAACAGATAAATTAATGCTTTGTGGTTCTTAGAATGTGCCTTTACATATGCAAAAATGTTTGAAGAGAAGCTTCTTCTAGTTTCTTTTTTTAAGAGATGAGATGCAATATTTGAATTAGTGGCAGTAATACTTACCAAACCAATTTATTGCATATACAATATTTCTTTCATATGAGAGCTACCTGGATTACAATGAATGAACTGTGCTGCCCTTTTCAATCCTTTCTTTTTGGGGTCAAATCTGTTACTGCGCTTGAATTTCTGCAAACAATTTAGAATTAATTCGGTCTCATTCCAGTCTCTGATAAACCCCTATATTCTGACATGAGAATAAAACAACATCTCTCTCTGTTTGTGTCTCTGTCTTTCTGAACATTACTGTTTTTTGAACTTCTTCTTGCACTGTTATGCTATTAAATTTTTTCCTCTCATACTGTACTTGTTTTATATGTGTGTTGATAACTGCTTTGAGTGGCTGATACTTCCTCCTGTCTCAACACACTTTTTGCAGAATATGCTGCCAGCAGTGAGGTTATCTGTGTGTGTTTGTTTCCCTCGTTCGGCTACCCACCTCCAGCAAATATGAAAAGTTTGAAACAATAATTGTTGAATTTAACCAGTTTTTATGGTAAGGTTGTAGCCCTATTTTAATTTTACCAACAACATTGTATCATTACATTGTAACATAGTATCATAAATCTCTAAGTAGGTGCAATTACTACTTACCTCTAAGGTCTAGTTAAAATGATTTTAAGTTAGATCCGCTTTTGTTAGAGGACCGAAGCAGCAATTGCTGAGTGCACACGTTGACATAAATTAAAATCAATTTAAAATAAAACTAATTAATTAATTAGTTTATTTAATTACTTTAATTAATTAATAAACACTGAATCATTCATTCAATTAAATTTTGTTTTCTACATATTATTTACCACCCGGCATTTACAAGACACATAAGATAGTAATAATAATAATAATATGTACTATTATTATTATTATTATTATTATGGAATTATAATTTATAACAATAGTAGTTGAATTCATAGCTGTATTATGGTAGTTGCAGCACTGTAATCTGTAGGGATTATCAGGATAAACCTCGGATAAAAATTGGTTGTGTCTATTCCAACAAAGACCTTTAATCTAGCATTTCATTTGACCAGCGGCGTTTAAGTTTATTAAATTATTCGTATAATTTTCCAAATTTACACTAGATATATTATTTGTCATTTTATCACAAATTTTTATTTGATATTCAGTATCAAGATTTTTGTTTCTCAAGTTCTTACATGTCCAGCCTGAGAAGAGGTGTTATCACCAAAACAATAGTGCTTTGTGGATGTTAAACATTACCCAATAAATAACAAGATAACAAATATTTTCCATACTAAATCCTTTCTTAAACGAAATTGTCAAAGAAAAGAGGAGGAAACACTAAAAAAAATTTCAAATAGTTCTGTCAACGTCTTGTGTTTCAATTATGTTGAAGGTCTTTGAAGCAAAACCAGGTAAGTTGTGAGATCTTTATGTATTCCTGCTATTTATGTTTGATAGTGATGGAATTTTCTACTGACAAACTGAGACACAAAAAACAAATCTTTCTTTATTTTAATTTCCTACTTGACCCTATAAATGTATTACTTACTTATTTAGAGTAGAATTGTTTTTCATCATTATATTTTATTTTAGTTGGCCTATAATTACTGTAACTATTATTGAAATAACAGACACTTTCAGGCTGCAACAGTCTGCAGAACTGTTTGACTAAGATCTTGATTCTGTTTTTAGGTTTTTGGCAGAAGCCGCTCCCTGAGCCTCCCGCAGCGACTGAATTCATTTCCTTCTGCTGGGCTTCCTTCACCTCTGAGCATACCTGGAGGAAAGCCGGCCTTTTCCTCTGCACAGAGGCAAAGCACCTTTTACAGGAAACCTCCGACGCCATGGGAGGCAGCTTCCAGGAGTCCATTGGGCTCTGTGGATGAGGCCTTCATGTCCCAGAGACCCCTGTCCTCTGTTTCTGCCGATGTTATGGCTGCAGCACACCACAAATCTCTCCCTGAACCTCCAGAGGAATGGAAGCGCCGGGTTTCTCTTGATTCTGCGACTCCCTATCAGAATCCGGCCCCTTCTTTTCAGGCACTGTCCTTAAACAGGCTGGTTTCACCTGAGAAACCAGCCTTCTACGGGCCTCCTTTCAGACCTGCTCAGCCCTTAAGACCAGTCAGTCTCGGATTTAAGTTGCAACGTCCACATCAGCTTCCTCTTTTTTATAGTAATACACAAAGAAGTTAATGCTACTGAGAGGTAGCAAGGACACAGAACACATGAAAGCCACACAGAACACATGAAAGCCACATTTTGTGTGACATTGTTTACAAGGTTTATTATCATCTAAAAGGCACAACATGTTTGCAATAAATAACTAGTTATGGAACTTTGCTGAGTGAATTTCACATCTTATCACTTTTAAGATTATTAGTACATTGATTTAATTATTAAAGAGACAAGTCTTTAAGTGGTGTATTTGATCAGCCAAGTTAAACAAAAGGTGAAGTTATTTTTTTGTTCATGTAGCTGAACACATTATTTCTTGGAGGACCTTTTAGGAAGGATTACTTTCTTTTGCATATTGGTTAGACTTCTATAGCATCATAAAAGCATTCACATTCTTTAAAATATTGTAATATTCTGTCCTGTTCAATTTTAACACAATTTATGGGATGGACCAACGCAAGGTAGTGATCATATGAAGTAATACTTTATATAATCACCTTCTGCAACAACAAATCATACCGGGTATGTCTTCACCAGCTTTGCACATCTACAAACTATAATTTTGCTCAAACTGTAACAGATTGAATAGAGAGCATATAGAGAGCCTTTTGAACTTTTGTTTTGTAAATCTTGCCAAAAGTTCTTAATTGGACTGCTTGAAATTGCTAACTTTTAAGAAGCCATTTATAAAATAAATTTATAAAATTTTACTTAAACCCTTCCACTGTAGCTCTAGCTTCAGTTAAGGGTTGTTGTCCTGCTGGAAGGTGAACCTCTGTTCAAGTCTTTTCTTTTTCACTTTCCTGGATGTAGACTGATCTTAGTTTAAATAATCTCTGACCTGTGACCCTTTTCCAGCTAAATGAAAGTATTTTGCATGTATACTAAAACATCCATCCATCCATTTTCTGTACACCCTTGTCCCTATTGAGGTCGTGTGGGTCTGTTGGCACCTATCTCCAGCCTACAATGGGCGAGAGGCAGGGGTACACCCTGGACAAATCGCCAGTCAATCACAGGGCAACTATACTAAAACATTTATTAATCCAATTCTGATTTCTGCACTCCATCTGCACAATCTGCCTTTTGTTCCTGCAGATTTCTATTTCTAGAAATGTTAAAATCCCATCTACCCTAAACTTTTCCACTCTGCATGAGTAAAACACCTAAAAGGTTTACTAAAAGATTTTGCTTTTAACCTTAATTTGAAAACCAGCAGGTGTGAGTAAGTGGATTAAACCATAAAAAGTCTCACATCTAGCCAGCCAGTAACTGGTAAAATATAAAGTAAATTTTCATTGTTTGATTCACCAAATATGCTAACACATTTACTGAACTAAAATACTGCTTTTTGATGGTATGAAAACCTTGTTATGCTGAAATTAACCAAATATATTTCTGTGGTTTGTTTTTGGGGGTGTTGTGTTTTTTCCCCTTTTGTTTGTTTGTACTAAATGGAGAGTTAATTTACCAAGAAGAAAGTGCTAGTAAGTTAAAATTATTTAATCACTTTGTTTCACAAATATAAAACTTTCGAGCTTCATTTGGCTTATCCATTCATAGTTATCAGAGTTATTATCATCAACCATTGTCAAAGCCTAAATGTGTTGATTTTTTAGTTTTTGATAGCTCTAGTATAGACATATTGTATGATATTCTTTAAAAATGTTTGTAAACACATTTGCTGTGGACTGTGTTATGATCTTCCATTATGTCACATGTTGAGAAAAGTGTGATAAAAGTGGTTGAAGTAAAAAAAATAACAAAAAAAAAACGTGGGCATGTTGAATGCTGTCACATTCACACAAAGCATCAGTTTTAGAGTGTTCATCATGCAGCCCCGATCTTCTGACTTTAGCTCTGTGCAGTTTTCCTGGATATATATGTCTTTTTTCACTATTAAGACTAATAAAATATGTAAAAGCTGTGCTTGTTATTTGTTATTTTTTCCTTCATTTAATATGTATGCATTTATTTTACCCTGAAACCATAGCCTAGAATCTAACTGATTATTTATTTGCTTGGATAAGGAATCTCTTAATTTAAAAAATATACACACTCTAATTTTAGAAATGAATTGTTTAAAAATACCTACATGTCCTTGAATTATCCTGGAAAACTGTAAATATTCTGTATTTTATCTTTATCAAGCACCACAAACTTCCCTACAGGGGAAAAAAAATAATGTTTTAATAATTTAGCATATTTTAATCAGTAATGTCAGTATATTTTGTCAATTTTAAAAGAAATGTTCTAAAAGTTGGCTTCTTTTCACATGATCAACTCTGTTCTCAATATTAAGACGTGAGGTCTGGCAAGGTCATCCCAAATTTCCAACCTGCTGACAGACCTAATGGTGACAAATGTTTAGTTTTTAGCTTTAAGATTTTAGGCCATGCCCAAATGCATGCCTCAAACAAGTTTCCCTGGGTCTACACAAGAAAGAAGGCACACACAATTGCAAATTTTCCACCATATATAACAGTGTGGTCGAGGTGCTTTATTTTAACCTTGTTATCTCCTATTTTACTCCAAAATCCACCTTTGTTTCTAAAAAGCGTTACCTAACCAGATTTTACTATCATACAGTTCCTGAGTAAATTAAGCAAACTCCACTGAATAAATGTTTCTAAATTAAAGCTGCAGTTGGTAATTTAAATGAAAAATTGAAAAAAAAAGACTAATAATTTTACATATTTGTTAAAACTGTCACTATATCATGATATATTAATATTAACAACAATAATTATGAAAGTAATAATAATAAAAATGTATTAATAACAAAAAATCTAATAATATAATATAAGACAACTATTAGTGGAAAACAACCCTGAAAGTTTGCAACAATACACTGCTCCCTGTCAGAAACGACCAAGATCGTAACTTTGTAAATGATATTCGTAATTCAAGATTACAAGTTTGCAAATGGTGGAGAGACAACTTACCGTCACCTGGAAAACTGTTTACCTGCCGTCATCAGTTGCTAGGTTTACAATCAGGAAAAGGAATTAAGAGATAGATAACAGCTGCAATTGTGTTCTGTGTTAAGAACCAAACCAACCTGATGCCATATTACATTTAAAAGCAACATCAACTTTTAAAGGAGTATCACAAACAAGGGGAATCTGCATTCCTAAGAACATGCAGGTGGATATCCATGGCTCATCATTCCTTCTGCTGTGCTCGCTATCCTTTCCCAATAGTGTCTGAGAGTGGCTTCGAGTGTTTGACAGGTTAAATTTAGCCTATTGATGTAAACTGCATTCCACTCACAACAGAGACAGAGACACACTCACAGTTTGGCTTTAGTGTCCGTGAGCGTGTAGATCAGCAAAGATCACACCGCTGACCCTTTTGTCTCCAGGTCTCCACCTTCAAGGATACAGGCTACAGCGCACGGAAACAACAGGTATGGATACGTCTTAAAAAGGAGCACTTAATGATATGATACTAAAATTAAAGTCAGACTACAACAATGGAAAGTAGATAGTCACAGCAAAAGGATGTATCGAGCTACATGGGACGTTTGTGCCCTTTTATTTTCTTGTTTGTTCTTTTTACACTTTATATATACCATCTGACTCACTAGTTGTTTTGCATGGAAATGTTTTTTTTATATCCAATTCCTGTAACTAAACAAAATAAAGCCATGATTGAATGATCCACCATTTAAATATTTATAAAAACTAACACTATGTTCTGCAGTTGACAAGAAAAATAAAAAGATCGAACTTCCTCAACAGCTAGCAGTAATTCTTCTCTCTTATTCTGCCCACTACTGCTGGCACTGGTGTAAGTCTTTTATGCATGGCAACTTGCACAGACAAGGCACAATTCATTCTTGACCATTAAGACTGGTAATTTAACGTCTAACAAATTTAAAGAAGCATGATGCAGCATATATGTGATTAAACAGATAAAAAAAGCTCTATGGATAACATTACACACTGTTATGATTAAGCATACTATAAATGAATACTATAAAATGCAAGCAGTTGTCAGTATCTATGCTCAACATGGTTAAAATAATGATTTTTTTTTTTGAAGGTTACAACTTTAATACTTTGTTTAAATTGAAGTTTAAGCCTAATTAGTTCAGGCATATGCATTTATTAACAACAGATGAAGGGAAATCATTCAATGCTTACTTTATTGAACAGCGAAAAAAATACACATCTATATTTTGAGAAGAGACAATATCTAAGTTTATGAAAAAAAGGACTTCACCCTTCGAATCAAAAATAGAAACAATAAAGTTATGTAATAATCCAGTATGAATATGAATGCTTAAAGACTAAAGTTTCTGACTTTTGGAGATAAGGTCAAATTATCCCTAACTTGTTAAGTCTGTTTAAGACTAAATGGAAAAACTGGTATGTGTTTAAACAAGTAGTTTAAATGCAAATAGAATTAAACATAAAACAGGACAAATAAAAGCCAGTTTTGTGACCTTTTAAAAAAAAATATTAGTCCGACATGTACTCTAATGGTAGTTGTTAGCTTAACTGGCTTTTAGATTTTGAGAAAATAGACATTAGCACGTTTCATTTGTATTTTATATAGTTTAGTGGCAAAAGGAAGAAGTAAAACACGGGTAAAATAGAGTCAACTCACGATGCATGAGTCAAAAGACTTCCATAACCTTATGAAACACTGTAACATTACACTGCTGGCTCCATGGCCCGTTAATACAGAAGCTGCTTAAAGGATTAAAACTACAGTAAAACTCACCATAAAACAGTGAAACAGACAACTAAACATTATTCAAACTCCTTACTCTAAGCTAGTTTAAACTCTGCTCTGAGACGCTGCTGGGGAAAACTCTCATCTCAGCTCCACTTAGCAATGCTGCTAGAATACGTTAACTTGGACTGTGGCGCATCCTTCGCTCTGGTCTGGAACGGTTTAGCTGGCGTGTCAGTATTGATGAAGCTGTGGTCTTCTGCTCCTTCAGGTCAACGACAGTGGGCTTCGGTTCAACTCTGACATCAGAGACATATATCTGTTTGGCAAATCAATAGTTCAAAGATTATGCAGAATTATGAATAAAACAGAGTTCAAGGCTTATTCCTTCGGCTGGTTAAAGACACTTAGTATACTATACTGGAATAGTAGATTGTATTTCTGGATCCTTTCTTAGCCAGCGAAGAAGAACGGGTCACTTGCTGCCTCCTCTGCCCCTTTTTGCGATGAGCAATGAATGAAAGCAAAGAGTTCTGGGCTACTTTCCCTGATGAAATTGGTGTGGTTATGCCATCCTCTGTGTTTGTTATTGCTCAGTCCATTATGGCTAGATTCCCACCACCCTTTTAAGACACCACTAATTTAACATAAATGCAGGAGCGAAAGCAAGATGTGCTCAGATGGTGTTTGCGTAGAGCACCATTTTGTGGGAAGGTGTCATAGCAGAGGCCTGTAAGACCAAAACGCAGAGTTCGAAATGTCAGGGCTACTGACCAGTGAGCGCCATAAATACATTGGGATGATTTACTGTGAAGGTTGCCTAATCTATTGTCGTTGTTCTTTCACTATAGGCTATTTCTAGCTGGGTGGGAGTGTAAGTTGAAGAGTGGAGGGAATCTGTGCAGACCAACTGTGAAGACTGGGTAACATGAAGGTCTGCAACAGCTGGGGTAGATTCTGTCTGTGCATGGGAATGAGGAAACTAATCTTCAGCACAATGATGACTTAATTTGGGAAAAAGCACTAAAAATAGAAACCGGAGAAGTAATGATTAAATTATAAACTATATATTAGATTTTTTTTAAATAATTTAAAAAGTAATTAAACTATAGAGTGTTTTGACAGATCCCAGTACAATTTATACCAAAAACTCAGGCAATACACGTCTATATAAAATGTTAACTTGTGACGACCTTGCTTTGTTGTAAACTTTAAGGGTAGATCAAATGATCAAATTAATTATTATCATATGTGAATATAGCTTAAAAAAGTTGAACGAAATATGCCGGTTACTGACATATAAACAGTTTTACACTGATTTCGTCCAAGAATTACAATACCTTCCAAAACTATTTATAGGTGTTTAATTTGACAAAATTACATCCACAGATTTAAATACATTGTTTTGGGGAGAGGGGTTACATGATTTAACACAAAGTAGTGCGTTTAACTGTGAAGTAGAAGAAAAATATTTTCCTATAAAAATGTGGCATATGCATTTGTGTGTGTATTGCTGGAAAGTCTGGATGTTCTTTAGAACTACAGCAATAGGTTTTTTAATGTATTCTCACATATTTAGCTCCATTTTGACATAAACTAAACAGCTTTTCTGACTCTGATAAAAAAAGGATTCCCACAGCCGATTGCTGCCATCTAAATGTTTGACTTTTAATTTAATACAAATCTTGGCATTTCTATTCAGCTATAAAACTTAGAAAACTACGTTCTAATCTATCATTACAAAAACTAAAATAGCAATAGTAATAAAAACAGCAAAAAACAGTTTATAAGCAGGATGTGATGGGTATGCAGAGATGTCACCTGCCTGTTTTCTGACACTAGACAGGTACAGATCTTGGATGGAGGGCAGGGCGACGCCTAAAATTTTCTGCGCAGACCTTATTGTTCGTTTCAGTCTGATCTTTTCGTGTTTGGTGACTGATACAAACCAAACAGTGAAGGAGGAGCAGAGAACAGACTGGATGATGGCTCTATAGAACTGTATCAGCTGATCCTTCTGCAGCTTAAGCTTCCCGAGTCATCTGCAAACTACAGGACTTTAACAGACAGGTCTTCTCCTTGAGGATAAGAGCAGTGGGGAGAGCACACACCCCTGGGGGGCTCCGGTGCTGATAGTCCAGGGGCTGGAAGGGATGCTCCCCAGTCTCACCTGCTGCTTCGTGTGAGTCAGGAAGTCACTAATCCACTGACAGATGGAGAAGGGAACTGTGCGTGGGGTGATTTTGGAGTAGAGGATGGCCGGGATGATGGTGTTGAACGCCGAACTGAAGTCCACGAACAGGACCCTGGCGTACGTCCCTGCAGAGTCAAGGTGTTGCAGGATGTAGAGCAGTCCCATGTTGACTGCATCATCTGCTCACCTGTTTGCTCGGTAGATAAACTGCTGGGGGTCAAAAAGGGGGTCTGTGATGTCCTTCAGGTGCGACAACACCAGTCTCCCGAAGGTCTTCATGACTAAAGATATGAGGGCCACATGCCTGTAGTCAATCAGACTGGGCATGGTGGGTTTCGTAGGGATGGACATTGTGGAGAGTTTGAAGCTGGAGGGGACTTCGCAAAGCTCCAGGAATCTGTTGAATATCCAGGTGAAGATGGGGTCCAGCTGTTCAGCACAGACTTTCGGGAAGGAAGAAGACTGTCTGGGCCGGGTGCTTTCCTGATCTTCTGTCTGAGGAAAAGCTGACAAACATCATCTTCACAGATCTTGTGTGTTGGTGGGGGGTCAGAGGGGAGGGGTGGCAGAATGGACAGGGGTGAGGGTGAGTCCCTGGTGTCTGAGGGTGGGAAAGGTTTGAATGTTTCAAATCTGCAGTAGAACACATTCAGCTTGTCAGCCAGTTGAGGGCTCTGACATATAGTTTAAGCTTCTGACTCACATACTAAACAGAGAATTCTCAGGAGAAAAGTTATAATGAATTTATTGAAGGGGAGAGGAGTTGGATCAGGCAACAGGAGATATCAAGAACTAGAAAAACAACTGGAGGAAGGACTAGGAATAAAACACTGAAACTAGAGAACAAGCAACAACTACAAAAAAAACACGAGTTCTAGAGATTGGCACTGAGACTAAGGATTACCATGAGTAACAAACACTCAGGCGTCGAGTAGCTGATCCACCACTCCTCTTATACTGGCTCAGCTCATCTACGCCAACCGGGCGCACCTGGAGTGGCAAGCGCTCCAGCAGAGGAAGAGCACGGGTGACCCCCTGTGGACAACTGGAGAATAGCTGAAAATAACTCACTCTGACAGGCTCCCTGCAGTCTTGGGGGGATGTTCTCCTGTAGTTGGTGATGTTCTGCGGTATCAGTCAGTTCATGCAGGTCCGAGTGCAGTCCAAACAGGCTTGTAAGGTCACTTTGGTGTCATCGGTCCATCTCCTAACCTTTTGACTACACGTTTAGCAGATTTCAGCTTCTGCCTGTAGTTTGGAATAAGATGAACCATGCAGTGATTGGAGAGACCCAAGGCTGGGGACAGAGCGGTATGAGTCCTTAATGACTGTGTAACATGACTAAGGTTAGCTCGATTGAAGTCCCCCAAAACAACAGGCCAGGTGTTGTAACGCCTCAGTATCCACAGTTTATGAATAATGTCTCCAGGTTTGGACCGCATGATTTGCACAAGACCGTGACATCAGTACACCAACCTTTGTTAATATGAAAACAGATTCCACCTCCCCTCGTTTTTCCCGTTAGCTTCGTTGCGTGGTCTGCTCGGTACAGATGAAATCCAAGCACGTAAGGAGAAGAGTCCAAAATTTGCTCACAGAGCCAGGTTTCGGTGAAGCACAAGGCGTTGTCGTTTAAAGTCCATGTTGATTATGTTTAGGAGCAGCTGCTCGTCCATCGTGTTGGCAAGGAGGCGGACATTCACCAGGTGGATAGACGGGTGACCAGAGAAGGGTCGCAAAGGACACTAAAAATACACAAAAACACCTAGGCGCCCTTCTGTGGTGCCATCTTTGATCTTTAGCTTCTTTAATCTTGAGGGCATTTGGGGAATTAAAGGACTGATGTCCAAACAGGATCTTTAGAAAATCCCCCATGCATCTTTAGCTGAAATTATTACTGCAGCAATACTTTTGCAGGCCAGTCAAAGAAACAACTGCAGCTGACTTTGAACAATGCTGCTCAAGTTCTCCCTAAAACTAGGAAATTAGAGCAAATTGCCCTAGTTTTAAAGTCTTATATTGGCTTCATGTAGCCAAGATAACTAATTGTAAAATGCTTTGTATAAATCAATCAATGGGCCACCACCAAGTACATTCAAGATTTGTTGACATTGTATCAACCATGCAGAACACTCTGGTCTTCTGCATGGTTAGTCTATTCTGCATATCTAGAGTCAAAAACGAACATGAAGAAGCAGCTTTCAGCTTTTATATTTTTCAAACTTCCAGAAAAACAAAAAGTTCCTTTAATTTAAGACCAAAAACCCATTTATTTATATTTGCTTTTGATTAATAACTAGAATATAGAGCCATTCTAGTCTGGATTGGAACTTTTCATTAGTTCTCTTTATTTTGGCAATTAATGAAATGTTTCCTGTGTGTTTGTTTGTTCTGTTGTGTCATTTAAAGTACCAAGCACTGCCTTGTTGCCAAAATAATGTGATGTACAATAGACCTGACTTGGAAGTTTCTTTGGGGGTTTTGCAGTTTTTAGACACACACATTTTACGAATGTCATATTTTTATTGCGTTGCTTGAATAATAAATCATCAGTTTTTGCTTTTGTCATATTTTACTTTCAGGTTTTTACATAATAATTCACCATACACTGCCAATAAACAAATACTTCTGGGTGTCAGGAGACGCTGTCATGGACTTGGGAAAGAAGCTCAACACTCCAAAAGACATCATGCTAGAGGAGCTGTCGCTGCTCTCCAACAGAGGTTCTCGGCTTTTCAAAATGCGACAGAGAAGGTCTGAGAAGTACACGTTTGAAAGCATTCAAAATGAACCTAACGCACTCCTGAATGTAAGTCAGCCTGTTTGTGCTCTAAAGATATTTGTTTGCTTAAATAAATGGAAACAATCTGACTCTCTTTGTTCGAGGGATTTCCGGCATGAATCTGTAAAAAGTTGTGAAGTACAGTATTTGAGATAAAAGTGGCAGAACATACATATGATAGCTGAGACATGCTGCAATTGTATGATCTGAGAGAGTGCTCAGGCACTTAACTTGGATAGCGGCTTGCATGTTTATCAGTGCATGATGATAAACTGTGGAACTGTAACTGGTCTCAGGTTTAATCTACATAAATAGAGTCTCTAAGTAGCAACACACATTTTAAAATGCTCAACACCAAAACCTTTCCATGTTCCTTATGCTCTCTTGCAGAATGACATCTTAAATCAGAAAACGCAATCTGTGGAAATTAGAGTTGAGCCACCATCAAATGGAAGCTCTGCAAATTCAGCTCCAGGTAATTGTGTATATATAGATAATATAAGAGTGTATTTACATAATGTGGACTTTTAGAGATAATTATAATAGTCATTATCATCACAGAACACAAAACACTGAAACAAAATGGTTTTGTAAATATTCATAAAAAATTACAGTTACAAAAAAAACAAAGAAATCAAAATTAGGGTGTTATGCCTAAAACTAATCGGTCACTTGTATCTGGTCCATTCTCGTGACCAATTATTCATCTTCCATAAAGATGAGTTTCTCTCAGAGTGCCTTTTATTACTATTTTTAATACCCTTCAGTCATTCTGCTGTGATTCCGTAAAGCCTTAACCCATTATAAAATAAGCACACACTTGAAATTTGCTATTTTAAGTCCTCACTGTAGCTATTTTTATTCCATACACTTTGAAAATTTCAGGCTTCTGAAAAAAACACAAAGGGGCCTTGACAGCAAGCCAAACTGACAGATCGGTCTGTTGTGCTATAAAAGCAGTTGTCACAGTATGATCTGCTGTTTTGCAGACGTGACTGCAGAAAAGCTGATCGCCACTCCTATGCACAAGACTTATCACTCGCCGTGGGAGCAGGTCATCCTCAGCGACCCCAACCTTGCTGAAACTCTCCAACTCAGAATGACAGAGCCAGAGCCACGGCAGGATCACCCGGAATACAAATGCTTCAACCGGTCAGAAAACTAAAGCACCCATAAGCCTAAGTCATTCAACAGAACCGTACAGCACGCAGAGCAATTTGTGTGTTGATCTGAATTGCAGGGTTGCCACTCCCTTTGGTGGCTTTGAAAAAGCTCCAAGAGGAATCACATTCAAGCTCCCTGAGGTGGAGCTGAACCCGCCACAGTACCAGGAGCCCAGCGATCCACGGGCAAAGCGTCCCACGTTCAACAGGACGGCCCAGGGGTGGATATCTGAGGGAACTCATCTCATCCTACCAACTATCACCCTGGAGCCCTGTAGTGTGCCTGAATCCGATGACCTGTAGATGATTTTAGTGAAACAAGGAAACATATACGTAGCAGCCTTTATTGATTCTCATCAACCTAAAATCGAGGACAAGGGAGGAAGAGGGGATAATATTAAAATTCTATACAAGTTAGTAATTTAAATAGAAAACATAAATTGCAACAACCAGGAAGAAATAGCATTTAAATGAGAATAAGATAATATAGAAGCATAAATGTACATGTTTACTAAGGCAACCTTTCAACCAGAATGTGCCTTGTATGAAATCTTGGAATAGGAAACCAGCTAAATTAGTTAGAAAATAATTGTCAACCTTCTCAAGTAAGATTTGTTCTCATTACTTGTTTCTATATACCTGAAGCTGGCAAAAGTTCATACAAATATTTACCAGGAGGTATAGAAGTACTCCACGTACAAGAAGGACACTTTCTTACCCACTAGCTCATGTTGTCATCTGTTAGCCCATCCAGGTCGTGGGATGGTGCAACCTTAAATATAAACAACTCAAACTTTATTGCATACAGTTAATATTTGTTGTAAAGTAAACCAAATGCCAAATATACACTAGGATGATAAATAGTAGTCTGGTGCTTCGAGAAGACGATCAAACTTGACTATCTAGAGGAAGTAAAAGTCGTAACAAGGTTTCCGTAGGTGAACCTGCGGAAGGATCATTAACTTACATAGGGAAGTGCTGAATTGCACTTCCCTATGTAAGTATCTGGAAAATGTTTCAAACAGATTCGAAAAAGCATCTAAGGTTCCTCTGTCAGACAAGTCAGACCAGAAAAAATGGTAAAACTCTCAAGAGCTTCATTGTAGACTACAGGCCTCATTTAATATGTTTTGGACAAACCCAAAACACTTTGAATGAGGTTTATGTTTAAAAGGAAAAAATTAGACACAAACCTGGGGAGGGTCCTTTATGATCCCACAGATAGCAGGTTTTATTACACAGGCACCCTAGGCTTTTAAATCATGTAGTAGGCGTTACCATTTTTGACTTATATTCCTCCTCATCTGATAAAAGATCCTGTTCGCTAAATTTGATGACGTTTGAACTCATAAGCCAATAACATAAATTGCTCTGGATTTTAATCATGTTCATACTCTATGTTGTACGTACTTGAGCCATTTTGTTGTCATGTCCAAACCATCAAATATGTGAATGGCACAAACAATAATAAAATAAAAATTAAAATAAAAGGGTTTTTCTTTTTTTAAATGCAGAACATTGATAAATGAATAATTGACCCCAATGTGGAAAGAATCTCAGCAAGCAGATTTTAAAAAATTAGATTCGGTTTGTAGTTTTGATCGATTTCTATAAAGCCGGTGAATGAAAAAGACGTTTTACCGATAATCTTCTCATATTTCCTCAAGCCACAACCACAGAGTTAGTGTAGTGTATTTTGGTGACATCTAAGGTGAACACAAAGCAGTGTGTAGTTACACAATGGAAGAAAAGTGATGAATGGATTTCTAAATTTTTACACGCAAAATTTAAAAAACTGTGTGCTTGTCTGTGCAGCCCCTCCCGATTTGGTAGAATCATCTTTTGCAAACATTTTACCCATGAAGATAACAAAAACGGTTACCCAGGGATGATAGAGATTTTGTTGAAAGGTTTGAAAACAGGTCAAGCTTTATTGGATTACTTGAAGATGGTCTATGAACACTAGTTTCCCAATTTTTCAAAGACTCTTAAATGTATTTTATTATGGACTTTGACTAGATTATTTTAACACATACGCATCCATTTCACTGTGGCTTTGGCTGTATGTTTGTTATGTTATGGTTGCTGTTACATGTCTGTCAGACTGTCTTTACATCCCCCTCCATTATTAGAGTGCAGCCTGGTTCCAATTTAGCCTGATTGGCTTGTCAGCTTGAGGGAACCTATATCAGAGTTCAAGAAAGCACAATATAAACTGCTCACCTGCAGGGCTAAGGGGCTGCTGCTCCTGCTGTCGCTGCGGTCGGTCGGTCGGTCGGTCGGTCGGTCGGTCGGCCGGTCGGTCGGTCGGCCGGCCGGCCGGCTGGCATGCTTTGTTCTTTCGGTCTTGTTTGGAGGTTTGTGTTGGGGGTTTATGGGCTAGGTAAGTTTGGGCCGCCCTGTACATTTCCATCACTTAGGTTCTGTTTTCTGTTATGGATACTAGGTAAGTAGGTTGGTGCCACCCATGTATTGATTTGGTGAGTTTCTTTGTTAGGACAAAGAGGCAGGTTTTTCCTTTTCATTTTATTTTTGTTTAGCTGATAGTTAGGCTCTGTTTTATTTGGGTCTTTCATTTGGCACCACCTAACAGCCCCTCTCTTCCCCACAGCTTGTTCATCCTCTTGGGAGTTTAAAAAAAAACATTTTTGTCCTGTACAAAGACATTTCTTTGTCTTGTGTTTTCACTGTTCTTCAACTCGGAAGGGGTTGTAAGAGTTGCTATGACCAAAACTGATATAATTTAAAATAAAAAGGCTTATATAGTATATATTTGTTTCCTCCACACACATTTTTATCTCCATGTTTTTACATGTTTTTGTGTTAAAGTCTGAGCCTGCTTGAACTTCTTAGCTTTATGCCTGACATGTCTGTGGTGTTTCTTCATCTTCAGGATTGTACACTTCTCTGATTTTATTTGCCAACAATTCTAAAAGCTATTTTCCTTTTAGTTCACAATTCTGCCTTACTCTCTTGATCACTTGCATAAAATCCCACTAAATGCAATGTTTCATTTTTCAGTTGAAACCTGTCAAGAGTGAAACTACCTATACAAGGCCTTGTTTTGTGTTGGGACTGTTTTTCTGGAGAAACAAACGGAATTAAACTTTCCTCCTGTTTAGTTTATTTTACACTCCTAACAAAAAATTTGAGAGAATAAGAGACACAGGAGGGCCTTTCCAGGGCGCAGGAAGTAGGATTAGTTAAAGAATATGAATTAATTTGATGGATAATGAACGTGTCGCATTGTTTATAAAGTTGGGCATTGTTTTGATAAATAGTGGAAAGGATTTAACGATTACCACAGTAAATATGACAGAAAACACGATTAGGCTATAGTTATAATGCATAGATGTTACTGCAGCATTATTTTACAACTTACCTTCTTTAAAAGTACCTGTTTATAACAGCAGTATTAAGTCTAACAGTTTATCTGAAAAGAGTTTTGGTGTTCCATATCCAGTATATGAGTCAGGTACTTTTTTTTTTCTATTTCTCTTTGCGGATATGCTTTATAAATAATCCCAACATTCCCTTTATCTGTCCCAATGGAGGTTTCAAGGTTTACAGTTCTAACACGTTTGAGGGTAAAAATACACAGTATCACTAAAATAAGAAGACAAGCTGTTTTTTTTGTTTTCTTTTTTACTAGATTTCCACACCCATTCCTCCCTGCAGGTTGCAAATCTCTCTTTTCCATCAATGTTTTATTGTGAAACACATATTACACACCTCTTTAATGTAATGTTTCTTTAACTGTAATGTTTCTGATTGCTTTTCTGTTCTATGACATTTCTTGTAACTATTCAGAAACCCTAGAACACCATACTTTTAGATAATGATTGACTACTCTTCCCACAGTCGACAAAGTGATTAACTAATTTTAACAATTTTATTCTTAGTTTTAAAGGTAAATTTTGGACCATATGAGCAAATTTGCAAAGAATACATAACAAATACAGTTCCTTGGAGGAGCCCTTATTGTAATAATAGTACATTTTATTTAAAGCATGTTTTACATTTATGCAAACTCTCAAAAGTGCAACAATGGGATGAAAAACAACTAATAAAATGCTAATAAAAAACACTCATAAATGTAGCAATTTGCATGAATTCAAGATAGAAATTCAGGTTGAACAAAGCATTTAAAGGGAGTTCATTAAAAATTATAATGTAAAATCGTTTTCTGGCTGGATTGAAAGCATGTCAGGGTCAGTGGAGCCCTCAGACGTGGAGGCAGAGTGTTTCATAGCTGAGGGGCAGCGAAACAAAAAGGCTCAGACTCCCGCGGTGCAACAGTTAGTCCTTGGAATATGGAGGATGTTGGAAAGAACAAAGGGAGAGTGAGGAACAGTGAAGGGTGAGAATGTCTCTTATGTTAGCTGGTGCATTACCATTCAGGCAGGGTAATGCACCAGGGAAGGTAAGCAGAGAGATTTTGTTGGTTATCTAGACATAGACAGGAAACCAGTGAAGAGAAGCGAAATATGTTCATGTTTAGCACACTCTCATTAGGATCCTGACAGCACAGTAAAATATAATATGATCTCTGTCTATTGTTGCCTTTCTGTACATTCTTGCCACAAATCCCAGTGAGTAGTGCATTGCAATTGTTTAGTCTGGAGGAGTCAGTGAGGGACAGTATGGGTCATGGTTCTGCAATATGTGTGGAAGAAAGCAATTTGTAATCTATCCTTGACATGGCTTTCAAAGGCAAGCTTGTGATCTAAATAACGCCACGATTAGTAACCATATTTGAAAGCTACGTTTTCTATCCAGGAAATACTAAAAAGTTTTTGTTTGATGTTTCGTACTAATTTGAATCACTTCAATTTTTAAACTGTTGAGATTGAGTAAATTTTGCTGCATCCATGTCCTCCAAACAGGCCAAAAGTCTGAAAAGGGAGAACTGGTGAAGTGAAGGGGCTGACAGTGATGAAGATGAAGGTGACCCCTGTTTTTCCAACTTCACTAGATTCACTAGATACAAACCTAAGGTACAGCTGACAACATGGCAATGAAGAGACCCCATAGCTGCTGACATTGCACCTACTGTAAGTAGTATCATGTACACCAAAAGATTAAAAAAACTAACCGATCCTTTTGGCACATCCTGTAGAGACAAATCTGGATCTGTCTTTTGGTCTTTTCTGAGTAAAAAATAATAGGAGAGGAAGAACATTATGTGCAACAACCTCTCAGATTATATCAAGAATGAGTTTATTTATATGGTACCAATTTACAACAGACGTTGTCTCAAGGCACTTGAAAATCAATCTAAATCATAGATGCGTCATTACAAATCATTTTGAAAACAGATTGCATCGAGTCATTGATTTGCAGTATTCACTCCTGGAGAATCAGCACAGCGAAACAATGGCTTTTGTTCTCATTACCTTTTCAGCAATCCCTCATATTGAGCATGCATGTAGTGACAGTGGAGAGGAAAAACTCTCCTTTAACAGTAAGAAACCTCCACCAGAACCTGGCTGAGTACAAGCAGAAGACTGAAATAGATGCAGAGGATAGGAGAAAAAAATAGTTTTTAGCAGCAGTTATACCCATTCCAGGAAGGTGTTAGAGGTTACAGAAAGCCAGACCAGGTGTAGATTCTATGGAGAGAAAAACACAAAGATAATATATGTTATCCGTTTAAAAAAAGCAGTAATGGAGGCAAGACTGAGGAAAAGCAGTAAGATTGTGTTCCAGTATCCTAAGACTTTAGCAGGTAAACTAAAGCCAGAACCGACTTCAGGTATTTTAAGCACTAACATTAATAAATGAATATATAAAAGTACAATAATAATAAACCAAGACAAAATTTATTCACATGAAACACTTTTCTAAACTGAACTTTTTCTAATTAATATGTATTGTTTAATGTGTATTCACTTTACCTCCAAAAATGACAACACAGGCTAAGCAGAAAGTTAAAGGTGCAAAGCTGTAAAACTACCGCAAGAGGTACTAAAAGTAACTGTTACTTATCCAATAAACATGCATTAAAATGCCTGCAGAACATATTTGAAACAAAGTTGTTTTTCAAAGTATTTGAGATGAAAACAAACTAATAAAAATACACAAAAAAATCAGGTCTACTCTGTCCCTGGAGCATCTGGATTATATGATCGTTTTACAAAAAAAAACACAAGAAAATACACAAACTAAGTTCCTGGTCTGTGGATATTTTTTCAAGCCATAAACTAAACATTACTTTTTGTTACATGCATCTTTTTCTCACCTTACTGTTTCCGGGTATTTTAGGGAGAGGCCACAAAAATCTGTTGGAATAAGACACCGTCCAGTGAGACTATTACTGACTCCAGCTTACATCAGCTTCTTTTAGTCCTCCTGCCTCCACTTATAACCCGCGAAGCTCTGCAGCCTTTTCCCCTGCCAGGCTCTCCATCTGCTCCATTTTTTTTCTTTTCTTTTTTTTTTTATAGCAATACACTGTGTTGTTTAGCCCCTTTTAATATGGACAGTGTAGATTAACACTTTTTACAATGCAGAGCAAAAAAAAAAAAAAAGTGATCGCAGGTCAGGGTTAAAACTATTACTAAAAAAGATGCAGAAATGCTATGATTTCTTTTTACGTGTTTTTTTTATTTGTTTTTTTTATATCTGCATGTTTGGATTTGAACATTTCACTGAGGAGCATCTCTGCCAAACAGGGAGGGCTTAGGCCCCACAGTGCTGCATGATTATGAAACCAGCGCGGTCATGTGATGTCTTTTCTCGTTACCATCATGACAAGTTGGAAGTCTGACCTTCCTCAGTTTACCATGCAGGGACCGATGCTTGCAACCGAGCAGCAATGCAACAGAGGCGACGCTAGGGGCGGAGTTTGACCTCTCAAAATTTCAAAACATCACCTAATCTGCGTCTGGCATTCTGGCATACACCAGCAAGCATCTCTACAGCGTTTGAAAACGAGGGGGGGGGGGCAGTACATTACATTGTATTGGTTTTCTCCACAGAGGCTCGGGAAGGGGGTAGAGGAGGAGAAGGGAATGCAGCACGGATAGAAAACCCAGGATCCCACATCTGCAGTGATTTCCCACACTGGAGGGCTTTTTTAATGTGGTTGTGAGTATTCCGCGGAAAGATCGTGCTGGAGCGTCCTGCCTGCAGACCTGCAGCGGAGGAGGAGGAGGAGGAGGAGGAAGAGGAGATGCGCCCGGCGCTGCTGTAGGTGAGAGCGCAGCACCGCAGGCTGGGACGCGCGGGTTGCGGCATGTTTATTTCTGGCTGTGTAGCTGAGCAGGAGCTGGAGAGAGTCTAGGGAGCTTTTCCAACGCCTGGCAGGGACACTCACGGAGTTGGTTGGGGCTTCTTTGAGCTTTAAAATCAAATTACGTCAGAGGATCTGATCATTATTTCCTGTTTAATAGAGTATGCATGTCCTCTGTTTTGAACCAGGAAGCAAATGTGATCTTTACAGATGTTTAAAAGCCTCACATGGGTGCTTAAGGGTTGAACCATTTGACTTTCTGGGACATAAATCCTTACACGATCGCTCTATAAATGTATTGAATGAACACATTTAGTGTAGTTTTGATTTTGTGCTGCTATGTTGAACACCATCTCTGTATTTGAATTTAAGACTGCACGTTTATAATTATGTAATTTTGAAGTTTTGTCAACCAACTTTTTGTTCTTTATCAAGCAGCCAGTTTTTTTTATTTTAACCATGTAGGTTTAATTAAAACAACCCAGGTTGTATTATTTGTTTAACTCAGCAATGTTAGATAATGGGTCTGACCCAGAATACTTAAAAATACTTAACCTGCATTACTAAACAAGTCCAAAGAAAATGTATATTGTTTTATTTACCTATTTAAAAAGCATACCTGGTAAATTAAAATAATCATATTAAATTAATGCAAGTAAAACAATAGTATAAGAATAAAATTAACTGAAAGCAAGTATAACTATTATCTTTAGCAGTAGCTTCTTTTTAAATACTTGCGGTTGTTCAAAAAATAAATTGGTTTCAGAATGGGGACAATTGTACAAGTTACTGGAGACTTTTTTTCTTGGTGAAAGTTTTCCTGTTTAGAGATTAGTTTAATTTAGATTTGAATTGTGCAACATAAATGTCACAAGGATTTAATATGATGCCCCTTTTTTGGTGAATGGGATTATGTGAACAAAACCACATTAGAACAACCCACTGACTCTGACAGTGTTATACAATATTACTTTGCTGTATAGTCATTTATTTCATTCTGTTGAAAAGGTTTAGTAAAGCCTTGTCAGCTTATTGTTTTTTTGATTCAAATGTATGTCTGTTTAGCCTCCTCTCCAATCAAAAACATCATAAACCAGGAATTTGGGTTAAGAAATAACTCTGCTGTTTTTTATGTGGTATGTAGCACAAGATGCAGCCTTTTATTAGTACTATGATTTTTTTTATCAATAAGTGTTTTTTTTGGGGGGTTTTTTCAGCAAATAAGATCAATAAGCACATTAATCTTTGCTTTACTCTTACAAGGAAAACGGATCAAAAATAAGGCAATTATTGAAAATGAAGCAAAGGTTTAACTGTGTTCCACATCACAGCTTTGCTGGCGTGTATGCATTATCGCCAATATTGCAATTACTTGCAATGAGAGCAAACAGTTATTGTTATGTACTTCATACACATTGCTGCCATGTTGGATTAAAGATGTTGTTTGCAGAGAAACTTTAGACTTTTCTACTGAGAATTTGCTATAGTTCTGTCCTACTTCTCTTACTAGAAACAGGGTCATATCAACTCTTTAGTAACTATGAATGTTTCATGTTTTTTTACACAGAAAGCTAACTGTTTGCCTTATTGCAAATAGTATTCAATAACGATAAGCTAGTATGTGTTTGTGGCAGTTTTAAGTCTTGTTGGCTTTTGACCCCTCCTAGCTGGGTCTAGCTGTTAAATGTAGCTTCCGTTGGCAACTAATGAGCATTAATACTAAAATAAGAAATTAAGAGAATTATTTTAATATTTTTACACTGTCTTTACAGAAATATCTCAAGGAAAGCAATGCATGATTTTGCAGAAAGAAAATGGAATAGACATTTAAAAGTAAATGAGCTACATCAGTGAAACTGTAGCAATTCAAGCATTCAATTTGAACCTAGACAGCTGCTGTTAAACACCAGAGTTTACTTGTAAGCAAGTATTTTCTTTTATGTTTGATAGTTCTTAAATTATGCTCTTAAACTAAAAATGCATGATGTGATGTTTCAAAAAACAATCCCACATAAAACGTGCTGTGCAAGTTTTTGTCAAAGATGTTTTAAATGCATCTCCACTCTTTATTTTCCTCTCCGTAGCTGCCTTTCAATGTCCTGTAGATCGTGTCTGAGGATGCCTTGTGGCTGATCCTGAACATGCTTTCTACGAACCGCAGTGGAGGTGCGTGGGGGTGAAATGGATGGAGCCAGTGGCCATACCCAAGGACCACCTCCCATGTTCCAGCATGTCCGGCTGCAGCAAGTCTCCTGATAACTCTGGAGAAGGTTGGTGGCAGGGATTTATCTCGCAGACCGCCATGCTGCTTGTTTAGGTGGCTGACATGATGAACAGTGTTGAAGATGAATCGGATTAAACCTTTAAGAACCCTGCTGTGTAACCATTCAATTCTCTTTTCATGTCATAACAATGAAAGCACTTTTTTTCTTTTTTTTTGACAGGATGCTGGCTTGATCAGTTGGTGTCATCCTCTAGGGACGACACATTACTGAATACAGTGTAGAGTAAATAAGCGTGAATCGCTTCATGAGGTGAAAAGAAGTTTTTTTTCTTTTTCCAGCTGCAGGTTCTAACTCCATGGCATGGGTGAAGAAGTTCAAGAAAAATGGAGGAGGCCTGAAAAAGTCCTACCAACCTGGGAGCATGGTGTCCCTTGCACTAACTAAAGGTCTGCTGAATGAGCCCGGCCAGAACAGCTGCTTTCTCAACAGTGCTGTTCAGGTAAGAATCCCTATCCATGTTTTGTGCTTTTTTACACCCCCATGAAACAATTATTGTTTTGTTTCTGTTTTTTTTTTTATATTTGTGTAATGATGCAATGAGTCTGACCAGCTGTTTAAATCACCCAAAGCTAACATATAGCTGAGTGAGCTAGTGTGTTTTGTGTTAGATCTGTGTGGATTTGGCTGAATTTGCTGGCTTTGTGTTACAAAAAAGCTGAGACCCAACAATCATTTAATTAGTGTCTAGAATCAGCTGAGCAACTTCTGCTTGACATGCTGGGTTTTCCAAGCAGTCAGCTAAAGACAAATATAGTCAACTATGGGAAATGAACCTATGAATAGCAGCTTATGTGTTTTTCAAGTCACATTTTGTAATGTCTGCAGTAGTTTGGGTTTGTAACAAGCCAATTGGGGATTTTTAAATCCCATATAGGATCCAAAAAAGGAACAGCGACTGATAAAGGACAATCACAAGCAACAGAACCAGTCCAATGCTTTCATCAGGGTTTCTCATTTATTAACACAGTTTTTTGTCGCAAACACAGACTGAACTACTACTTTATTGCGGGGAGCTTACAGATGAAAAGGGACACAAAACAACAGGATGTGACTCTGCAACTTGGAGTTAGGGTTGGCAGGGCCGCAGAAATTGATATGTGCTTGAGTACGTCTTTGGTTTGACCATGCATCTTGTTAATAAATTATAATCCACTAGGAAGTCTTTTTGCTTCCTTTTATTTGATGTCACAACTATGAGCAAAATGCTTTTGTTGGTTACCTCCATGAAATACTTGCCTAATCCTCTCTGCTAAGGTGTAACCACTTAATGCGCTGGTTGATATAATTTTCTATTGTGGGAAACTTTATATAACCACAACAGTCTAGCCTCACATCTTCATGCTGATTACGAGTGCTGTGGGATAGAATCCTATTCCCCTATCAGCTATTGTGGTTATGTTGGTCAGTCTGGCACAAATGGTATACCATAGGTCACAGGTGGACAACTCCAGTCCTTTAGAGCCAGTGCTCTGCAACTTTTAGTATCTCTGCTTCAACAAACCTTAAATAATTAATAAGATCATCATAAGGTCTCTGGAGCCATTTGATTCAAGGACCAGGGACACACCTAGAAGTCCACCAAAGCTATTGATGTTCCCACAAGCTTTCAGTGGAGTTTGAAGTCAGAACTTCGGACAGACCATACAATCCATTCCCTTTGGAAATTCTGGAGGTGACCATTTACAAACCAGTCTTGCTGGTAGAATTTTAAAAATAAGATTCACAAGAAAGTTCAGTTAATCAGTATTGCAATTGCGCTGTGAAGTTTTTAAAATAAAATATTTGTTGTTTTTCTCCATTAACCTCATGTAAAACCTCCTCAGGTGCTTTGGCAGCTGGACATTTTCAGGAGAAGTCTGCGGCAGCTCTCTGGTCATTTTTGTCTTGGCGATGCCTGTATCTTCTGTGCACTAAAGGTAAGGTTTCATTAAAATCAGAATAGGAAGTGTTTTAATTTATTTTTTATTGAAATTTTTATTTACCTCTAAGCCTCATTTAAAGTTCCATATTTAATCTCTTTTTAGAGCATATTCAACCAGTTCCAGCAGAGCAGAGAGCGAGTCCTGCCCTCTGACAGCCTGCGAAACGCCCTTGCTGAAACCTTTAAGAACGAGCAACGCTTCCAACTTGGCCTGATGGACGACGCTGCTGAGTGCTTTGTATGTAGTAACTTTGGCTTTTATCCTAAATAATATTTCGAGGACCCTTCTCCCTATCTGTGTATTATAGCTAACAAAAAATAACTTGGGTATTATCCTTATATCAAAATGTTTGAGATGAGAATAATACTGTTATTTTTACCTTTTGTATTGGATTGGTGTTAAACATGTAGCTTAATTTGCTTCTATTTTGTGCAAACAGGAAAACATCCTGGAGCGAATTCATTTGCACATAGTTTCAGATATGGCAACTGATTCTTGCTCATCCAAATCCTGCATCACACATCAGAAGTTTGCCATGATGCTTTATGAACAGGTAACTAAACACAGGGACAGAACATGAACTCCTAAATTATATTGGACATCATAAGAAAATGTGCATATTATAACTAAATACAAAACTAACCTTTAAGCCCTTTATGTTTAAGCATACACACATTGAAATAGTAACATGCTTTTCCTTTGCAGTTTGTGTGCCGTTGTTGTGGGGCATATTCAGACCCGCACCCATTCACAGAGTTTGTCCATTATGTATCGACTACCGCTTTATGGTGAGTACCTTGGGGTATGTTCACATATTTTCATGTTCATAATGTCAGAAATAAAATCTTTGATTAAGAGTATTTGATGTCATTTAGTTCTTTGCATGTGGCCTCAGTTGAATCTCTACGAGGGTATTGTTACATTTTCATACTCTCTTTATTCTGTACCTCAGATAACCAGAAACTAATTACAAATTAGATGTTTACGTGATTAACCTTCAGTTTATTTTGCTACATTAAAAGAAACGAACCAAATTATATTAACAGGTCTACAAAGAGGCAGATGTTCTCATATCTTGGTAAACACAGAAAGTTAAGAAACATCAACTCTTACTTTTAAGGGTAGTAACTCTTTTTACTGTATAAATGAAACACATTTTTCTATTGACTGAATTCCTAAACGATTGTCAGTTTTGCAGATTTCACATTTACTACCAAAATGAGAAACGGAGTTCTAAGCTTATGGCAAGGTAGTGACAACCTTGGGTAAAAATACCACACCATCTTGCTATTATAAAACACTGAAGCAAAACTGTCTATCAATGTCAATAAATTATTAGTAAATCCCTAATAATTCAAGGAAAGAGGCCGGGTCTAGATAGAAGAGTTAATTTGATAGTCAAGGGTTTTCATTCTGACTGTGGAAAACTTGGCCCCCTCTGTTACCTCAGCTCTATTCCCTGGAGGGGAAATGGGCGCTCGCCTAAGGAGTCTACATGTGTTGTTTGAACTTGGGAAAAAGCTTTCGACAGTAGTGCAAACAATAAGTTGATCTCATTTCCTGGGAGGGTTGGACTCCACCAAGCTTGTACCTTTTCACTGATTCTGTTCTACTTTTGTGGATAGGATTTCTAAGTGCTGCCAATATGTTAAGGGGATCTGTTTGGGTGGCTGCAAGATTGGGTCTCTGCTTTTTTCGGATGATGTTGTCCTGCTGGCTTAATCAGACCACGACTCCAACCTACGCTGGTGCTGTTTGCAGTCAAGTATGAAGTGACACGGATGAAAATCAATAACTCCAGTAGCGTGCCATCTCCGGGTCTAGGATGGGTTAGCTAAGTTTCTCAGGGTCTTGAACGTGAAACGGGGGGAAAATTGGAGCGTGAAATCAACAGATTGATTGGGTCAGTGTCTTTCCTGATATGACCACTTCATCGGTCTGCCTCAGTGAAGAGAGAGTTGAGCAGAAAGGCAACGCTCTAGATTTATCGGTTGAGCTATGTTCTTACCTTCATCTATGACCACTAGCTCTGGGTAGTGACCAAAACAAGATCTCAGATGCAAGCGGCTGGAATGGGCTTCCGTAAGGGGGACAAGAAGCTCTGTAATCCAGGAGAGGTTTGGAGTAGAGCTGCTACTCCTCCACATTGAAGGCAACCAGATTAAGTGTCTCTGGCATCTGGTTAGGATGCCTTCTGAACTCTTTGGTGAGGAGTTCTGGACAAAGTGACACCAGGAGGGGGAAGTCCCAGGATAAATTATGTCACTCGCCTTGTGATTCCCCATGAGGTCAGGTGATCTGGGCAGGTGACACCAGGAGGAGGCCCAAGGGAAGGCCCAGGACACGGTGGAGAGATATGTTTCTCAGCTGGCCTGGCATTGCTTTAGGATTTCCCTCGAAGGAGCTGTTCGAAGTGAAACTTAATTCTGATAAATTCAGAACAAAATGGCTTTACAAATGTTCTTGAGATGCTTCTGTGAATTTACAACAGACAGCCTGCAATTTATTGGTATCCTTTCTGTCTCCGTGTGCAGCCAACAGGTTGACCAAACATCGGGGAAGAATGAGAGGCTCAAGTCCAACATGTTCGGGGAATTGCTGCAGGCAGCAAACAGCACGGGTGATCTCCGAAGCTGCCCTGTATGTAATGCTTTCAGTTCTTTATATATAAAAAAAACAACTACAAATATAGTCATTTATTATGTTAGAATATGCATTTACTTACAGCTCAATTTGAAATATCTGACAAAACAAAAAAGATTTTAATTGAGAAATGTGAGAGTAATAAAAAGGATATTTAATACATTTTTTAAAAGGTTACTATTTTTAGAATCGACTTAGTGAGTGGACTAATGAGCGTCACCAGAATCAACTTTATGTTATTGAAAATGTTCAGACATCCAGCTGAATTACAGGAAAAATAAAACAATTTTCATATTGAAGTGCCTAAGATTTAATAATTTGGAGGATTTGTTTTGTTATACCATCACAAGGACATGAAGTTATTTTTGCGATATAATTCAGTGTTGGCCACGTTTTTGCAACTCAACGGATAGAAATTGTGCTAAGGGTTATCCCTTTTTTTCCCCTCATATCTGAATTTACTCTGTTTGCTTACCTTTCAGTTTGCATTAGTTTAGCGGAGCTTGCTGCTCTGTTCCTCTGATCCCATGAATCTTCCTGAATCTCCTTCATCTACAGTCTGCTCCTTATGAAAAGGGTTTTCCCGCTCTTTTCAGCCTTTGCTATTCTCCTCCTCGTCCTTAAGAAATACATTTATTTTATTCCAATGGAATATACATAGAGTGGAATGTTATAGATAACATAAATTTATTTTGCCCCTGTTTTCATTTTTGAGTTTTACCTGTGAGATTACCCTTTTTAATTATACATTTAAATTTTTTTGTAATGATGAAAACAGGCAGCATGTGATTAGAAGCTGTATGACAGCACCATGATGAGGTAGCCAACTTAGTGAGCTGTTAGCGTAAGAATGGATGGAACACTGTGTGCTTGTTTGTGAAGGCTGGGCAGTGCAGCGAAGAACTGACCTGCAAGAAGTAACTACACCACTTTTTTCAGTAATGGATAGATTATTATATGATACCATTATGCACTTGGCATGGAAACTAATTGCAAATCGATTGCTAACAAGTTGGCAGACATACACCAGCCATTTTACCTGACTTTAGCAATAAAAATAAAATAAAATAAAAAATAAAAAAACTCCAGCTTAAAATGTTTGTATTCAGGAGATGTACTGATATTTTAGTAGATATTAACAGTCTGCAGTTTTAGAAGAGACAGTTGATAAGTGTGGTACTCCAGTTTCTATTTTTTATTTTGGCCAGAACAAATTCTTATTTCCATGTACTGTCCCTTCTTGAACGTGTTTGCTGTATTTGGCTGCCACAAAAAAACAGTCTTTTATACTTTTGCACAAGAAGGACTGGGAAGTTAAAACAAAATCCAAAAGTTTGCCGCTTTCTTCAGGAAACTAGATAAATCACAGCTGCTCTTTTGACATAGTTTATGTAAATATATGGAGTTAATTGTATTTGAAATAACAAATTACTTTTTATTTGTAAGTACAGTATGTAGAAAATGTTATAAACTTAATTTCTTCCTGTTTTATTGTGTTTTTGTTGTCCAATGTGTTGCAGAGTGACTGTGGTCAGAGCATCAAGATCCGCCGTGTCCTCTTGAACTGTCCAGAGATCGTCACTATCGGATTTGTGTGGGATGCAGAGCAGTCCGATCTCACAGACAATGTTATCAGGTCTCTTGGTCCACGTTTAAACTTGTGCGGGGTAAGAGCTTAGAAAGTCCAGCTATTATGTGCTTTAAAGACGCCAGATAACAAATAAAAACTAAGATTGGGAATGTTGTGTAAAATAGCAAAACATCAATGATCAAAGTTTATGGGAATGCAACATTTATATTCATATGAGAGATCAACATCTTTACTGTAATCTTACATACATACGTGAACTTGATCCTCATTGGATTTGACATCTGGCTGATGGAGATCAAATGTACTATTTTTCAGCTTTTCAACCGAGTCACTGATGAAAATGCCAAACGCAGTGAGCTTCATCTGGTGGGGATGATCTGTTTTTCCAGTAAACATTACTCAGCTTTTGCCTATCACACAAAATCTTCAAAATGGATTTTTTTTGATGATGCCACTGTGAAGGAGGTTAGGATTTCCGCCGTTAAACCTTCATAGTCTGTCATTACTGTACGTTACACACATTCCCTTTCCTAAGTATATTTTTTTCTTATTAGATTGGATCCAAATGGAAGGATGTTGCTTCAAAATGTATCAGAGGACATTTCCAACCGCTACTTTTGTTTTACACCAATCCTGAAGGAAGTCCAGTTTCTAATGAAGATGCACCGAGACAAACCACTATGTGCCCTCACTACAAAGCTCAAGTAAATGGAGACGTGACCAGTAAGAAAGACCTCCACTTATTAGCGTGACTAGCTAATGCAGCCTTTAAAGACACTGAAAACATGTAGATAGTTAAATTAACCACTTATAACTCAGACTCCACTTATCAGTTTTTGAGTAAATTCATCCAGCAACCTCAAAACACATTATTGTTATATTACATCCTGATAGTATAAGTCTGATTACCGTTGTTTCTGTGTATTCTAAAAATTCAAAAGTAATAGAATAGAATGTCTTTTATTTTCATTATACACATTGTACAATTAGATTGGAACAATAAGTAACGAAAATCAAATAAAAATAAAAAAAGTTAATAAAGTAAAACAAAATCTTACATGCAACTTGATAAATGTTACTGATACGTAATTTAAAAAAGTGTTTAATAATATATATTCTAATCATTTCTATGTATTATTAACTCATTTGTATATCTCGTGTCTGTAAATTTACCTTGTTAAGCACATATACAGTGAAGAACAGTAAAAGCACTGCTTTTATTAAATCATGTAAAATGTGTTTTTATATAAAATAGACATAGAAGCCCTATTGCATAACAATCATGCAGGAAGTCTCCAAACAACACAGAACAGCATCTAAACCTCTGCCGGCTTCAGCGACCTTGGATAGTCCGCATTCTATAGATTATGTAAGCAGGAAAGATCCACTGACATATAAAATCTCATTTACAAGTGATTCCTGGCCGATGTACAAGACATTATTATGAACGTGAAACGGGGGGGAAAATTGGATGAAATATTTAACTGTGAAAAAGAAACTGAGCGTCCACAAAGGAATTCCAAGACCAAAACTAGTGTTGACCCGTTGGTAAGACTTACAATCCTTCCTCATTTTTCAAAAAAAATCTTGATGATCCCTAAACTCTGATCTGTTCCATAGACTGGTGAGACGAAGGTGGAGCTTTTAGACTCGGTGGTGTAAAACTGTCTTAGATACAAAGAGCATCACGCTGCCAGTGAAACAAGATGTTCTACACTTTGAATATTGTTTTGTTACCAAACCCTTTCTTTCCACAACTTTATTCCTACCTATCTGGTTTCTACCTTGATTCTTATGATTGTGGTTGATCACTGTTGTTCTATAACAATCCAGTAAGAGCCTATTCTAAGATTAGAGATTGAAATTGCACACTGGGAAGCTTTTAGTTGACCTCTAAGGGTAGTTTGTAAACTCCCTCTTACCTTATACATATTCAAAAGGTATGAATAAGAAAATAAGTGTTGTCTCATTTTATTGTGCGCAAATGACCCCATTACCAGTATAACTTTAGCACCTTACCATTGTTATTGGTTGCAGGAGAAGTTTAAATATTTTTGATTGTTTAGTTGCCTTCTCACCAAGACACTCAAAATGATTTCTGCATCAAATGAAGTCTATGAGGAACATTGCTCAGGTTATGAACAGAAATAATGGTGTAAGCGGGTTGAATTACAGTATGTTCAAAAAGGTAAAAACCTAAATGGGGCACTTATTGTGAAGTTTTGCTCTATGTTATACACATTGCGTTTGTCTTAGCTTCTTTACATGAAATTTGTGTAAAATAAATCAAATAATAATAAATAATTCAAAATCTTGGCATTTCAATAGATCTGACAAGCTAATAACCATTTAACCAAGTAAACCAGAAGAGCACAAAGATAAGTTTTCCCTTGTGCAGTTGTAAATTGCCCTGCCTTACTTTCTCTGCTACCTGCTTTTGTTTGCAGAAACATCAGAAAAGACATTCACTGGATGCTAAAGATGCTCAGAAAGCACAGAAATGTAATGGCTAGAATGTCCTCTAAATAATCTTATTCTGTTCCTGATTTGCCTACTTTAAAATATTTTCTAACAGTGTACTCTAATCTAACAGATAACCCTCCTGTAAAATTAATAAAAGTAGTCCTCAGCAAAGTAATAGTTTTATTAGCTATTAATTGTGTTTGCTGAGTACTAAACCTACCAGACATCATTAATAATTTTTTTTCTCTCCAACCGATCACTTATGTGTGATTTGCAAAATGCTGCTTTGAACTGATCCTGCATCAAATACAGCAGTGATTCTGCTTTAGCCGTGGTTGGCAGTGGGAGCTTGTCATAAATCTTCCAGAGAAAGACTTTCTGTCCATATCTGATGGCCCAGACCTTACATGAGGATGATGTCTCTGTTGCACGCAGATTACAACCCACGCCTAGCCCCCTAATCCCTGTTCCTGTGGCCTAACGCATTAATGCGCTTACTCTTCCCCTGGATGTTTCAAACATTCACCGCCATTATTTATCAGCTCATTTATTTATTTTTTATTGAGCTGGTGTGATGTGTTCTCTCCTGAATTGCTTTGCTTTTTATGTATTGCCCGGATGCTTATGCATTAGGCTTCTTACTTTTATGACAGACAGGGTTAGTAGATAACTGGTTGCAGACTTTTCAGAGGAAAAAAATAAAAGCTGGCTTATTTAGCTCACTGTGTTGTTCGTTTCTTAAATGGATCCTATTTTGCTGAAGTACATAATTCTGTTTTTTTTATTTTTATTGTGTCCATTGTTACAAGTGAGGAAATCAGCCTCATACTGGAGTTCTTGCATAATTGGGGCTCTGCAGTAAGTAAAGAACCATGATGCATGTGTGCATTAGTTAATTACTTGGCAGATGTTGGGCATATAACGGTGGGTCCTAGTCCAAGATGATTTTTCTAAGGAATTCTAAATGTCAGCGTCAGGCTAGATGATCAGATGGGAATAACAGTCAGTGCTTCTTTAACATGTAACACACACACACACAGTTTTCCTTAATTTAGCCCTGTCACGAGCTTTAGTTACAATTTACTTCAACTGCTCTCAAGTTATCATCCTGTGATGTTTGTTTTTTTCATTCTTTATTTTTTACAGTCTGATCAAGAGCCTTTTGAAAGTTGCAGTATCAGCTGAGTAAAAATAGATGCAGCTGTAAACAGCATCGGAGACAATGGATTTAATTAGGAGGAGGTGAAAGTGAAAGATAGCAGCTGTTAGATGTAACACGCTCATCTGAAGGCAGATGCTCGCGGTTCATGTTGTCACTGCTTTTTTTTTTTTTTCCCGTGACCTGCTTGCCAGGCACAGGAAACACTCCACAGGCTTGGCATCCAAGGCAGCGGAGGTGTGTTTTTATCTTAGTTAATGATGCAGCATCTGTTCTTTTCTAAGAGTTTGTTTTGTTTCCCACCTTGTTTACAGAAGGACAGAGAGAAGGGATGGTGATCTATGAAACTAAAAAATCTGTTTGAGCATCTTCTGTTTGTCATGACTGATAAATTCCCTCAAAGGCATGGCAAAGCTTTTTAAGACTTAACCATCTTAAAAGTAATGGAGGCTGAAATTCACGCAGTTATTTTTAAACGGGTAATAATCCTGTTCTATATTTTGCTTGCTAAATAATTTACTGGGCAACTAAATGCTTACTTTATCATTATTTAAAAATGTCAACCTGTTATTAATTATTATTGATTAAAAGAAATTGTCATTGTTCTGTGAAGGTCTCAAAGGAAAGTTAGGGAACATTAGTGAACAAACCATGTAATGAAGACCAAAAGACACAGCAGATAAGTTAAAAAGAAAAAAGGTAGGAAGGTTAAAAGAGCGGCATTGGATAATATCCACCACTTACAACACTTTAAAGTTCACTGTTTAATCCACAATCCTAAAATTGAATGTATTTAACATTACTGCAACCCACTAAGGCCTAGCCCCTATTGTCAACTGTTTGGACAAAAAAAGCATTAATCAGAAGTTTTCAAGAAGGCTTTGGTAGCTCTTAAGGAGCTGCAGAGATCTGCTGCTCAGAAACAACTATTTCTTATGCTGTCTACAACCAAATTGCAATTAAGAGGGGGGGAAAAAAATAGGACACCAACATCACATTTGATGTTTTACATTCAGGCTACATTGTAAATATTGGTAAGAATAAAACCAGATGACCAATTATCAGACAACACCAACATGTATTACTGTGGCCTTCTGTGTAAAACTGTTTTTGTGGCAAAGTCTTCATATCACTCTGAACAAACCATCTGCAGTTGGACAATAGTAGTGGAAGCATCTTTCTGTGAAAATGCTTTTTGTCTGTAGGGGATGGAGATAATTGATGGTTACTGTAAATGAATGGAACTAAATACAAGGCAATGCAGAAAGAAAGTGTAAGAATGAAAAATACTTGCTGAGGGTCACCTTGACCCTGAGCATACAACTAGAACTACAATACGTGAATATAGACGTAAGTGAATATAGACGTAACATCCTTCATTTAAATTTTTCCAAACTCCAGTTGTTCATGCAGCTAATTGAGCCGTTTGGAAAACAAAAAAAATAAATAACCAACACTGCTTTAGTGCATAAATGTGCAAATCTGTTGAAGATATATTCAGTTTCCTGCTTTAGGCTGCTGCAGTCAGAAGAAGAAAATATTGTTCCAATGTTTACCAAGATTATTGCCATTGAAATATTTTCTAATTTCATGGAGCTTTTCTTTTAATTGAAAATATTGTTTGAGGTTATTTGTGATAATTTTGTTTTGTCCTTCAGTGAAACATCATTTTGGTAGCCCTAACAAATATCAAGATCCTTTCATTGAGAATCTACAAAGGCCATTTGACATGTCCAAAAAGGACAGAGGACATTGGAGGATTGAGCCTACACGACACAAAGGTGGGGTGTAAGGATGGCAACATTAGACAATGACCATAAATCAAATCTGTGCACCAGAGCAACTGTCAGTTTGTAAAAAAAAATTTAATTACCTTTGTCAACTCTCTTCAGACATGACACATGGGAGGTCTTCATCTCCTCCAGAAAATGGGCCAAGGCCTGTAGACAAAATAAAGAACTCTCTGCGCTCTGAGAGGACATCGAATCAAAGCGGAGCATCTCAGGAGCCCCATGGACAGTCTTGTGGTGCAGAGAGTGGTGGTCACATGAGAAAGGCCAATGTTTCTCCAGGATATAGCGAGCAGGAGGGTAGCCACAAACACTGTGAAAAAGGTGGCAGCGGAAGCCAAAACAGGTCAAAGTCAACTTGGAGACCTATTAGGGAGGTCCTGAATGTAGACACCGTACTGAATGAGCTGGAGCAGCGAAGGCAGCAGCAGCAGCAGGACAGTCCTCTGTGTAGCAAGGCAGCAACCCAGGACAAGGCGCGTACAGAACAAAGCAGAGAGGGCGATCGGGAATACACAAGAACTAGAGAGGACCGCAAACAGAAGTGCTTAATGACAATTTATGAGGATGAGCAGCGGCACGAGACGGAGAGCCACAGCTCTGTGGAGTCAGATAGCAGAGTTGGCCAGCGGAGAGGAAACAAACTCAAAGGCGTCCCCAAAACTCTGCTGCGCAGCGACACATGGACTATTCAGAGGACTGAGTCCGGCTACGAGAGCAGCGATCGGCTAAGCAGCGGCTCTACCAATCCAGACTCACCTGGGGTTGATGGGTTTGGGCTAAGACCAGATCAAAGGTTAACACCTGAAGTTCTTTTAGAAAGGTAACACAAAAAAAAAGTAATGAGCTTGACAGAAAAGTACAGAGATCATACAGACAAATGTTTTCCATATTCAAAGGCTATAATAAAACAAATGAATCACTAGTGGTAATGCAATGAATACTATACAAATCACAGTCTATCAATTAACTGAAATCTACACTTTATTGTAGGAATTATGAAAGTAAAGCCCCAGTTTTACATATTGTCTCATATTCAACTTTTTCAGTCAACTTTAATATTTTATATTTAGTCAACACATGTAATCTTTTCTTAATTTTTGTCATATTTTTTTGTCAACATGCACTGAAAATGGTCAGTTTTCCACTTTACTCATCCGACCTGGTCTCCAGCATGTTGAAAACTCATTTCAATCAATTCACTATACCTGGGAAAGTGAGATTTACAATGCCACTCTTATTTTTTAGAATTAGTGGGCTATGTAAAATGAAGTTGGATAAAACAAAGATGTGTGAGAAGCTATTTTAGCGAAAACTATATATTCAAAAATCACATGATAAATAAGAAAACGATGATGAGACGTCATCCCACGCTGGAGCCAGGCCCAGGTGTGGGGCTCATCCTTTTTGTAATCATAGGAGTAAAACCTAAAAGTTTTTATTGTACTTTTCTTTCGCACATGCAGTACGACTTTGCCTCTGCTGCGGATATGATTATGACAAAATGGTCAAAAACATCTATAAAACTATGTTATGTCCTTTTATTTCCAGTCAGCTGCATCAACGGGAAAGCATTGCAAAGTCAAGTATAACATCTCTTTCCCACAATGGTAAGTCCCTGGATTTTTTTTTTTTTTTGTGTGTTCTTCAAAGTTTTGAGCCAAATAAAAGCCCCAGCTGAGGATAAACCCAGTAAAACGGTAAAACAAAAGAGTTCTGGAACATTTCGTCCCTCACCAAATTGTACTAATCACTTTCTTAACTCCTTCCATAACTATTGGGCACTGTACCTGATGTTACCGCAGATCACCTCATAGTACAGGGGACATATCAGGCTTTACAACGCTACTAACACAACAACTTGAATTATTAAAGGCAGAAATGTTTGTCTTAAAAACCCATCCCAAACTTTCTAATATTGGTTATATTTCTTGTTTTAGGTGAGTTGGCTTTAATTTTCTAACTGACTTTATTGAGCGGCTTATGTAATGAAGTGAAAAACAAATGTATGTAAAATGTGAAATCAAACTTAAGAAATGGATAGTGACAGAATTTATGTGTTTATATTTTATTTTTTATGTTTGAAGAAGTTATAGAAAGAAAAAATGTATGTCAAATCTGTTTGTTTAAGGAGTTGGCATGCAGAGGCCAATGAAGGTCTTTCATTGGTTTAAAGCAAGGGAAAAGTATAATGGGTTAAAACAATAAAGAATTAAACATAAGATAATACCAACAACAAAAAATCTACATAAAAAATATCTGAATACATTCATATATAAATGTATACATTTGGAGATTCCTTAAACTCCTCTATTTATTGCTCTTTCATTCTCTTTATTACTTCTGCTACCTGTCGTGCTTTAGAAGACATTAGTTTAAGCTAAAGATAAACTGCTGAAAAAGGAAGCAAAACTATAAAATATGCCACCAACATCAGCAAAACTTAAAACAGACCCCTTGATTTAAAGCAGAGCAGCAAATGTTCCTTTTCTCTTTTTTAACTTGTCTGCAGAACTTATGAAACAAATTTATAGCAAAGTTTTTGTTGAGTCTGATATGTACAGGTAAGATTTGCTTTCTGTGACGTTTGGACGTAATTGCCACACTTTTTGACCCTTTTTTAAGACTCATCAGTGTAGTGTAAAGTGGTGAGAGTGTATGACAGATGATCGCTGAATGTCTGGGTGGATTTCTGTGCCTGAACTTGTTATTTAACCCCCTGCCCCCATTGGCCTGGCATAGGCATTAATCTGATGATAATCCTATAAAACTCAGATGGCGCAGCTGACATTGTCATAAATGGCATTCTGTTGCACGCATCAAAATCCAGACTGCGTGCTTTAAGAGTTTGGGTCCCAGCAACATACATGCTCTCAGTTTTTGAATTTCTTTTCCAGATTTCACGTGAAAAGCAATACGTTTTTTTAAAATGTGTTTTTAAAAGGCAATACCTCAGCATCAGGGCGTTTCCTGCTGCTGAATAGAACATAATGTCTTAGAATGAACTGCTGCCTCCTAGTGTTTCCATAAAATACAGCATTTAAATTCCCCATGCAGGAGCATTTTGTGCATGCCTACCTTACTGTTATGTAAGCGGATCAGACCCAAATGTTGAAGCTGCAATATTTTGGATCAAAAGTCAAATTTGTATGTTAGGGGAGCTTCATAGGTATTCTTAGAATTTTGTTTGTTTTTAAAAATTAAGATAAATATTATATTTAATTTTAGACACTAATTCTTTTTTATTCATATCCCTGTGAATATAATTAGAATCTGTTTCTAATAGAAAAACCCCTGTGAAAGAGGATTTTAATCACAAGATACCCCTCGCGATAAGCATGTAGGATAGTGGATGGATGGATCTTAGTCTGTTGTACAATTGCCTTCATTTTGTTAATATCTCCCATTTGCAGGTAAACCTTCGACTAAACCTCAGGGGAGTCATGATCAAGTTTCACTTTCTCAACTAAAGTGCAGTCCAAGTTCAAGGTACTAATACTAATTATGAATGAAAATAATGTTGATAATATGGTTTATGATTCAAAACGACAACTTTCCAGCTTTACAATCAGGTGTGTTTATACAGTTCAGGTGACACTAAGGAGGGTTGAAAAGGGAAATGTGAAAATATTGCATTATGAAATAGTTTTAGAGATAATCAGGTAAATTCTAAACTAAATAACAGAAATGCCCATAGTAATTCAAAATAGTTTTTCTCAACTGAATTTTAAGATTAGCCATGTTAGATCATGGACTTCCCACTAGTGTTTATAAGCACAGAATAAAAGAGTAATTGTAGTTTGAAGACTGTTTTCTAATATATAACTGTGACAGTTACTTTAACCCATTGATCATGTCGTGTTTTAAGTAGCTCGCAAGCGCGAACAGTGTGAGAACCCCTGCCCTAAACTGAATGAAAGGCAGTGCAGCCAACTGCGTTCAGAACTCAAATGCATATTGATTTCATGTCAGTATAAATTCATATGATCTGCAAAGGCCTCGGAGGGTTTTTTAGAAAATATTAGGGAACACAGCTAAAATCGTTAAATCTTTATAAACAGATGATAGATACATTTTCTTCTAACATATAAACCATAAAAATAGAGGCCCTACTTGTATCTTCCTGGACTAAACACAATGATATTCTACAAAATCACAAAAACGTATAAATGAAATCTTTTAGATTTATTTTTCTTTTGACATTAGGATATCTTTGTCATTTGTTAGAATGGTCGAGTCAAAGTTCAGAACTAAACACAATGAATTTATGAAAAGACTTCGAAAAAAATTGCAAAGCACTTGCAGCTTTACATGCAGCAACGGTAATAATTCAGGAGTAGCTGAAAACAATTGTAGGTCATTCTTTTTAAACTTCTATTTGTTTAAATAAAAAAAAACATAACTATTACTTTCCCTTTTATTTAACAGTAATGAAGGACTTTCATATGATCTGTTACATAAAAATTCAAATATATAGGTAAATATAGGTTTTTACTTTTAAGAAGACAAATCCCAAAATTGTTGATGGGTGACAGATAGATTTGCATGACACTGTACACCTTGCACAAGTTATTTCTGTGCTGTTTCTTAATGCTTTTCTTTCTTGCAGACAGAGGTCAAAACACACATCCAACCCCTCTAGGAAAGCAAAGTGTTCAGAGAAGACCGTGACCGGTTCAGAAATCCGTTATATCGAGCACCAGGAGCCGACAAACTATCGAGGGCACAGCGGGGAGAACACAGCTCCGAGGCACATTAGAAAGACCAGTAGCTCAGAGTGGAATAGCTCAGATGATCTTGTCCTCTCAGAGTCTGAGGACAGAGAAAGCACTTACCTGTCTAGTAACAGTGAGCCTCTCTCCTCCGATTCCCCGTGCCCTCACATTGACCTGCCGTACCACCCGCCTGGTAGCGCGACTGCAGAAACTCAGCTGGGCGCAGCCGGGTCGCCTCACCTTCGACCCAACCAACAGGCTTCTCCGCTTCATGGGGATGCGAGCCACGCTGGGTTTCGCCCCAGAATGCTTCAGGAACCCTTTCCATCGAGCTCTCGCCTCTCCCCCTCATCCTACATCAGTCCCAAAAGAAGGGCTGACATTTCGGGGCTCCGGACATTTTCGGACGCAAGCTCGAAGTCTGGCTCGGACCTGGAGAGGAGCACCCAGTCGTGTGGGAGCGAGGAGAGACTGGCTGGAACCAGAGTGGACGAGGCGGCAAAATCTCCGGAGGTTTCTCTGACGACGTACTTTAATGTGGACAACTGTATGACAGAAACGTATCGCCTCAAGTACCACAACCAGAGGCCTCTGGTCCTCTCCGCCAAAGTGCCAAGGACAGCTGCTGAAAATGAGCGCAGAGATAACAGCCACACACACCCCAGTGATGCACACTCACATGACGTGCCAAAAGCCCGACCTGAAACAAGTAAGACTTAAAAAAAAAGCTATTAAACCAGAGCGAAAAAGCTACATAAAATCGTTTTTGTTTTCTGATCAGCGTTTGCCCGAGAACTGTCATGAAATACATTTTAACAACAGAGATCTTGTCTTTTCTTCTGCACAGGCCATAATTGCAATAAGCCCACTGCAAAATGGAAGCCAGTGACAGCCAAAGGACTGGATGAGCGGGGTTTTTTATAAGTGTTGACTCGGTAAGTTTTGTTTACATGGACGGACAGCTCGACTGGATGCCAAAGAGTTTACAGAATGGAAATATGTCCAGATGCTCCCAACTTCTCCAGACTGGGAATTTATTTATGCAAGCTTGTCACATAAATAAAACCTACTTCTAAATGCTGTTACGCGTTGTTTAATAGATTATCAACTATCACGTATATCTTCCAGTGTCCCAAATGTGTTGTTAGGACAGGAAATCTGTTTTCAGTTTGCACAAAAGGTTATTTAGTTTTTAGGGTCTTCTTGGTTTTTTTGTGTTTTTGTTTTTATTTTTATCTTGACACATTAAGTCAAGTTTATGTTTTGTTTGTTTTTTGTGCAGAAGGAGAATGGATAAAGCTCAATTACATTTAAGCTTAGATGTTCTCATACCCCTGGCAAATTTAGATTTATATTAAATATTTTTATTTCATTTCATCTGTCATCTTGATAGGAAGTCAGATGTTTCCTTTAACGAAGTTAATAAAATTATAAAAATGTAAATGACCTGTTTTTTTTTCATGTTTTTACACTATATATATTTCTTAATAATCAAAAGTAAAATCTAAATTAACATTCCAACTATCAAACCGTTCTTATACCTGGCATTTTGCTCAGATGATGAGCTCCAAGTCTTTATGGTTTGAGGAAGCCTCTTTGCCCCAAAGGTTATCTTTAAAAGGAAATCACTCTGAATTGGTTACTTGCAAACACGTAACTTTTTAGCAGGCAGAAGAATCTTGATGGTAAAACCAATATAATAATTTAAAACTAAATTTGCATGAGTATTGAATATTTCTCGGGATAATATTTGCTGATTTTGTTAGTTTTCTCACTTGCAAACAAATGAACAGTCTCCAATTAAAGTGGTAGTTTGATGTCATTGTAAGAAGACATCATGTCAACTCAAAATACAAACTTCTAAATCAGTTGTGATATTGTTAGGCATGAATATTTCTATAAATCATAATTAAGGGATTGGTGTTAAAAAACAAGAAAAAAAAATACTTCGTATGCCTAAGACATTTATTTTAGTTGTTTGCAATGTCCCCACACATCTCAAGGGATTTTGCCTCCTTTATTCTTAAAGTAGATTTGCTTAAGTTTCTTTGTATCCTGGTTTCTTCTTGATTAGTTAAAGATTTAGCTTCCTCCAGAGATTATTTTTGGAGACAACTAAAGCTACTCTATAACCTCACTGAGATTCCTCTTTAGCCAGTCCATCGTTTCAATGCTCTATGTTTTTAGCTCTATGGTTAGGACAATAATGCAGTAAATTGCATTATTGTCTTGGAGCAACAGGTTGCAATAGCAGGATGCATCTTGCTAAATCTGGATAATTTGTCTACCCCAAACCCCATACAGTGTAATGAAATGCATGGTACCTTTATTGCTCTGTCTTTTGCTCTTGGGTGTTTTTTGCACGGTTGTTTGTTCTGTCTGCCTCTGTGTTTCCCTATGATTGGACCAATGATGGACTGGTAACCTGAACAGTGTATCTAACTAGCAATGACCACCGAATATTATACAGGTGTCAAAGAAAGGATGGGTAGTTTCATTTGTAGGAAACTTTTTTATTTTTTTTTATTTTTTAAATCTGTCATGTTGTATTGTATAAATATATTCAACTAGTAGCATCTTGCTGACAGATTGGAGCCCATATCTGACTTTTGCAGATCTACTGTCTTGTTCCTGATGTATTCTGAGTGATCTATGGTCTTTTCTGGTTGGAGAGGTCTGTATGGAACAACCTGATTCTTCAGTCAAGTGTGCCTGATCCATGTTAATTAATTGAAATCAGGGGGGTTTTAGCCAGGGACATGAGAACCAATTAACAACTTTATGCAATAATTAAGGTTAAAACTGAATCTGTGCATTAAAATGAAATTAATAGAAAATAATGAGGCTGTTCCTTTTTTTGTGAGTCAGAAAACTAACACAAGCCGGAGTAGATCATTGGGATGATTTGGGGTTAGGAGTATTTACTCAGAGGTTAAAGATTTTTAACATATGCTGCTGCATCCTGTTTGAATGCTTCCTAAACAGGAATGAATCTCCATCTATTCAACATAGTTTTTCTGCAGAACAACAAATCCTGGTTTAACTCTGCAGCAGCATGCCTGTCAACATAAAAGAGCATTGTTCTTATCAGAATCTGGGCAGCTCACTAACTTTATGCACACTGAGGATATTTTTTTACACTGTCACCAAATAACATGCTGCAACAGTCACTCGTTACTGATTAATCATTTATCTGCTCTTTTGCAACATTTAAGTGTTAATGACGGACTGTTGGCTGCCCCAAAGCAAAATCCCTTCACTGCTGTGAAAATCTACGAACAAAGGTTCCTCTTTGGTCTTTATATAAATGGTCAGTAAATATAAAGCAGATTGTTAAAAAAAAATTGGATTCAATAAAATGTAATTTTGCATGACTGCCTTCAGTTTGTGGTGATCAATAAAAATAACCATAGCTTGAGAATCTGGGCCAGTAGCAGGGGCAGCCCTCAGACTATTCACAACAACTCAGAATCGCGTCCTTGTAATATATATATTTTTTTTTTATTATTGTGCTGGTTTTTGTAATCTTTGTTTCTGTACTGTATCCCGTCTTCCTCAATGCAAAAAGATTCTATATTTGCATAATGTAACAGACCCATCTGACATCATTACTAACTACACAGCTCAACACATGGATGTTCCTGTTCAGAACGGTGATGTTTTGAAACTTGCATGTGGCCTTTATAAATCATACTAGCTGTATGTGCAGCATGAGCATGAAAATACTGGATTGTTGAGTCCTCCTTGCATTATAAGGGATTCTATCGAACTGTAAGGAAATCAATTTATTAAATTGCAGACTGTTCTGGAAGGTTCAAAGTTTTTATGTTTGTTTCTTGTGTCTCTTGCTTGCACAAAAATATGGTCTGTTATTTATGCATTTGATAACCGTTTGCTGGAAACCTCCTAACTGGATATCTGGGTCTATTTTTAATGATCAATAACAAATTACAAATGAGTCTCACATGTTGGTGTTAAGTCTGTGCAATCTATGTTCTACGTCCAGATACTTATATCTATAGATGCATATCCTTCAACACAACCTTTTCTAAAACATTCTGTCGTTTGTTTTACTTTTTGTTTTGCTTTTACCTTTTCACAGTAGCATTTGTTTCCTGAGCTAATTGAGGGAGTAAATCTTTGTATGTCATATTTGTGCTGTCAAACGCCAAAGGATTGCATTTACAAAATTAATTGTGGGTGTATAATCGCACGTTATTTTTGCAAAAATACTTCTAATTTGCCTTTCTAATAAAAGATGTTACTGCATCACTGCTTAGAATCAAATTCTTTGAAAATCATAGCTTTGACTACAATCTCTTGCACCATGAAACGTTAAGTGAAATTTCACTGGCTTTGACATAAAATGTTTATTATTGTAGTGCAATGCTTATACACTGTAATAATGTTATTTTTTATTATTAATTTACCATCAAAATAAATGATAAGTTCATTACACAGTTTAAAACTGATCAGTATTTGTCAGAATACACAGATGTTTACTGTTTATAGAATCATTTGTCCTTGTTTTACTTAACATCCTGAATGTTGTGTATTTCGTCGTATCAGCTGTGCCTTGATATTTTCAGTGCAACTTGTCTGTTGTCTTTGTCTGTGTGGATACAAACCACTTTTAGAACACTACACAGATAAATGAAGGACGGATTTCAAACTTCTGTGTGTTACAAAAGTATTCATGCCCTTTTAACTGTTTGCACATTTTGTCAAAATGCAACAAAAAAACTGTGATCAACTAAAATGTCAGAGTAGAACTTGTGTATTTTCTTTGTCTGAATGGGGGGAAAAAACTATTTTAAGAAACTGCCAATAAATGAAAGCCAATTTTCAATCTATAGTACTTTGCATTATTCATATCACTTTAACACTTTGCAGTAAATCTCCACTTCCACAGTAGAAAAACATTCTCCCAGTTTCCCATGACAGGTAATTCAAAATCACATTGAAGGTTGAGTCTAAAAACTGATCCAAAGATCCGGGTTTAGGCCTGGAATCTGGGTCATTCTTACATACGAATAAACATTTAGCTATCATTTTAGCTCATTGCCAATATTGTGCTATGTTTGTTTAAAGGTTTGTTATATTGGATTTTAGAGGTATCTGAACCATAGTTTAGTTGGACTGGGATGTGTTGGTAGGTCTTCAGGGAAGCCATATTACTTTCACTTTAAATTGATAGGTTAAACAGTTTTGTGGGTTATTCAAAGCTTGGGATATTATTTTATAATCTAATTCTGCTTTGAACATACCCAAACCCTGATCTATCTCATGTTCTCCTTGGTCTTCATAATGCTTTTTCTTCATAAATGTCTAACAAATCTCTGAGACCTTAATAATAATAATAAAACAATTAATTAAAAAAATTTCAACTCCATTTGTGTAAAGTTTTACATCCTCTCAACACATTATGCACTAGTTTGTGTTGGTCGGTAAATAGTTTTATTCTTTTATTCTGGATGCCAACAGTGGTGACTGCATGACACAGTCACAAGGTTGGGAAAATTTATAACATTGAATGCAGAGAGAAAAAAAATCTAGCAGACACTTTTCATATTAAAGGTTAAACGTAATGTACAATAAATCCAATTTATTTTATGTTGCTTAATCGAATTGCTGGATTGCATTTGGCTGGTGTGTCTTGAACTAATGGACTTTACTGCCGGTTTCCTCCTGTGTCCCATAAAGTCCAAAACTGTTTGGGGTCCAAAAGCAGGATTTGATTATCAAGCCAGAATTGAAATAAAAATCTTTCATTAAATACATTCAAGTATTAATTATATGTGGAGTCATTTTTATAATTTATCTACTCTGTCATGTCAGCAGTACAAAGTTCAAGTGCTTTCTAATGAATAGTTTGCACTTACAAGTTATATGAAGCATGAATCCTGCAACAACTCACTATAAATGATCAACGTTGCATACATGGCTATAATTTTTGCCAGTTCTTTAAAATCCTTTAAAAAAATGGAAGACTGTGAAATTTCATCAAATGTGCTAATCATTAGGCTTGGTAAATTAATCCTTTTGAAGTTGGCTCACTACTGACAAATGACTATGGATATGAAGTTTGCGTTGAAAGTTAGCAGCCGGCCCCTGCAGGACTGGGGGGCCCCAAGCAGCAGCTAAGCTAGGTCGCCTCGGGCCGGCTTTATGTGAATTGATAGATGGTGCTGCTGTAAGACTTATCTTTTATCGTGGCTTTTAAACACATTTAGACATAATCTAATTCTCCTGTTTTACATCAATACCAACAACTGAGGGCTAAAGATTACTATTTCCACATTTTGTGACAGATCTTATCCGGCCTTTTCTAGTACCTGTTATTCATCAGATAACATGCGGGAGTTGCTGTGAATCCTTTCCTCTTGCATCTGTGTGGTCTGCTCCATGCAGCCTTTTGACATGTCTAATTGCAGATTCATTTGAAATGAACCTGTTGCTAAATCTGTCTTTACTTTGGAGATAATGTTTGCTTATTTTTACCTATTCATGAATAAGGTTCTCATTACTGCACCATTCCTATATTATTCACATTCCTGTGTCACGGTTGCAAAACTGTTTTTCTGCAAAAAATGAAAAACACTGGAGAAAAGTATGAAAACAGTATTTTCTAATTTTATTAATGCAGGTATAAAAATGCATCACAAATCTGTCACTTTTGAATGTTGAAGCATGTGACAGTTCAACACAATACAGTACATATTTCTGAAATCAAATATAGTTCAATTTAATTTAGCAAAGGGGGTTCTAAGCACTCTTAAAAATCCTCCTTGCATCCACATCTTCGTAGCTGTAACTCTGTTGGAAATAAAAATGTGAAATAATGGATTAGCGCTCATACTCAACTAGAATTTAAAAATTATATCTCCATTGTTTCAAGCGTTCAGATATTAGAGTGTACAGCTCGAACTGGCAGGAAAATGTACATCGATTGAAGACTTTACCTGAATGAGTTTATCTCCTTGGATGATTCTCGTTGTTGTTAGTGTTTTTCCATTGTCTTTTCTATTGAAAGTTCCCTTCAGTATGTCACCCTCCATGGTCCAGGCACCCTGTTGGTTGACAGACAATCAAAAATACCTTCACAACTGTACTCAGTAGGAAATGCAAAATGCGAAGGAAAGATGTGTGTTTAACCTGGTGTAAGATTCTGCAGAGCCATATCGATAATTAAGGCTGATAATAGCATATCTGAATAAAAGGTACACAGGTCTAGTCTTCATAACTTACTTGGACATGAGATGTTTAGGCTGGAAGGTGTGAGCTGAATACTTCATGCAAAACCATAATTTTTTTCCTTACCGATAGCTCTGTTCCATCTGCCAGGCTGTAATCGAAGGTGACCCCCAGGGTAAAATGTATTTCTATGCTGCGGAAATTGCTGCTCTCCTTCACAAGAAACTGGTCTCCAGTCTGTTCAATGGAGATCTTCAGGTTGTCGTGAGCGGCTAGCTTCCTCTTCACCATGTTTACTCCTATCGTCAGGCACAGTGAACAGGCTAAGTTGGTTACAAGCAACTAATAAAGTAAAGGCTTAAAAGCCAAAGAACGAACTTATTGAGAAAGGGGTCATGCAATTAACAGTTCTGGAATACAATTTAGTTGACCAAACCTTGGTTTAATAAACTTAAATGCACATACTTCGACTAACAGTGCCTGCATTTTATTAGTCCTCCATAAAATACTAATAGGTCACTTCTTTGTCTTAAGCCGTATGGATTCAAACAAACTTATCTTCAGTTAAACAAAGCTTACCCATCTTTTCCATGAACTTCTCATAGTTTTCATTGCGATCAACTTTCCAGTTGCCGTTGAAGGTCATGTTGACTGTGTGAGGGCAAGCTGTAAAACTGTGCAGAAAGGAGCGCCCTGCCGTGATTCTGACGCTCCTTTTAAGCCATGCACACTCTTATCTCGTCATCTTTGTGAGTGATGATGTGGCCGTTTAAAGCTCAGGTTTTTTCTTTCTTTACAAGACTATCCACCAGTGAACAGTTTATGAATTACTGAATGTGTGACTTGTGTGTGTGTTTATATTGGGTGGTGACATTGTGTGCTCAGCAGACCGCCACACATCATTGAAAAACATCAATGCAAAACAATTACAAGGCCGCGTCTGCGGGCTTTTGTTCCTTGTCTGACCGTTGAGGGAAAAGGTTAATAAGTAGCTCAAACGCAGCAGCTCCTAAAAATTGTGCAAGCATTTTGTTATATATATTCTTCTTTGGAACACTTTTCAAAAAAGTAGCACAACAGGACTTGAACAGGTTTGACTTGATTGATTGGAGCATGTGATTCAAACATATATTCATTAAGGGTAGTCATTTTTATATGAAAGATTTCTATGTTTTAAATTGAATCAAGGAATTCCCCTGAAATTGCAATTCTAAGTAAAAAAAATCCAGATGATTCTGACCAATACCAACCCAAAATCCAACATGAATCCAAAATAGTCACCAGCAATTATTCCGCTTTGGTGTTATACTTATTTTATTCAATGGAGATACCCAAGGTCTTAATATTGCTCCTTCCTTTCTTTGCTCAGCTAGTCTTACCTTTACTTCAAAACCTTTGACCTAAACCAGTTGCTGATAAGGTAGACTGTTTACCATTAAGTTATTATCACACTCACAACATCTTTAAAAGATATGTGGAATAAACTCATGCCAAGGCTTGCTCTAAATGAATCCGAGAACTGTTGAAGGCTAATTCTTAGTTGTAAGTTTGTGGCTCATGACTCCAACTCCATGAGTTCTGTACTTGTCCTTGATTTCTATCTTGTCACTAATAGCTTGTCAGTTTTCTTTTTGCCATAAAGTCTTCAATATCTGCACTTTTATTAAAAAAAGAAGACCTTTCCACTTTGACTGAGACATGCTGGATTAGATCTATTGAATGCTTATCGTTGACTGGTTCATATCAGAAGCCTTCTATCTGAGCCTCACTATGAGTGTTTTATGAATTGTCTATCACATCTACTTGGTCAGGAAAAATGATAAAATGGTAGTATAAAAGAAGGTAAGTCACTAAGGGACCCAAAGTCCTCTACTATGTAATGAAAATTGTGGTAGAAAAGAGTTAGGATACCATAAAGTCACTACAGTTCATTTCAGTTTATTTATATAAAATTCATATAGGCACCTAAACTAACAACTTACATAGTGTTGTGCTTCAAAATCTATCAACTTGTGCAAATCTGTTTATTTTAACTAGACTATGATCAGGAAAGATTTTATCCACTTGATCCCAATCTGAGTCAATAAAGAGTAGACATTCACTAAAACGGAATCAATTTCTGAAACTTGCTTCTAAGCGCTAAAATGCTTCATGCACTAAAATGACCCACATTTCATGATTATTACTACAAATCGTTTGCATTACTATTTTGATTGTATTCTACTTACCGTGCTCACCATAGTACGGTTCATGATGCTGCAAATTTTTTGTCT
>JAVLVB010000087.1:459360-477856 GCA_032876305.1 Orestias chungarensis | reverse complement strand
TCTGAGTCAATAAAGAGTAGACATTCACTAAAACGGAATCAATTTCTGAAACTTGCTTCTAAGCGCTAAAATGCTTCATGCACTAAAATGACCCACATTTCATGATTATTACTACAAATCGTTTGCATTACTATTTTGATTGTATTCTACTTACCGTGCTCACCATAGTACGGTTCATGATGCTGCAAATTTTTTGTCTTAAAAACCGTCTTAGCGTCTTTGTAGGACAGCTTTGATTTATTGCTACAACACAGACTGTAAAACACAATAACACTTCCTGACAAAATCTCACCTAAAACATACATAGCTATGTCATTTATATCAAAACATGCCTTATATCTGATTTGACTCGACATGTACAATTGCATTGTTTTTATCCTCAGCTACCTCCATCACAACGTATATGTGTATATATACACATATATGTATATATATATATATATGTATGTATGTATATATATATATATTTATATGTATATATGCATATACACATATATATATATATATATGTACGTATGTATGTATATATGTATGTATATGTATATGTATATGTATATATGTATATGTATACATATTTATTTGTCTTGTGTGCATATTTTGACCCTGGGTTATTGATGATAACCCACCATAATTGCAAACATGTGTTACTTAAGTAGTTTGTGATATAATCCATCACCTAAAAAAAAAGAACTGCTCAAATACGTCATTTGTAAAACAAAGATGATTGAATACATTTCTTTTCATGAGTGTATTAAAACTTTGTACTGGAATTTTAAGACATATTTTTATGACTAAATGACATTAAACCGTTATGTCATAAAAATAAACCACAAGGTTGTGAATTTTATATGATCCACTAGATGGAGAACTTTACAAACTAATAATTCATCCTGTTGAAAAAGCAGGGATGACGCAATTTTACAAACCCGAATAGACTCTCGTCCTAATGATGGCCAAGATTGATCTTCTCCTGCTTATGCTTAGACTTAGTTTTGTAAAGTTCCGAAACTTTCTGAGTAAAACGGCAAACTAATTATCAATTCATCTAAGCTTATAAGACATGTTTATCACTCCCTAAAGAAGATTTAAGCCATAAAAACATTGTTATTAATTGGCACAAGAAAATATTCAAAAGGTATTGGAATAATAAAAACAGACACAAATGATACAAATACAAATAATAAATGGATCCAAGTAATAACGATGGTGAAAATGTATTTTACTGAGTTAAAGCGGATCAATAAATTCAAAGTAAAATGGATTTATTACTTGCTTTCCCAGGTTTTTTATTTTTTTATTGGTCAAACAGAATAAATACCAGATAAATTAAACAAACAATAAACATTCTACCTAAAATACTGCAGATCTAGAAATTTGTTTTATCTGTATTATTCTATAGCAAGACACAAAAAACTGGGAACACTCAGGAATAATGAGAGGCAGGTGAATTACATATATATACAACTAGCATTAATGTTAGCATTAATTGATGATGATACCTAAATATTTAGGTGTAAAATACATATTGTTGGTTATTTGTGGCATTTCGAGGTGACGTGACAATAATTCGACCGTTTGGCACCTTAAAATTGTGTGGTCTACTTAAAATGAGTGTCTAAGTTTTTCTATACAATACTTGATCATACAAAAATTAAAAAATACACCATGAATGCACCAAGCTATGTGATTTATAAACACTGCACAGTTCTAAAAACTATAGTGAGGTTGTAATGGATGTGTTCTGAAAAAGGGAGGGTGACAGTACAACTTCAGAGACATTTTAAAACACTTATGTAACATATTAAAAATATCTGTATGTTCTAAATCTATATTTATTTTAACATTCTTCTTACTCTTTCTCATCTGAACTTTAAAATAACACTGTACTTTACACTCTACGTTTTATGTTTATGGTATAACTGCAGGAGGCTCTGAGTCGTTGGTCTTCCTAGAAAGGAACCACACCTTCATCGGCTCCTTCTTTCCTTTCATGGTGATGGGGCCCCGGTACTCCAGATTAAACTGAGGGTCGGCGTTCTCAGCAGACTGTAAACACCTAGAATGCAACATCAACATCATAATTTTAAACAATCCCATGTCCAACATAAAATTGTTATGTTTTTTGCAGTTTAAAGGTGAATTTTCCCATATATGTACAGTTAAAACTAGATATGTGTTTTAAAACACAAGCTTTTTAAGAAATGTATTATAATAAATCAGATACATCTTACATCTGTAATAGATTTATTGCATGCCAAGATGAAAAAAGGGCTTTTAAGACAGTTTTGTATCACTTTCATTAAAGTAAGAAGTTATGGCTTTGACTTAAATGGCAAAAGGCAAATCTGTGTATATTTAGGGAAACACATCAGGCACTCCCTCCTTCTGTGAAATCAGACACACATCACTTCTGTAAGAGGATGGATGAAGAATACCCAAAATATTCCAACCAAGTCATACAGTTTAAAGAACAATAAGCGGGTGATTTATGCGCATTTCTAGATTAAAACATAATATAAATCTCAATATTTTGACATATAGTTAACATATTTAGTTTTGGTTATTCTTGTCAACTTAAAACAAGTCAGATTTGATGTCAGTGTAAAACGGTTATGTACTTTTTTTATACAGAAGATGTAAATGATTGGGTTTCAATGTAAAAAATTGAAACATGAGTTGTAACTTAAAAATAGAGCTGTTCTTTTAGTGATGAGAAAAAGGGGATCGCTAAAACTCACCTGTAAGTGTATTCTGAGACATTAATTTTTCCCTTTTCCCCTGTCGTCTCAGTTCGACTTGTGAGGTTGACCGTATTTCCAAACAAGCAATATCGGGGCATCCTCTGTCCAATCACACCTGTCACCACCTCCCCAGTGTGGATCCCGATTGTAATCTTGAATAAGAACAGTTAAAAGTATGACATTGGACCATATTTCTTATGATTTAGCCAGGGTGTAGAAGCACACCTGGTCAAGTCGACTGTCTGGAACAGCTTCATGGAATAGGAAATAGTAAAAATATTTTTCAAAATGTGATTTATCGGCTAAAAAACTGCAAACAAAAAGTCTGAAAACAATGAAAGTGTTAAAATAAACACGTGTTACTGTTGAATTGGTTGCTTGAAAACTATAACTGTATTTCTCCTGCCCTTTCTGTTAACACAATGTGCAGCTATCAAATGAAAAGGTGCTACATTAAGTGGGTGGATATAGGATTCACTGTGCCAGGAATGTGTACTTCATGAACAAAATGAGAAAATAGCTTCTTTTTTTTTCAAAATCAACATCTCGCCAATTTCGTCACTAAGAACTTCTGAGTCTTTGTTTTCCCTACAGAATAAAAGTGCTGCAAGTCTGGGATGAACAGGCTTCTATTTTCATCCTCAACTTGGTGACGTGATTTGAGCGAGCTCCTGCCACGTAAACTGAACTCATGTTTTTTGCCAATGTACCATCCCAATGTAAACGATGCTTTTGTTACCTACATTATTTAACTGTGGTCAGCCTCAACTGTCAAAGGTACAATAACAATTGAAGACAGCCCATAAAACAAATCTTTGTTAGTTTTCATCCAACTAGTTCAGCCTGTTACTACACTGTGAAAAATCTGTCTGGATACATAGATATAATTGTTCAGAATTAATGAAGAAAGGAAAACTGAACACAGCTCCAGAGCGTTTGCTTTATCTGTGCCAAATGAACAGATGCATAGCTAAAAAAAAGCTGCTGAAATTTGTAAAAATGTGAAGGAAAATAGTGGTTAATTTAGATGCCAAAATATATAAACTGTGCAAACCCATTTTATGTTGAAAGAAAACCCATTTACAGTGTACTGTTGGTAAAAATTTATATTTAAATATACCAATCTACTATATTCTGTTGTCTATTGTTGCCACTATGTGTAAAACCTAAAATTTTTATATTGCTCTAAAATAATAACACTTAAAAAACACTACATTTAGTCTGACTTATTTCTTTTAGCTAGTGGCCAATCAGCTGGATGTGCTACCATAGGGTGACCAGCGTAAAAAAAAATCAAAGCAGTTAAAGTATTCTAGCATTGCTACAAAAGTAATTGTATTGAGTTTTTTTTTAAACACTATTGGTATGATGTGCTTTTGTCATTGATTTTGTTTGCTTCAGGAAAGCAGTTCATGATCTGTAACTGTGACAAGGGATGTTTAAAAAAAACTTTATTTTCACTTCCTTACCACAAAGACTGAGATCGTGGGTCGACAAGTCAGCAATAAAGCTCATTAGATATTATATACATGCTAACGATTTTTAGGAGGCATGCCAGAATTAAAAAGAAGTCATACATGTAATTATGAGAAATTTGTCATTTAAGTGCAACTATATGGTTTGGTCAGGTGGGCCTAAAATATTTTTTTTGAATTTTCTTTGGGTTTGGTGTGAAAGAAGAAATAAACAGTGATGCCTGTTTCGTTAACTGGGAATCTTATTCAAGTGTATGGTGTCACTAATGCATAAACCTGGCTATTCTAAGTAAAAAAAATGATTAAACCATCAAAAAACAAAAAATATATGTTAACATCAACACAGCAACGGTTCACCTGGCACAAACTAAACCTTCTAATATGGCCATATTAGTCTCCATATTTAAATCCTATTAAAAACTTATGAGGTGAATTTTAGGAGATGCAAAACCCAAAACCTCAACATTGTGAATTTTTATTGAAGACTTGACTTACATTGTCAGGAATATTTGGTTGAACAATCTATTAAGAACTGATGTGTCAGTAACTTTGGTGCTGTTGGTCTTGTAGGGGGAAAAAAGCAAGAAAAACCGAAAACAAAGCAGTTGTTATTTAATTTGTGATCTGTCTAAATGTGGTCTTTTTCTAAAGTTTTCAGAGAAAGCATAGAGGAATAAAAGATCTTTCATGTATTTCTACAAAACTTTACCAAGGGTACTAATAATGTTAATTGAGTTTGTTACAGAACTGTTGCCATGCAGCCCCACAGTCCAAAGACATGATTGTTAGGCTGATTAGGCACTCTAAATTGTCCTTAGGTGTGAGTGTGTGTATGAGGGGTTGTTTGTCCTGTATGTTTCTGTGTTGCCCTGCAATGGACTGGTGACCTGTCCAGGGTGTATCCCTGCCTCTCGCCCGTTGTAAGCTGGAGATAGGCGCCAGCAGACCCGCCCAACCCCAATAGGGACAAGGGTGTATAGAAAATGGATGGATGGATGGACCAATCAAAAAATCAGCTATTAGGAATTGCTTGAGACAGTTCCGCTTACTCATACAGTTCTGCCTCTCTATGAATGTTGTATGTTTTTAATTTTATGTTCTGTGGCGTACATCACACCTGTACTGGCTCATCATCCACTTTGACTTGTCCTGCAATCTCCATCATATCGAGGGCAAGGTGACAGATAGACTTGGCGTGGTGCGTGCAAGGCTCCGGCAAACCGCTCACCGTCATGTACTTGTCACCGACTGTTTCCACCTGCAAGGCAAGGACAATTTCCACATTTAAATGTGGTATCATAACTTAAACAGCTTCTCTTTATTTACGTTTAATGCAGAATTCCCACCCGTCATATAAAGGGACGCCAGAACTGACTGAAACAGCTTGTGATAAACACATCAGCCTTAAGACATTCAGTGCCTCTCTTGAGACCAGCTAAAACCCCGGGACCACCAAGCCATTCAGCTTGTTGCATAAATATTACTTCTTTTGGTGACCCAGTGCCTGAAGCCAATCCCCTGGAAGTGCTGGGGTCTGTTTGACTTCTCAAAGTGCATTCTTGTCTGAAAGCTTAGAGTGTAAATCTGGTGGACCAGGCCAATAAAAAAGTGCAGTCGCTCTGTAAAACTCTACAGTGTTAAGGGGTTAAAGCTTGTCATGAAAAAAATAATTTAATTAATAGCAAGAGATATAAATAGTCTTGTACTGAGTTGTAAGTGCGTAATTGTAAAATTACTATTCATCACCCTGGTACACATAACCAGAGAACCAGAGGAGAAACTGTCATCTGAAATTGATTCTTGCTTCCTTCTTCTAATCGTGCCTGTTTTTCTTTCGTTCGAAATAAGATTACACAAAAGCCTGATAAACTGTGGCGGTAACGTTCTTGCTTTCAACCTTGTATACATAAGGGTTCTTCCGAGAGTCTGTCAGGATGTCGAAGCGCGTGTAAACATCATTGAGCAGGTTGACTATCTTGATGGCTCCCTCGGCCGAGGCATGCTTGCTGCAGAAAGCGTTGAACCCGACGATGCCGCTGAACAGGATGGTGACGTTGTCGTAACGCTTCGCCGGGACCGGCCGCTTGTGGCGCAGCTCGTTGGCAACGGACGGTGGGAGAACAGAGTAGAGCAGTCTGAGGAGAAGAGCAAAATAAAAAGCATTACTCAGACAAGACACCAGGGCACCCATGCTTGTTTCAGCATCTCTTTTGTTCTCCCACCAGCTTTTGGTTGCCTCGCCAGTCAATCTGCTAACAGATAAAAATGGGATGGAGTTACTATGGTTACGGTTAGATCATGGCTGCCTCATTAGAAGTGTAATAACTTTTGCTGTTGCTACCCTTGTAGCATCAGGAGATGTGATACATAATAATACATCATAAAAAAAAGGTAATATAAATACTGCATGTTTACAAAAGGAAATTAAAAACTGCAGTTAAAATATAAAATCAAGATGTTGAGAGATGCAAAAACAGCTTTGGTTTATTGATGGCTTGAGATTCTCTTCTAAATTTTCTCCCCGAAAGCGCAATCCCAAACCATTAAACTACCACTGACATGTTAGGGTATGATGTTCTTCTACTGAAAGGCTTTCAAAAATGCACAATATTCTGTCTCCAAATTTGCATTAAGAAAAAATTATTTTAGTGTTTAGAGGAGCAGAGCATGTTTAGAATAACATTAAAGCTAACAGCAAAATCAAGTTGGCACAGCATCCTTAAATGCCACCATGTTCCACTTCTGTGATCTTTACCAGCTCTTGTGTGCTGCTATAACAGGTCAAATTTCAAACCTGTGTTAATCCTAACAGGGCCTGAAGATTAGCTTTGGTAAATAACAACTTGCATAATAAAGTCTGACCCCAGGTGCTCCTGTTGCCATGCAGCATTATGAAAAAAGTGTGAGACTGGGGTCTATTTGTTTCTGTATTCTGACTATTTATTGTTTGGTCTTTAAAATTAAAAGGAAATCCTTCACACAGCTTCTTCTTTTTTTTATCACCACACAACAACATGCACTAATGAACAATCTCTGAAACTTTGTTTTAACAGCCGCGTTGCAACGTAATTGACATTGAGGATTACTCACAACATTGAGATGATGACTGCTGTATGTAATTAATTTACTAAATGACGCAAAACAGAGAAAGTTTGCAAACAGTCCTTGAACTGGATGTGAATAAAAAAAAGAAGAGGTTTTTGTCAAACAGGGGCTCAACCTCGTTTTCCATTACCCAACTCCAGACCCATTTCCCAGCAATTTATTTAACTCTAATTACAAAATCTTGCTCCCATTTAATAGAACAATTCCCTTTTATTTCCCAATTCATGGTCATCTATGATACAGAGTAAATCCAATTAACCGCAGCTGAAGCTGCTTTTTAAATGAAAATAGCTCCTAAAGGTTATGTATTTCAGTTTTCTTTTATTGACAGAAAACCCTAAAACATCTAAATGTGGGTAAATGAAGTGCATGTTGAACAGCGGCAAGTCTATCTATGAAGTATGTATAGAATGTTTGTATAGGGTGCTTTTGTATTCATTTAATTCACTACTTGTGTCACAAAAAACCTTTCAAGGGTTAGATAAACAATTAAGCCACTACGGGCATTTTGAGTTATTTACTGATTCTGAAAGTGACGATTCTAAAAAGCCCTTTTGTAAAAATTTATTAAAATCCTTAAAAAACTAAATTAATTATATTATACTCTAAGTAGTACAGTCTCATACTTATTTAGGTACCTTTACACAGTGAGAAAAAATCCTACAAAATCAAAAAATTCATTATCTGAATTTTTAATTTAAAAAAAATACCAAGGTTTAATAAACCAGTGCATCTGGTTCTACTTCTGTGTGAAAACTATTTGATGTTGGTGATCCATGAAATCCTGAAAATAAAAAGACCCATAAAATACTTTGTGTCATATCAGACATTTTCCGTTTCAAGAAGATCTTAATTTGTCAGAGCTACAAGAAAACACGTAATGGTCTAAAATTGTTGCTAAGTAAAAAACAACAAGTTTGTGACTAAGATGATTAAAATAAACTCTGAAGTTCAATGTCAGCAAACTGCTAAGATGTGCCATTTTGAGGTTGAGCAAGTCTCCTTATCTGATAATTTAGGGCTTTTAAACATATATTTACCTAGTAATCAATAACAGTGCCAGGGGGAGTTTGTGTGGTTTAGGTTTAACTAATTTTAACATAAGAAAAGGGAAACCTGTCCGTCTTCTTCTTTTCGTCCTCCAGGGCCCGCAGTGTGTGCTGAAGACGGTCCGTCAAAATTTCCAGCTCCTGTGTTAATTTGTATTCCTCACGAAACTGTTCCCCCAACAGCACCAGGTCACGAGTGGCATCGTGTAGTGGGATGTCACTCAGGTAGAGACCTCTCCTTGTTAGATCATCCAAGTTCATAACACTAACAACAGACAGAGCAGAAGACAAAAAGCTGAAAATACTTACATTTTAGGAACTATTTTCAAATAAATATCACAAAAACATATACCAGTTACATACAGGGTATAAAATAAATAGATCATGGATCAGTGAGGTCATCCTTCTGGTGGTGCCGTCTGCTTCTTAAAAAATGACGTTGTTGTGTGATATTAGGCATCGCTCTAAATGACTGTCCTGATAAAATGAATACAGATCGTTCGTGCTTTTAGCTCCTGAGAGTTAGTTTAGCCCGAACAGGCAGCTTTTAGCAAAACCACTGGAACGCCTGTTTAGATAAATGGTGCAAGGTTCACCGGCCTGCCCCATTTATCTGGTGCTTTCCTGCAACAATTATGTCAGTAAATTCTCCGAATGGTGAGTTTAATATGGGACACAATTAATTATCCCAAGAACATGCCTTCTTCTCTTCATCCTTTAAAGTTTTTGTCTTTTTGCACTTCACTACGTTTGTTTTTTTGATAAAAAGCAGAAGAGAAAAAACAAAACCGTAAACTTAAAAATTTCAACAGAATAAAAATCAAAGAATTTTGACAAAGCATGTTATAACATACAGTGGAGCTCAGAAAATTGGGGTAATACAGAAACAACCCGTAACGACAAAGCGCATAATGAATCCTACCTGTAAACTTCACATTATATGGAGTTAGAATGATACCGTAATATAGGGCTGAGGGCAGCAGTTAAATGAAAAAATCTTGCTGTTGCAAAGGAACTACTGCAACAAGGTGTTACTGTTAGTAAGGTATGGTTCATATTCTGGTTAGATTTTATGAATAATAGTTTTGTTGGTATAGGTGTATATAGTACCTTTTACTTTTTTGGCTTACAAGTAACACGTGTAGTGCAAATCCAACATTACACTGCATCCTGAACACGTCGTCCCTGTCATGAAACACTGGTGGCAGCATCATGCTGTGGGAAAATTGGTCTAAGTTCATAGGAATACAGATGGAGCTTGATAGAGATTTTCGAAGAAAAATTTGAGAATACTACAAAATACTTTAGGTTGGGGTGAAGTTTTGGCATTCAATGGGAAAACTACCCTAAAAAAGTAATTAAAAAAACTAAGAAAATGATTTTGTCAACATATTGATTACATGAAGTATCCAGGCACAAAGTCTAAATATTCTGCATGTGGACACCAAACTTCTCCAGTTTCATTACCATAATTAAATGCCTACTATTATTTTTTTTTCTGCCATCAAAATTTTACACCATTTGTTTTATACTCCATCACATTTCATCCAAATACAATACATTAAAGTTTGTGGTCCTAACTCCACAAACTGTTTGCAATTCAAAAAGGGTTTATTGATTGTAATTCTGATTAATCTTTTTCAGTTATTCTAAAATTTATCTTGCATTTTTACATTTTTGTGATGCCTTGATGCTTTTGCTGTCAGAACAAACCGACTCCCTTGAGGGAATCTAGGTTACATAACAAACTGTGTTAACTGAACAGTTCCTTCTCACATGCAGTCTGCTTCTTCTGAACCTCTCAGCATGCTATTCCTTCACTATTCCTCCAGAAATTAGCTTATTAACTGTTTTACGCATAGAGATTTGGCTAGAAAGAGTAGGAATATTTTAATACAGTTGAAGCATTTTTGCAAATATGTGACGGAAGCAGTAGAAATATGACAATATTCTACACAATGCACCAGCTTAACTCCAAATATGTACACTTTAAACCCTCATAGTGGGATTAAGCAATTACTCTCAAGGAAAAGGTGAAGCAGCCAAGATATTAATGCCTCTGACCTCCCTCCCTCTCTGTGATTCTGTCCCCCCACTTATAACCTCAGTTGTAATGAAAAATTAGCAACATATCAACACAGATCTCTTACATTAAAACCCAGCAAAGCTACAGTTTTCCTCTACTTAACAATATACTTTCTTTGAGAGCTTAAACTTTAGTCCATATTTGTCTGTTTTTATCTGACATAGAGTGGTTTATATCTCTCTGAAAGCTTGCAGTTCAGATGTAGCTTTTAGTTTGGAATTTGCTTACACTGCTCCAAATTCTGCTACACTGTATTTTTTTGTCAAGGTTTTATGAGTATAAATCAAACAAACATATAATTAGAACAGTCAGGACCTTCTACCAACTCATTTTTAATTTCAACTCTGATCTATTGCATTATTTCATTTTATATTTATTATTAACAGCCATTATTTATGACAGCATTGGTGATGTCAGGCTTGAAGCAGCTCTTAATGTACTGTTCCCGAGTTAATCTGAAATCAGCATGAGGTTTGGAGGTCAGCAGCAAGCGCCTCTGTAGAAAGTTGGCAACCTTAGCACGCTACGCCTCCCCTCATCTGCTGACTCCGCTCTGTGATCGTACGTGACCACCTCCCATGGCTGAACTGCTGTTGTTCCCATTCACTTCCACTTCCACAGCAGCAGCATGTTTCACACCAGGATTCATTGAACTTCGAAGAATACACATGTTTGCCGAAATGCATGAGTCAGTGCTGGGTTTTATACACATGTGGACACGAAAGTGTTTTGAACACCTGAATGTAATTATTTGGAGAAAAGAGCAAATACTGTTTGAAGAAAGCGTAAGATTATTTCCCGCCAAAGCTTGTTTAGAGTAACAAAATAATCAGAAAACACACATCATAGACATTTTTTAGGAAACAAAATACTGACTTTTTTGCAAAGATGCTGCCAGTAAACTATTTTAGGGAATTTAGTACTTCCAAAGTTTAGTAATTACCTTTAGTTTTGTTGTGTCATGGTGTTTAAAATCGTTCCTAAGATGACAAAAGCAGTTTAATCAAAGAGTAATTACTTTCATTGGCTCATTTTGCCCTACTGAACTCCATAATTTAGACTCTTCCCATACATGAGATACAAGCTGTTGGTGGATTTATTAGTCAGGTAGATTATAATACGCTAGAAGGTGTTGGGTTAAGCAGAGTTGCTGTCTGGGTGCACACAGTCAGCTCTAGGTTCTGTGAAAACAAAGAGCAAAGCAGCTTTACCTGGGCGAGCAAAGGAAAAGGATGTTCTCCGCCTCTGGCAAATAAATCATCTGCCCTTTGAGTCTCAGACAGCTGATCTCCACCCCGGTTAGCTCATCCTCATTCTCCACAGTCTCCACATTAAGCAGGCCCTCCTGTCAGGAACACATCACACTTATTAATATTTCATTACACTGTATGTTCTTTTCTGAAATCTCCCTCAAATCTGGCAGCCGCTGTAAGGATTTCAGATTTTAATGCACAATAAACATGATAATCTCTCTCAGTCTTTCATAATGTAGGATTTTAAGGTGGTAATTTCTTTTCAACAAATATATCATACATACAGTAAGTTTTTTTCATCTATATATTTCTAGAAATAATAAATTTTTTTGACTGAACTTACTTTTTCCCCCCTCTCTGAATCACTCTGCATTATGCTGCTTAAGGTTTTTAAATATCTTTCTTCTTAAAAAAAACAAAACAGAATGTCACATTATATAATTTTATATCTCCCATCATGAGATTGATTACAAATTATTTTTTGTAATGTATGCAATTTTTAATAACAGCATCAATGAAAAAAACGGTTAAATTCAAAGCTGTTGCTAAAAATATCAGTGACCTTATTAATATTTAAGAGGACCCACAATGGTTCAGCATCTTTATTTTTTAATCTACAACTCTACTAGGCAAGCTTTGCATTATTTAGTTAAAAAAAATACGTTTTTCTGGCGTATACCAATATTTTTTTGTTCCAGGATTTAAGCCATCAATTGATACAACCTGTTTTATTTCCAGTCCTTTTAAGGTCAGCCTCTCCTGAACGTCTACATTCTCCTGATAAGCAGGTTTGAAGAGACTTGTGTTTTTATCACTAAGAAGAAATTCTGTTTCATTTCTCAAATGCATTTTTACTTTATCGGCTTAGTAGAAAACTTCCAATGACTAACAATTTTAGAGGAGTATGGAGTATATTATGCAATACTAAACGTTAGTTTGTACAAGGGCATACACAGATAATAGATTTTTTTCCACGTTGTTCAATTGTCCAGGAGATCAAAATTACTTACGACTTCTTGTTATTATTAGATAATTTAGTACAATTTGTTTTAGCTACTCCTTAACACATGTACAGAGGTGATCACTGTTTGCACACACAGTGAGAAGAAGCTCAGTGTTTAAACAAAAAAACTGCAGCGAAAGAGAGACAGCACATTGTTGCCGCAACCAAAGGCTTATTTATTTTGAGGCTTTTTACACATAATTACAAGAAGTGTCAATAACTGTGAGAAGGGTCGCAATCACAGATTCACATAAATTATCTGTTATTATTTTTGCTGTTGTTGTAATAATAATGATGCACCGGAGATGGGAGAGCAGGAATCACCACTACAAATATTTTTTTGTGTGTTTGTCTCGGGATAACAAGGAAAAAAATTTGTTTTATCGTGGGAAAAATGAGAGTTATTATCTTGTGATGATTGTATTTTCCTAGTGGAAGCCTGTAAATATAGTTCCCGGAGCAGTGCTTAATATCTTCAATTCAGTTTAACCACAGCGTGTCTCCCTGTTTTAAACTAGTTAATTATTTCTATTTCTAGATTGATTTTTGTGGCTACTCAAGCAGACGGGTCATGATAGTACATGTAAGTACCACTTGTGATTTAACTAATTCTACACTTCATAATTTATTCATTTGTTGTCAGATAACCTAACTGCAGTAATATTATGGTATCAACATAACATTATTGCAGTTATAGTACGTTATCTAATAACATTTGTATTTTGCATCAGTTTGCAGTGCTCTCTTTTGCCACAATCACATCTACCTTCGTTTTTTATGTGTTCATGTTTATGCATTTAGCAGAAGCTTTTATCTAAAGCTACTTAAAAAGTAGAAACAATATCACAGCTATCACCAATCTGATAATAAGCTATCTAGAGGAAAGTCCCTTGTCAGAGTCAGTATTTTGTCTCTATCTATTTTGCACGTCTACAGGCTGACAATTTTGGCCGCTGCAAAGTAGCTTTGGCTCAGTCGGACAAAATGGATAGTGTTTCTAAACCCTGATTTTAAAGAATGGACACAAATTGTCACATAGATTTAGACATGGATTTCCACTGGGCTATTCATCTATCAATTATTTAAACCCACTTTAACATGCAGGGTCGCTGGAGGCTGGTACACCCTGGGCAGGTCTCAACTGGGTATTTAAACCATTCTATTGTAGCTCTGAATGTTTAGTGTTGGTTGAAAGTCCCTTCTACCTCACTTAGGTCTTTTGTTGTAGCTTCTTAAAAGTTTTCTTCCAGGATTGTCCGGTATTTAACTCAAACCATTCTACCAATAACTTCTGTCCACAACATGATGCTGCCACCACAATGTTTCACCATAGTGGTTGTGTGTCCAGTGTAATGTTTGTATAGTTTTTAGTCACTTTTTATGCAATCAATATCAAACAGGGGTTGAATGACTCTCTTGAGTTTTTTGGGCTGTAATGTGTAAGGTCAAAAAGAAAGACAAAAATGCTTTTGCAGGACATTTTACAGGCAAAATATGGACTAGTTTTCTTTTTTTAAGCATTAAAAGCATGACATAAACAATGTTATATATGACATCTACCTTGCTCCGCAGAACAAAGACGGTGTTGATGTGGGATAGGATGCCATGAAAACTAAAGTCAATGTGAGGACGAACCAAAGAAAAAACGGACGGGAGGATACAGGCACCGGGCTGGAGCTGGAGAAAAAAACACAACATAGAACTGTTATTGAGCAAATGCATTAAAAACTACAACCAAGTGCTAACATAACCATTTTCTAAGCTTTACGATATTCATGACATGACCAAATGTGAATGCACACCTGCGGCAGGACCCTGTAGATGGCATTGCCACACTGCGTGAGCATCAGGTCTTTATCAAACATGAGGTGGAATGGAAAGGCCTTGCAGAAGGTGTACGGGCTGATCCGAGTCTCCTGTGTGCCATTCTCCTCAAAGCCGTCAAGATCCTCATAGAACGCCTCCTCCTCCGAGTCCTTCTCCTCAATAAGAAACTTGATGTGGTCACACTCCTCGCTCTTTGGTTGGATCACCTGCATCAGGCAGTTACAGAAGGATGTGCGACACAGCTTTGACCCTTGTGCTCTCCTGTGCTCTTATTTATTTCAAGTTTAATAACTCGGAAGTTGTCAAATTTATGATGCATGATGATTTAATAGAGATTAAAATGTAAGAAAGGGTGTTGATTAGGAGATATTACTAGAGAACAATATTTCAATGCAACAATAGTTGATGCCAATGATACGATACGATATCAGCATAAATCATACACATTTTTTAAATTTATTTTAGTGCTAAAGGTTAGAAAGGGTTTGATTAGGTGTGATATTACTCAGAAATGATAGTTAACAACAATAGTTTGGTAAAGCTGATGAACGTATTATTAATTATTAAAGTTACATAAATATTCAACTTTCTTTAAAGAAAACAAAATCTATAATTGGAGAAAATAAATTACAAGTTTTGCGATGGTGACGCAGACCAAACATCGGATGGGACTGCTTGTGTTGGAGTGCTGATATCGTAAATTTTAGATGTGGACTGATATGAACCGATATTTGTGTTTTGCCTGACATTGGACTAAAATCTAATATATTGATAATTGGATCGGGACACCCCTAACTGTTATGACAATTACCTCTTTTTAGATTAAATATTGAGGGTAAAATTTTCCTTTAATAAAATGTCAATAAAGGAATTATTTTTTCAACAATAGTTCTTTCATACAGTTTACTCATCTTTTAAGAGATGTTTCTCTCAGGTGTATGTATAATTTTGGCCTTTTAATGTACGAAATAAGGACAGGAACTTAGTTAAAAAGAAAAGAAAAGGTTATTGTTATTACCATACTGACCACATAAATAAGGATTGGATGGTGGGGTTAGGGAGTAAATGAAGTACTGCAGTAAGATATTCAAAATGAATAGGTATCTTAACCATTTACAATGCTTTTTGCAAAAGCTGAATCAGTGAATCACTAATTTCATGTCTTCCATATTGAATCAGGAGCTTAATAAATGGCATTTTAGTGGGCTTATGAGCATAAGGCGCACTGAGGTCGAGCTTCTGTCTCTGCACCCTGTTTCCACAGCAACGGTGGCTAATATTTTCAGAAAATTGGGAGTCACATTTGGAGCGTCTACCATTACCTGTTCTTTCACAGCACACACAACATTTGAAAAACATTATCTTGTCTGCCCAACATGATGAGGTCTGGGAGAAAATGTCACTATTGTAATACTGGGGAAAAAATCCATGCAAGCTCGCTGGATGTCTGTGGTGGGAAAAAGAAAACCACAAGCTGCTGTGATTGGATGAATTTGATGTGTCGGCTTAACATTAAAATAAGGCTAGAAATACCAATACCACCTAGCCTAAAACATTAGGCGTGACAGGGGTTTATTCTTTTTAGTCAATTCCCAATTAGCTAGTCTGAATCTATTTTTTCTCCAGACAAATGTAGACTAGACATAAGGAGCAGAAAAAAAAATTCTCTCTCACTCTTGTCTGTGACTCTATAACTTAGAACTATAAATATCCTCTGACTCACTGGCATTAGCCAAAAAACTGAGGTGAATTTACCACAGCGTTTCCGTTTGAATATTTCAGCAAAGGGGATCTGCTGTTTAATCCCTACATCAGATCCTCATCAATTATATTCTCAGACATAACTTGTCAGATTCTTATACAAAAGCACCACATCAGCAGCAGACTGGACCATTAGCGCGGCCTCTCTTACTAGAGCGGGAAAATAACAAAGCTGACCTTCATCTCTATCTCTGTGCCATGGATTTGTTGAGCGACCGTTTTAATGATGCCAATCACAATATCCTGCAAGCCCTCTCTCTCCGAGTAGTAGTGAAGGATCAGGTTGTTGCCCTTCTCTGCGTCCGTGCAGCGAAACGATGGGGCCCTCATCCCCGGGTAAATGGTACCCAGGTGGTCGTGTAGAGCGTCCAGGTTCTGCAAATACAAACGAAAGGTCGATACATTCAACAATGAGAAGAAACTTGCAGAGGTGACGCTTTACAGGTTTTTTTGGTTTTTTTGTTTTACAATATGAAAATGAGCTACAAAATGAACATTTTAAAATTTATATATTAGAGTAGGGGAACTTGAATTGCCTTCTATAAAATTAGCAAATTTGGAGAATACAGAGTGTGATCTGTCTTGTGCTCCCGTCTCTTCAGTTACTGCACAGTTTTTCTGGCTGGTTCTGTGTCTGCTGAACCATTGACCATATTTACTGGATCACTGGCTTGCTGAAAGATCCAGTCATGACTCATTTTCAGTTTTATGTCAGGGACCAATTGGTGCTTAAGAGTTCATATTGTTAACAAAACACCCCTAACAAAAAGAGATGCTCGACATATTGGCATCAAAATCACAATCAGCCAATAGTTAGTTGTTTTCTAATGTATTGGTATAAGTAAAAGTGGGTTGATATTAACAACCATCTGGTTGTGTTACTGGAAAGATAGAAAAGGGGTTTGCTCATCTGCTATTTGAAACCACACACATTTCCATATTGGTGCATCTGTACTTAGAAGCTTAGCAGAACAAGACACCCACCCACATTATCACAGATTGGCCACCATTGGGTATGAGAAACATGTCCACACATTTGTCCTTTACTTCATGCCAAAGTGGAGTTATTTCCCCTTTATGGGTGTTTTTTTCTTTTTCTAAATTCATATCCTATTATTTGGTTTAGGATCCTGTGCCTACTTTGTGATCGGGTGTGCTTCCAAAGTTTAAACCCAATAATCAGTTAGCAGTGACCTACATATTGATTGTGAAGCTGCACTCCTTCTGGACCTTTCTGACCATTTAACAACCACAGTAAATGCTTGTTTTGTAAAGGCCATAAATGCCTTTTGTAACTCTCTTGTAGCATTGTGCCAATCAGTTTAAAAAACATTGTTAAAGCATTATTTGTCTCCATATTCATTATCTAAACTTATGCTAGTCCCTTAAACTCCCTAAACCAGCTAAGGGGGAGGTAACACAAAGATCTATGTTGCAGAATTTCGTTTTTTTTCTCTCCCAGTTGGACAGTTGAGTGCACTGTTTAATTTAAAATCCCATCAGGGATTAAAGAACCACATGTGACTATATACCCCTTTTCCCCTTTCCCCTTTTTTAAATGATAGTACAAAGAAGACTTTGTTGCATCATTCGCAATCAACCAGCTTGCATGCTGGTAAAGTAGTTGACAATGAGACCCCAACAAGAATAGTCGACATGGCCAAGCCTTTAAAACGAAGTTAAGCTCGTATTTGTCAAGTGCACAGCTAACAAGTACAAAATAGATGCATCAAATCATACTTTGAAACATGTTGATTTTATTGACTAACATTGCAAAAACTTTTAAACCATAAAAGCAACAATCCTAATTGTAGTGTAAGTTTTAGGGTGTTGAAGACTTTGTTAATAACAGCTAAGCAATGACTAGATAAATCAGACCAACAATTTTTTTTGTCCATTATAACGATAAGTTATAGGATAACGGCCTATCTCTAACCAGCTGCAGTTCTCTATTGGTGAACTTGGTGATTAGGTTATCATCCCGCTCACTTTCCATGGAGCAGAAACTAATTAAGTTCAACCCATCAGCATTGTTTATTCACTGTTCTATGTGTTGTGTACATTTAATCAGGACAGGTTTAATGGTTTAATCATATAAAAAGTCAGCGGGATGATAACTTAACTTAATATAAATAAATTCATATATATATATATATATATATATATATATATATATATATATATATTTTTTTTTTT
>JAVLVB010000087.1:447937-459260 GCA_032876305.1 Orestias chungarensis | reverse complement strand
TGCTACTCCAAAAATATTTGTCAGGCTTTAATCTACAAGAAAAAAAGACTTAACTAATAGATCTGGAGACACAGTAGTCTTCCCTTTATTGCCATGCGGCTGTGGCCTTTCTGCCTCACAATCACCACTGTGTAGTTAGTGGCACACAGCAGGAAACAGCTCCCCAGTGAGAGAGGTGCTTACATGCATGTAGTAGAATGTGGTTCCACAATACGAAAAAGTAAAGAAAATAGAAAACCTAAAGTAAAGTAAATATATTATTATTATGCTAGCTTAAGTTTGATGACAAAGAAAGCATCAACAAGCCACAGATTATATGAAAAAGTAAAAATCTTGCTTTAAAGAAACATGATTTACAGCCTTTGTTACAAGAAAATAGGAGTTTCATTTATTTTGTTTTTTAAAACCTACCTGCAGGAACTCACGAACATTGGAGCCCAGCACACGCAAGATGGTGTCATACCCTGACTCCTGGCAAAATTCAAAAAACATCTTCCCAAACATCTGCAAGATTTCTCCTGCGTCAACCTCTGAAAAAAACAAAACCAAAACATGCTCAGACCTCACTGTGTGATTCAGTCTTCAAATTATCGAGTCTTTTATTTTCCTACAATTTTACGTTTTATTTAGTTGTCCATAAATAAAACATGTGCTGTCACTTACTCAGAACTTTACTCGCGGCTGCAACAAGGTCGTACGTTTTAGCATCTTCATAGATGATTCGAACAAGAAACTGACCCTCAATGTCGAGCTGAGCTTCCCTCCTGCAAACAGAGAAACGCTGTTACAGAACAAAAAAAGCATCTCAATCAGCTTGGGGTTTATTTGTTATCGTAAATGTTGGCTTTAAACATTCAGCCTCTGTAGTACAATTTAGAGTGTACTGTCCTAAATGATGTTACAGTGTAATTACGGTCTTTTGTTTAGATCTACTGCCAATAAGTAAAGAAACATTCTGCAAATATAGACATAGACTGCATAGCGTGCTATGTTTTAAACAATTCAGTTTAGAAAAAAAAAAACAGATAAGAAAACAAATGAAAAACAGGCAGATGGTGTAAAGCTAAAACAAGGGAGATTTACAGGCCTGATGAGCAACCACAGTCTTATCGGAATGTGCTGCAGCTGCAAAAACATACCAGACCTTGAAATGTTTTGCAACGAAAACAAGAGATCCCTCTTGCTATGGTCGACTTACGATAACATTGAAAGTAAAATAACAAAATCTTTTAAGCTTAAGTAACAGTGAGTACCATCTGTAGACATCAGACACGTCCGCACACATTAGTTTTATGGACTGGCTGACTACTCTAAAAACATTTACACAAGCCAGCTGCTGCTCTAGTTTCCCTCACTGTCTATTTTAAGATGGGTCAATCTGAGGGCAGTCAGATAACAAAAAAAAAAAAAAAAGCCTGGTCTGTGCCAAATTTTTCAACAACATAAAAAATATTATCACAAAGAATGACAATAAACAGGTTTGAAGGCTGAATTAAATAAACATCTTAACTTTTTGGAAATTTTTTTGAAACTGTTTGTTAGCTGTACAAATTCATATATGCTATCATAGCATGAAAGTGTTTTCTGACTTCCTCATCAATTAATAACAATCTTTAAAACAACGGTAAGAAAGTAAGAATGAAACAGAATGGGTAATTTAAATAAAACTGGAAAATGTAGATGCGAACATTTTCTTGATCCCTTTTCATGTCACTTAGCAGCTTTAATTGAAGCATTTGAATTATATATTTATTTGCTTTAATTACCATCTTCACTTGATAATGAGTGCTTTAATGTATTTCAAAATCGTTAATTTTATCAGTCCAACCCGTTTATCAGATTCCCTCTTTTTAACATTTCTATAAACATTTAATAGATGCCTCAGGTCTGCCAAGCTTCTGCTGAATTTGGAAATTCTTTTAAATCAATTAGTTACCCACACTTTGCTGCAATCACAATTTTTTGTTTAATTACCTGTGGAGGATCAAAAATCCTTTCTATTTATTTTTTGAGACCTAATAAACTTATAAGGATTGACATCCTTTTTAAAATAATGTGTTACATTTTTATTAGCATATTTTTACAGAATTTATATTTATTATAAATTTTAATTAATTAATTTAAAAAAAAAATCTTATTTTGAAAACTTGAATTAGAATTTAAACTACATGGTTTTTAGACTTTTTTTATTTCAGCTACTAATGTCACCTCATCATGATTACTATACCTGCTTTTCTCCTTTGTTCTTTAAAGCTATAAAAAATTGTAACAAAAATATATTTCAAACTCATTAGAGCTAAAGAATGTAAAATCAAATTTTAAAACACAACCAAAAAAAATAAAAATTAATGGTTGTTAACATTTTTTACAAAGGTAACCAATGTCAAGGTAACCAGTGTAAACTGCACATCTCTTGGTGTTTTTTCCTGTTTAGCCTTGTTTCGCCATTTAGTTTTCTATTTTGCCATTATATTTTGTTTGTTTTGAATTACTTACAGATGTAAATGTCTAATGTAAATCTCTCTGTGTGCATTGAGTTTCACAACATTTTTTTTAGAAATATATATATAGATTGTCACAGGGGCAGGAGAATGCGTGCTTGTTGGTAGAAAGAGTCTAAACTGCCTAAAACTATAAGAAGATGATAAGATTATTAAAAGTCTATACATAACTATTAGGATTTTAACTTATGCTCCTTGTTTGATACTCTTAGTAACCGCCTACAATTCATGTTAAAATTTAAAATGATCATTCTTACAATTCAATCTGCTGATACTTGTTTGATTCCTGTTAGCTACAGCTTTATGCTATCAAACATTTAGTCTAAGAAAGCTGTGCTTGATTTATAAGAATTCTACAAATAAACTATTTCTATTGCATTACCTAAATGCTAACATTGTCCTGATCTGTTGGGGGATCACATTATTTTCTTACCCGAGCCAAAATCGGTGTCCATGTTAAAGTGTGGATTTGCATCCTATATTTTGACCTTGAAATATACTTTTTGAAAACAATTGGCGCTAAAAGTAAAAGTATTCACTTTTAAAAATTTCAAACCTAAAGGTTTAGTTAAAAAAACATAAACAAATGAGTAAATCCAACTTCAACTTCCTGTCTTGAATCAACTTTATACATAATTTTTAATAAAATGAAAAGGCTGTCATTGTCTGATTTTAAAATTATTCTGTGGGTAAAGCTGCAAAATCGTAACCTTGTGATTATAATTTAAAACTTGACAACGTATTGAAACTCATTTTCAAGCTACACATTGGCTGAAATTACTTGTCCTTTCTTGGATTATAAAAAACACATAAAAAACATAAACCAGTGGATTTAGCCATTGTGGCCTTATGGCTAGCTGGCTTAATAATTAGTTTAATACATATTCTTAAATAGTGAGGATGAGGCAATGTCTTTCTTCACCTGTGGATCTCAATCTATAGCAGCAATATTAAATCACTTTTGTCCATACTGACTCAGCTTTTTTACAGTTTATTGATAGCCCCAAATAAACACAGATATCTCAACACAAATTCGACTTTAGAAAAAACTTTTTTATTATCAAAGATGTGGCGTTTCAAAGCTCATATTCATTCCACAACCACTGCAACCAGCCTCTGTTAATAAAGTTTAGTAGTACAATATTCTCAGTTGCCAATCATGTACTATCAGTTTTTCCTTTCTCGTCAGGATGACCTTGCAAAGGTATTAAACACCTTTCAAGTCTGCACAGCACAATTTATACTTCTCTATAAAGGTGTTTAATTATTAACTAATTAACTAATTTTAATCCTGGTTAATCCCAGAAGGAATATGTTTCTTAGGTGTGAAGGACATGTTTACCTTAATAAAGTAAAATTCCCTAAAAAGTGTGTTATTTAAAAACTTTATATCTAATTGATTATTATTTACAGATAGTCCCGTCAAATTAATTTATTTAGAGACCAGACAACAAATATTTTTCAGACTGTGAGCAGAAGCTGGAGTACCAAGAGCATTCATAAGGAGAATGCCCAAACTCTATGCAGAGAGACAAAAGAAGGATTCACTTCAACAATGCTAAAGTAATTTCTGTATACTTCTAAAGGGGATCATTAATAATTATATAAAAAATCCAAAATATCCAAGAATGAAAAGTAAACAGCTGAGTCAATTGGATAAAAATGTATTTGATAGCAGTTAAATGATGGAATAAGTGACTATATCTTTGTTCTAAAATAATATTTTTTACAATCTAGTAATTCAGTTAGGTAGCTAGTTAGATACTTGGTTGGTTAGTTAGTTAGTTAGTTAGTTAGTTAGTTAGTTAGTTAGTTAGTTAGTTAGTTAGTTAGTTAGTTAGTTAGTTAGTTAGAATAATAAATCAAAGCAATAGCAAAGCATGTAATGCAAGTGTGTGTATATATATATATATATATATATATATATATATATATATATATATATATATATATATATATATATATATATATATATATATATATATATATATATATATATGAATGTGATTTTAAAATGCTTTAGCATCTTTTCCATTTTAAACGGACAGATACACCACACAGTTACAACATGAACAAATCTGACCACCTATCCTTACTGATTCAGAGCTGCTAATGAGCATGCTTTGTGTTTACACTGGGGGGGGGAAAGCAGCACAGACACATGCAGAACTCACTTGATGTCTTCCCACACTTCTGGGCCGTAGTTCCGTAAAACCAGGAGCTCCAGGGCGTGATTCACAAACCCGTACTGGGAAGATTGGAGAAAAAATGGGAATCAGCGTCAATATTATTCAATGCAATTACTTTCAAACAACCGATTAGGCCGTATGCATTTCTCCCGGTAATATATATGAATTAATATGATTCAGGTTTGTCATCGTAGCTGTTTTCCTATACGGGAAATGCCAAACGTGAACTAGGCAAAGCTGTAACTGAATCAGCGTTCTGATAAAGCAGGAAATTCATCATGTACGTACCATGGTGAGGACCTATTTTTCCTTCTTCTGTATTTTTTAATAAAAAGCCGACGAATCCGGCAAAAGCTTCATGGTTTCGTTCAGATGCTGAGAGCCTCTGCGTCCATCTGCAACTATTTTTAACCAGCGCTTCACCGACAGCGGATCTGTCCAATAGGGTAGCAGCGACAGTCCTACGTGAGCTGCGATCGACCAATGAAAACCGAGAATAAGGTGAAGGGATGCGAATGATGCTGGTGAACCTGTGACTATATATATATATATATATATATATATATATATAAACACTCCATGAGTGCTGATATTCACCGATAACAGCACTGGACTGTTCACAGGTGTATCAATCAGCTAAACCAGAATTCTTACAGTTAATTTTAAATTATACAAAGTAGCTTCTTAGCAGAAATTTTTACCATTTGTTGCATTGTAACAGTGTTGTCGAGAAACTATTTGTGTTGGCGGAGCCAACAGATTATCAAATAAACAAATCAAATAAATCACAATCTTTTGTGGTGTAACATTGCTAACTAATAAAATGTGTTTGTAGAACTGTTGTATTGCGGCACTGTTGTACTGCGGGCTCGTGCCTACGACCTAATCACACCAGTGCCGATATTCACCGATATAGCACTCCCTCTCATCAGGTTGCTGTATGACATGACTATGAATCCAATTGGTATGGGACCTAAGAGGTTACTCAGTGAACAGGCAGCCTCAGTTGGAATAAGACAGATGAAGTTGTCAAAGTTTGAAGCAGATAGAAGGCCTGGGACAATATCTCAATTTTTCAGTGTTTCAAAGAACCATGTTCAAGCCATCATCTGACGTTGGTGAGGATATGTCACAAATGCAACAATGGCTGTCAAACTAAACTGACAGTCAAGAAGAATGTAATTAAGAGACGTAGCCAATAGGACTGCGTTAATTTTAATAGAGCTCCAGAGATCAACTTGTCAGTCAGAAGCATCTTTTATCAGGACAACTATTAGTTTTTTTTTTTTTCATTTTGGTTAGGGAAGCTGGTCATAGTTGATGGTAAAAACACGTAAGAGCAAGGAAATGCTAACAGGAAGCCTGTTAGAGGCTACAAAATACTTAAGACTGGGACTGAGGTCACTATCCAACAGAACAATGAATTTCAAAATTCAGCAGGAGTTAAAATATGACATTTCGAAAATATCCATGTGCGAGAACAGCCCAGTTGACAAATCCACTGAAAGTCCTAAAATGTGATTTACAGAGATGCTTTGGTTCCAATGTGACTAAGTATGGATAATAAAAAAAGTTAAAAATGTAATATTCTAGTCTATGTGAACAGAGGTTGAAGAAACCACAAGGTATGTACTGTGAAACTGTAACTGCAGCGTTTCAAACCTGGGAATGCAATGCAGGTGCGCACTCTTCAGATTTATTTATTCTTGGTCAAATAATCGAAAAACCTTGTGTCACTTTCCTTTTTAGTTTGGTGCTCTACTTAGTGTCAGTTTACAACATAATAATCCAGTATTTTACGTTAAATGTTGAAACTTCGACACAACAAAATTTTAAAAAGATAAAAGACGGTAAGTCGTTTTGCCAGAATCCGTTGTACAGAGCTTTTTTGAGAAAAGTGTCGAGTTTTTTTTTTTCTGTGTGTGAACAACAAAATCAACAACATATGACTTTCATGACAATATTTATTGCACTCTGATATATAACAGTATGTAAATAACATTGCTGTGAGTGGTAGAAAGACATTCATTAAACTTGTTCTGTGTTATATTTCTTCTTTATGGTAAACGTGTGTTGTACAACTCATGTTATAAATATAGTACAGATGTGCACAGTAAGCATACCTTATTAGGAATCTATAAAGACGATGTTTTTTGTCAGCAAACCACACACAGTTAGATAAACACTTCTTATATTCTGCTCATGGGAGAATGTCGTTAATATATCATATCTTTTCTATTTTAAAGTGAATTATAATCTTTATTGTTTACATGTGTGCCTTAAAAAAACAAAACACTTTCATTTACTTGGTACATGTCTGTGAAATTCACATAAGGCACCTTATTTTGTTCTGCATTAACAGAATTTCATGAAGATAATCTTGCATCCTTAAATCCTTTTGGTATACATTTTTAAAGGAAAACTTGTCAAATATCTTTGTCAAAAAATAAAGCCAGTTACATTTTAGTGCATAACTGACATTGAGAGAAGTGTGCTTCGATAGGTAAAATAAACAAAAAATAATGTCATCGATAGTTCTTAGCTTTGTGTATAAGGTTGCAAATGGTTGTCATGTTCGCCAGAACTTGGGTGTTTTAATTACGTCAACAAAGAGAAAGTAATTTATGCAATACTACCAACTTTGATGTTGAGCCAGTCTAATTTGCTAAGTTGTAATTGCAACTTAATTAGAGGTTCTTTTAATTTGTCCAGCAGTTTAAAACGTTCTGACAACTGACTTTAACTAAAATACACGATTCATTTTTATCTGACTGTCAAGCGCTTCTTTTAAATGTGCTACAAAAAACAAATAAGATCTTTGACCTTTTACAGCAAAATCTGTAGCTACATCAAAATTGCATTTTTATAACATAAACATGTTTGTATATTTGTACTTTTCATTGTCTAGATCTATTGGGTTTTACTCCTGTGTTAAAGGTGAACAAAAACAGTCCCTTTGTCTTGCCTCATCTGTCAACTTATCTGATGTGAACACGATATGAAATAACCTTTTTTTTTTCAAAGATCTCAAAATGCAGAGATCACTCACTCTGGAAGAAAGATGAATCTGGTTTATCTCAACTACAACTGCACAAATGGATATTAGTTAAGAGAAAAATGTTTGACTATAAACTGACACTTCCATGATTCAACAGCTGTGATAGTTTCACTTGAGAACAGTGAAAGACGTCAATCAAATTAAACAACACGGCGGTTTCCTTCTGAAGTTTGGCGTCATTTCGTTGTTGATTTTGAAACTTTAAAGGCTGCCTCCAGAAAGTAACAAACGCCAGGGATGTCTTCTGGGAAGTTGGCCGGAAGCTCCTGCCTGCTCCTGGGAACAAAGACAAACTCTGCGCGACCTCTCAGCAATCTGGGACGCAGAACACACAAATAAAGCAGGATTCTAAAAACGATGTGGCAAATCGTTTGACACAGGAGACAATACAGCTTCCTTCGAACATCTACGGATTTTGTCAAAACCACTTGAAGCATTTTTTTTCCATTTCTCCAATGGAAATTAAAAATACTACACAAATAATTGTATATGCTTAGCTTAAAACAAATACTTTTAGGAGAGCTTTGAGGATTCTCTGTAATCCTAAGTGCTTGTAGTTTTTTTTTACCTGTGGGTTGTAGGGCTGACGTTGATTTTTCTCGGCTGGCTGCATGACTCAAACTTGTTGGCCAATGTAACATTGTTCCCAAAAAGGCAGTAACGGGGCATTTTCACTCCAACTACACCTGCCAGCACTGAACCACTGTGGAGACCAATTCGCATCTGAAGGAAAAAAAAAAAAAGTGAATTTCCTAATTACTGCTTGCTTGAATTGTGCCTTTGCATGAAGACTCTATTATAGGATTTGCAAAATGTAGCAATTCTCCTTAAAATGCTTTTTTTTACTTTGACATAGTACAACAACCAATGAAATACATCATAAAGAAAATTATTTATGCACATTGTACTACACAAACACTGTACAGTTGAATACATGACATGCTAGAAGGAAATGCATAAAAACAATTAAACCCAACTTTTGTTGCTAAAAAAGCAGATTATCGTGAAACCAAAATAAACCTTATACTTGATATAAATGTATCTATGTTTTCCTAATTAGCAGACTCTTATGTTACTGAAGCTAATAATGTTCAACAATAAAAACAATGTAAGCTTTGTCTAAAAATGATTTTAGATCAGCCAAAACTCCAAGTCAGCTCTGAAGTCTTTGGCATCCATTACCTGGTTTACTCCCAATATTACTGTCCTTTTCCCCATCAAATCTGACCAGTTTCCCTGCCCTATATGGCCTAGGCTGATGCTGCCACCTCCATGTACCAATGGAGTTTTAAGGGCAATGAAGACTTTCTGATTTTACTACATATTGGATTTAACATGTTGGCCAAAAAGTTACATTTATTGTTCTTATCCAACCAGACAACTTTCTTCAATTTCTTGTTTATATTTTCTTTGACAAAATGCAAACAGGACTTCTTGTGGCTTTCTTCCTGCTACTATTCCACAAAGGTCAGAATGATCATGCAAAACTAACACTTGATTCTGTCAAGTTCTGGATCACTGCAGCTCCTCCAGATTTGTCTTTGGCATCTTAGCTGTTTCCCTGTTTAAGGCTCGTATGGCTCCACTGTCAATTTGAGTCCTGAAAGGTCTTTAGTTGTGCCAGGTTAAATGTGTTTATCTACGCTTTGTTTGTTTTTGTTTGTTTGTCATGGCATGTGTGATCCAAACACACTCAAATACAGTGCAGAAGATCCGCAGAACATTAGGCATCGTGGCACCAGGAATATTTCCTGGTTTTTCATTTTCGGACAGTTTTTTGGACATTTTGGTCGCCGGAGCGGCTGCCCTGCTGAGCGGACGCAAGCGGACGCGCAGACGTGGGAAGCGCGCCGGAGCGCTCCTCAAACTGCGACAGCGCGGACTTCGTACACCGCTACCCAGCATCCATATGACAAACCTTCGCTCTTTAGGAAATAAAATGGACGAACTTTCACAGCTAAACCGGACCAACAAGGACTTTTCTCTCTCTGCTGTACTGTGCTTCACTGAGACCTGGCTCACGGAGTCCGTCCCGGACAGCGCGCTCCACCTGCACGGCTTCCATCTCCACCGAGCGGACCGCGACGCGGAGCTTTCCGGCAAGAAAAAAGGTTGCGGAATTTGGTTTTATATCAACCAAGGCTGTTCCCACCGGGACTCACATTAAATACAACAATGACAAGCCCTGGTTTAATGGCAAATTGAAACAGCTGCGCCGGTCTAAGGAGGTAGCATATAGAAGTGGGGATCGGGCGCTGTACAACCAGGCAAGGAACACCCTAACTAAAGAGATCAAAGCTGCAAAGAAAAACTACTCCAACTAGCTAAGCAGCATGATGTCCAGTAACGAGCCATCAACTGCCTGGAGGTGTCTCCATAACATCACCAGCTACAAAAGGCCATCTACACAGACAATGGGAGATAGTCAACTGGCCGATGACCTTAACAGATTCTACTGCAGCTTAGAACAACCCAGAAACGAGCTCCCATCCAACACCACTTCACAGCCATCTCACTATCAGCCACCCATCCAGCATGCCCTAAAGATCTGCGAGGAAGACGTGCTGAGACTTTTTTTAAAACAGAAATTCAAAAAGGCCCTAGGTCCTGATGGAATCTCTCCCTCCTGGCTGAGGACCTGTGCAGACCAGCTTGCACCTGTCTTTACTAAGATCTTCAACAGATCACTGGAGCTGTTTGTTGTTCCGTCCTGTTTTAAAAGCTCCACAATAATACCCATTCCTAAAAAAACAAATACCTCAGGACTAAATGACTACAGACCTGTTGCCCTGACCTCTGTGGTCATGAAGTCCTTTGAAAGACTGGTTCTAAACCACATTAAGGAAATCACGGACCCCCTGCTAAACCCCCTGCAATTTGCCTATCGGGCCAACCGTTCGGTGGACGATGGAGTGAACATGGGTCTCCACTTCATCCTCCAACACCTTGAACACCCAGGAACTTATGCAAAAATTCTGTTCCTGGATTTCAGCTCAGCCTTCAACACAATTATTCCAGGACAATTACACAGCAAACTGAGTGAACTCAGCGTACCAGCCTCAGCCTGCCAGTGGATAACTGACTTTCTTACTGGCAGAAAACAGCAGGTGAGGCTGGGAAAGTGTACTTCAGTGACCCGGACCATCAGCACGGGTGCTCCACAGGGTTGTGTACTCTCCCCACTGCTCTTCTCGCTGTACACAAATAACTGTACCTCCATGGACTCCTCTGTTAAAATCCTGAAGTTTGCAGATGACACAACAGTCATTGGTCTCATCAATGACAGTGATGAGTCTGCTTACAGACGGGTGGTTGATCAGGTTGTCCTCTGGAGCAGTCAGAACAATCTGGAGCTGAACACAGCAAAAACAGTGGCGATGACCGTGGACTTCAGGAGGAGCCCCCCAACCCTGCCAGCACTCACCATCCTAGACAGGACTGTGATGGCTGTGGAGTCCTACAAGTTCCTGGGCACAACGATCTCCAAGGACCTGAAGTGGGACAGCAACATCAACTCCATCATCAAGAGGGCTCAACAGAGGATGTACTTTCTGTACCAGCTGAGGAAGTTCAAC
>JAVLVB010000087.1:432069-447837 GCA_032876305.1 Orestias chungarensis | reverse complement strand
CCCCCCAACCCTGCCAGCACTCACCATCCTAGACAGGACTGTGATGGCTGTGGAGTCCTACAAGTTCCTGGGCACAACGATCTCCAAGGACCTGAAGTGGGACAGCAACATCAACTCCATCATCAAGAGGGCTCAACAGAGGATGTACTTTCTGTACCAGCTGAGGAAGTTCAACCTAGCCCAAGAGCTGATGGTGCAGCTATACACAGTCCTCATAGAGTCCATCATCACCACATCCATCACAGTGTGGGGCAGTGCTATCACAAAACACGACACCAAGAGACGGCAGCGCATTATCAAGTCTGCAGAGAGGACTATCGGTGTAAAGCTGCCCGCACTGCTGGACCTGCATGCCTCCAGAACCAGGAAGCGTGCAGAGAAGATCATCACCCACCCGTTTCACCCTGGCCGTCACCTGTTTTGGTGCCTTCCATCAGGCCGACGCTTCAGCCACATGAAGACCCGTACGACCAGGCTACAGAGAAGCTTTTTTCCAACTTCCATTATTCTCATGAACAATTGAACAATTTATTTATATATTTTTATAACTTCTATAGTTTTAATACTGCAGAAAAACGTCACTTTTTTTACAATATAAATTACACATGCTAAATGTTACAAATGTTTCTTTACTGTATTTTTCGTGCACTGCAAGCATCTGTGTAACCAAAAACAAATTCCTTGTATGTGTGAGCATACTTGGTTAATAAAGCCTGATTCTGATTCTTATCATAAATACTCCCTGAAACATTACAAAGTCTGCAACAATACTATTGGTATGAATAATATGGCATTTGATTTAATATACATTGCATCTCCAGAACCAGGAAGCGTGCAGAGAAGATCATCACCGACCCGTTTCACCCTGGCCGTCACCTGTTTCGGTGCCTTCCATCAGGCCGACGCTTCAGCCACATGAAGACCCGTACGACCAGGCTACAGAGAAGCTTTTTTCCAACTTCCATTATTCTCATGAACAATTGAACAATTCATTTATATATTTTTATTACTTCTATAGTTTTTATACTGCACAAAACTGCAGTTTAAAAAAAAATATATAAATTATCCATGCTACATGTTACAAATGTTTCTTTACTGTATTTTTCGTGCCTTTACTGTATTTTTGGTGCACTGCAAGCATCTATGTAACCAAAAACAAATTCCTTGTATGTGTGAGCATACTTGGCCAATAAAGCCTGATTCTGATTCTGATTCTGATTCTGATCTATCATAAAATAAAATAAAAACCCTTTGAGATGTCTTCCTGAAAATGTGCATCAAAAATAAAATAACAAAGAAGAAGCCTGAGATTGCTATAATCCACGTTTCTTTCTGCCATTTCATACTTTCTGGGTAACCAGCATGTGTGAAATGTAATGTAAAAACATAGCAAACATTGTTGCTTAATGTTAGTTTTGGGTTATTTCTTTGCACACTGTTTGTTAAATTCAAGGAACATGCAAAATATTTTAAACAGCATCAATTAAAACCAAAAACCTTCATACATATCAGACCAACTGTAATTAATACCACATGAAGATCATGTCCTATTTAAACTGAGACGAAGCTCAGATCAGGGGTCAGGGGAGCGAAGCTGGAAATCACACTGCAAGTTATAGGTCGTGTTCAAGCAAAGGAATTAAGCTACAATCACTCAAACACCTCTATCATGTTCTTTTTTTTAAGTTTAAGTCTCATATTTTCATTCTCATGGTCTCACAGTCATGTTTATAAAAACAAAAAAAGTGGTATCACTCATCCCCACAACTTGCTAGGGATGTTTGTATTTTAAGTACAATTCAAAGAGATTGATGGCAACCACTAAAGAAATGTCAGTAATGGGATTTTGGATAAATATGTAGCCTGGGAAGCAGAGAAATGTGAGAACCAGTGCTTTATTTTCTTAGACTTTGGAAAGGTCTTGTCTCTCCCAAGCCACGCAAATATATTCATGTGATATATGTTGGTGGATGCTTATTGTCCTTGAATTCGATTGTTTTAGTAGTAATGTCTGACATTATCCAACTTAGTTGTGTCTAATTTTGCGTATAGTTTGCAATATTAGATTAGAATTTGTGTTACAAATACATACATTTTTAAATATAACTGATTTGGAAAGCAATAATCGAGTTCCTCCCAGTCTTCATATTTTATTTTAACCACTCTAACCTTTAAAATGGAAAATTAGCAACACGAACACCTACACTCTAAAACAACTATGGAATGAAATCAAACTCAAATATGTAAGCCTGCATGCATAAACAATCTTAGATTGATTTTAATTATTTATGACAGGTTTGCCCTCAAAGACAATGTCATACAAAAGTATTTAGATGTTTTTAAATGTTGTAAAATAACAATAACATTAAAATTGTTACAGTCATAGTGATTAACCAGCAAACAGTAGTGAATTACTGTAAAGTTGGAAAATGTAACAATTACGCACAGATTTTTGTTGGTAAGATAGATGCAACATTTCAATATATAAATAAACAAGGTACTTTACAGGCAAAATGAATAAAACTGCAGGATTTATTTACTTCCTTACAGTGTACTCCACATTTACTGTCAGCACTGATAAAACTGTGTAAAAGGCCTTAAAATATACTCAGAAGGTATTGCTGTTATATTAACATTAACATTTTTGCAGTAGCTCTTAAGCAGTGAGTTTTGGAAGGTCAAAAGATAAAGATTAAAAGTCACGCAGCCTGGTTTGCCAGAGTTGAAGTTGTTTTATACTGTTTAAGTAAGTAACTATGTTCCTATAACACTTTCCAGAGTAATGAAGATTAGCAGACACCTTACTTGAATATCATGTTCTGCTGTCTTTTCCATTTTGAAGAAACAGAAATCAACCTTTGGCTGATACTATATTTAAATCCACCCAAAAATGGATTTTTCTTCCTTACTAATTAAAAATACTAAAATAAAATGCTGGATTTTCTATACATTTTGCTATGTAAAATGATGTTGCTGCAATAAAGGATACTTATTTTAAGGGTTTAACATGTTTTTCCAATGGAAGGCCATTCATTTGACTGTAAATCATGAAGTAAATTTCAAAGAATGAACAACTAATCCAAGGTATAATTGTCATGTGTTTTTCTTTCTAAAACTGAACGTCCTTGAGTGATAAAGACAAAATAGAAATCATGTCTAGACCAGATCTTTTTAAAACTCTTCACATGAACCCTTCTATATTCACTGCAATTAGCACAATTAGATTTAATGAGGTTTATTACCATGATTGGTGCTTGACCCTTACCTGTATCGGTTCACCTGTTGGTGTCATGACTTCATCTGACAGCTCCATCATTTTTAGAGCCATGAATGCAATCTGGACTGCGTGAGTCTCACTCTCCTTATGTAAGCCACCAGCCACGCAGTAAGCATCACCGATGGTCTCCAACTGAATAGAGCCAAAATGCTGTTACAGTGATTTCTTGACTATTCAACTGAACACATTAAAGCTTCTCATCAGGTTTGTGTGGTCTGTCCAAACTGAAGTCAAGGAATCATTTACAACATGTAACAATGCCTTGTTAGTTTACTCATTTTTCCTCAAGCTTCTAAAGAAATGTCTTAAAACCATGGTTAAATTAAGACATCGAACCTTAAACTAAATGGTTAAAATCAGGAAAACGTTTGAAAATATACAGTTTTATAAGTAAAAGCACTTAATCATTAGAAATGAAAATAAACAATGTTACTCTGGGTTTTCTCTTCATCATTTGTATAAATCTTTTTTTAAGGCACTTAGCTACATGGCTAAGATAAGATTGAACTATTTTTAAGCTTATGTATGAAGAGTGGAAACGGGGTGCTCAGGATACTTCTCACTACTTAGGTTTTACAAGACATTTGAGAAATCTTTCTGTTTTTCTTCCCTGACACTTTGATTACAGTATCCAACATTGTTCCAGGTTAGAAGCCTTTAGCAGACGTTGCTGCTGTGGGAACTATACTAACAGTATGCCCTTTGCACTCCCAAACAGATTTCTTTTATTTTGAAACAGTATTTACAGATTTTCTGTTTTAGTTCTTTACTGAAACTAAAATATTTCTTATATTTAAACAAGTTTTCGTGCCAAATAGAAATAAACTAAGTAAATCCTAACATCAGTTTTCTAATCCAAGCTATCCAAACCAATCTGGGCCTTTGTAAATAAAAATTTGCCTTTGCTTGATAGATCATAAAATGCCTGATTAAACGCATTTTAAAATTTTGCAACCCACATTTAGGCCTAATTATTATTATATTTTCTAAATCAGGAAATCACTTAAATAGAACCTGCTTCACAAAATAAAGTAATTAAAAGCTTCCTAAAAGGCAACACAGTATGTCCTGATCAAAGATATTGAAGAACAATATTGGAACAAACCCATTAACATTCTGTCAGTCTGGAAAAGGTAACAAAGCTGTTTATGAGGGTTTGGGGCTCAAGTGAATCACAATTAGAAACCCTAAAAGGACAAAACATGGAACAGTGACCAGCTTGCCAGAAAGTACTCTTAAAAGTACATTGAGGAGTTCTCACAGAAGAGCAGAAAGCAACATCTACAACACATACATCAGTTAGGTCCGTTGTTGGGTTTCAATAGTAACAAATAGATGAGGAGGAAGCAGTACTGATTGCTGATCAAAAACAACACAAATTATTTTCTAAAATATACCAAAAAGATTTTGATAACCTCAAAGACTTTTACAAAACAAGAGTTCCACCCTTCCCCCCACCCCCCATTGCAGCTGCACAACCAAAACACTGCCTCTAAGAGTCAAACTTGGTAGTGCAATTCAAGAACTGTGCTTTGTTGCTGTAGAAACTGGAAAACTTCGTATAATTGATGGAAGCATGAATTCTGCCGTCTCGGGTTAAGAGGCAGCACACTTACCTCTAAATAGCTACAAAAAAATAAAACAAAACTAATATTTGGCCAAGCCAAATAAAACTTTGCATATGGTTTGGTTTTATCATAAAGAGGCTGCTTATTTGTAAAACACTCCAGTGTAAAGATGTTTCGGAAACAAATTTCCTGAAATGCGGTAGATGCATCATAGAGCCATTAATTTTTACATCGGACCAGGTTGGTTTGGACACTTGTCAATGATTCTTGTTTTGTTCATGATAGGAAAAAATCATTCTGTTTTTATCCAGATTATCTTTGAAATATTCCTAAAATTTGATTTATGAGCATGTTTTCATATGTAACATTTATAAGGTAAAAAATAAAGTTATTTGCTTTTGATCACTTGTGCACGATTGTTTGTAAAATAGGGAAGAATATGAACAATTATAATGTAATTTTAAATTTTACTTAGAAACATAAAATCTAAAATGTTATTGAGATCTAACATGGGAACCTGTAGGTTCAGAGTGGGAAGTACTGTGGATCTATAGTTTTCTGATTCAAATTTTCCTCAAAGCGCTTTACCACACCTTATAAAACAAGCATAAACATATGAAGAGTATTATAAAACAAGCATAAACATATGAAGAGTATTATCTATAAGCGGCCACCTAAACAAAACAATCCGTGTCCCTTTACTTAAACATACCTTATACACATCCAGCTCTCCACACTGGTGGTCAAACCTTGTGTAGAGCTCATTAAGCATTGTGATCACTTGCATTGGTGTACAGACTGCACAAACAGCTGTGAAGCCCACCAAGTCAGAGAACAGCATTGTAACTCCATCAAACTTCTTGGCCTGGACTGTTTCACCCTGCCACAGCTGCTGAGCCACTTTCCCAGGGAAGATGGAGTACAGGAGGTCCACAGTCTTCTTTTTCTCCTCCTCCAGGGCTTGGTGAGCGTGCTCCAGGGCCGCCTTGGCTTTTCCCAGCCTCTTCTTCAAACCGTCTTGGGCTTTGGCCTGCTCACCGACTAGCACCACGTCACGCAGGGCGTTATGAATAGGGATGTCTGACAGATACAGGCCGCGCCCTGTTAGTTCCTCCAGCGTGTCCACACACGGTGAGCCCAAGAACAAGATGGCATTTGACTCTGAGACGAAAATCATCTGACCTTTAAGATCCATGTGCTGGGAAAGAGAGAGAAGGATGGAGATGGACGTTAAGGAGAACATTGGTTTAAACTATCGATAGAAACTTATGAAAATCAGCATACAGGCGGCATTCCAAACAAGGTTACCTGACTTCAGAATATTTAGCTAAGCACAAATTATAAATTTTTCTCAAAGGCTTTTCATTTTCATTCAATCAACTTTATAAAGTTAAAAGGCTTGTTTGGCATCACCCTAATTTTTATCAGTTTTTAGCTCCTCCACATATTCCTGGACTCTGGTTGGTTGGTCAATCAAATTACTTCCAGTCAGAAGACATAATTAAATAAATTTAAGAAAGTAAACTTAAAATTGTAGCTATTTCCGACAAAAAAAAGCAAATTTTCTCCTTTGGGCTTTATGTGTTTTAAAATATCCGTCAAATGTAAACCACACTTGTGCGTAAGAGTAAATACAAGAGAACACGGACACAAACATGTCTAACTTTGTATTTATAAACCACAGTTTGTATGTGGATGTCTGTCAGCCCCAACTGTCGGAGGCAAACTCCTCTATTTATATTCCAAATTCAAACAACCTTATCAGAGAGACCTCTTACTAACTGAAACACAGCATTGCCGAGGGAGATGTCATTAATTCCCTAATGAACCGCTGCAGTCCAGACTGATTTTTTTGGCTCAGAAGCTTGTGGATGAATTGATGTTATATTTGGTCCAGACACCAAGAGTGAACATTAATAGCATCTGCCTGCTGGCTGAATAATCATCCTGCTTTTTATCCTTTACTGTCATTAAGGTTACGTTTGTTTGACGCAGAATAACAGTCTCTTATTAGAGCCAGTGACGGCTTTCGAGTTCACAACTCTTTCTTGGGTCATTTTTTCTGTTTTCCCTGATTTTTTAAATATTTATTTCAGCTTAGGTTTTTACAGGTACAACATTTTTTTGACGTAATACTTTTTAATATATACCAGTAAAAAAAAAGAAAAAAAAGTGTTGTCTTTGTGTAGGGAACGCCTAAATGATAACATACCTAAGCTTCATGGTATCTGGTAAAATTAAACTTGTAGCTAGTTCAGCTAATTAAAAACAAGTGTTTTTATGTTTGTGATACTTTGTTTGTCTTTGGATTTTTAGCAATGACCCCATTTTTAGCCACCACTGGTAAAGACGAATCAAAATACATTAAATATATTGATGCTTTCATAAACTGTTACATAGAAGCAAATTCTATAAAGATCAAAGTCTTCTTTATCTCCGTTCCAGTTGATTTAGCCTTTTTTTTTAACCTTTTTTAAATTGTTTTGTTTGTTGATGTAAGTAGTTTTATGTATGCAGCCATGTTCTTGCAGCTATTTCCTGGCCTACAAAGGCTGACATACATCTGACATGTTCTCTTGTCTCTCCCATTGCTAAGAGTGCAATTTATTTTGTTACTACTGTTTGAAAGTTGACCCTTATTAATTAATAGTGCTTAGAATTGTGTAAATTCTGCTTTAAAAAAAAATCTGTCTTCCTCACTAAATACAAACCTATAAAGCACATCAATTTTAGCAACAGTGTGGACAAAAGCGTTAGTGTTTTGCCTGAAGAAAGACTGCATTTCCCATGAGAACCATCACATGCCGTAAAACAGTCAGCAAATGTTTAGTTGTTTTGTGTGGCGGGGTTCCTGCCACCCTCCTCAAGGTTTCTTAGTGCCGGTTAAAGCGATACGGACACCATCGGACAATGACAGAGGTGTCATTAAACAAGCTGTAAGTTGACATATAATCATAAATGTTATGAAAATATTTTATGAAGATTGAAAAGTTACTTAGTGTTGGTTTAAGGATAAATTTTAGAAATATAAAGTGTACTTGTACAAAAAATAACTGGGGTTTAATTATTTAAAATTTCTTCCGAAGATGCAAAGCAATTATTTCAATCTAACCAATTGTTATTTTTGATAGTCTCTTGCATGGGTGGTGAAGCAAAGCAGCAGAAGTGTTTTTTTTTTCATTGCAACATAATTCAGGTTAATTGTGTCACTTCCACTGACATCACAGTCGTATTTTTACACAGGGGAGCTGTCGCTAACACCGTATTGACTCCAGAGGAAAGACAGCACCCTGTCTGCTCATTCCCCCACACAAAGATTTGCACCTGTTTTACAACACCATCACGTGTACTCATTGATGCTTTATTTTTATTTATTTTTTGCCATGGTAAACGATTGCTGTGCACTCTTGCTGAAATAGCAACGGCATGGTTCTGCATTTGATGGGTAAAACACTTTGACACTTGCTTCTGATCTCGGCTGGGGGTTTAATGTTGATCTCCACCTCGGGACAAGTGCGCTCAAGTACAACACTAATAGGCCTGACTGCTTGTAAACAGTTACATTTTTTTTCTACACTATATCTCTCTCCATTTCATCTCAACATAATCATGGGATGATTTTCAGCCTCATTAGTCAGGAATGTTCCTTTTCTAACCAGTGATGCACTAATTAGTCTTATGGCCCATTTCCAGGTTGCAGTTCTTGTAAAGATATGTCCTGGGGATTCAGGTTTGTTTATTTATTTTTTTATTTTAATGTAGCAAATGACCTTAACCTTAAAAAATTTATATAAAAACACCAAAGGAAAGCAATGTTGTTGCACTATGTCAATACATCCATCCTTTTATCGTTAGAAATTATATCTCTCTGTTGCAGTCTGCCCGATCTTCACATGGTATAAAAGTATAATTTACTATGTTCTTTCAAACTGCTTATTACATCTGTTTGTTTTCTTTGAAATGGTGAAAAAATATCTGCTGAAAATAGATAACTTTGAGAGTTCTCAGTAACATGTTTGTTAGCATCTAGTGCTTTTACTGATCAGAAAATATAATACAGATAAAAAGCTTATTGATCCCAGATGAAAATTTCATATGTTTTGATGATTGGATAAGACAATAACTGGTCAGGGTGGATCAAGTTGATTTGGAACAGCTTGTTTCTTAGTGAATCTGTGTTATTTTATGCATATCTACATACCTTCCCAGTGATGTCTGCAGTAGAGACTTCATGTTTGATCCGAATGATAAATTGTGCATTTAACATGGTCAGAATACCCTGAAAGGTGCATTTGATCTGTGGAGAGACAATGGAGAAGTGTTCTTGGAAGGTTGAAGACCGTCTCAGTCCATCTTTCCCAGAAAGTCTCTTCCTGAGCCCTTGTCCTATCTGGACCAGAACTAGGTCTTGGTCAAGTATCAGGTGGAAAGGGAATACAGTTGAGAACAGAGAGGTAGGGAGGGTCCCTGCTGAGGTGGCTCGGAGGGGACTGGGGCTGAGAGTTTTAATATCTTTAACTACGACTGTGTACAGGAGACTAGGCTGTGGGCTAGACTGCAGGATGTTGTCTTTAGCATTGGGGGGATCCTTCAAAACTTCCACGGTGGTGTTATACAGCAGGCGTGCAGCAGCTTTGATGACACCAGGGAAAAAAAGCTCGGTGGAAGGGTGGGGGTTGAAGAAATAGACAGTAAGCAGGTCCGGATCTTTGTCTAAGCACAGCACCGACGGTTCGTTTACACAGTAGTTTCTATCTGGGTTGGGCGGCACGCTGCTCTGTTTCAATAAGACATTGAAGCTGTTGAGGAAGTCATGCAGAGCGCCCCCAACCACTCTCAGAATGTGCTTGTCCTCTTCATAGCACATGTTGAAGATCTCCTCGCCGAGAGCAATTTCCAAAGCTTCCATTGTAATCGCTGTCAAACACATGAGGGGAAACAGATAAAGATATGGCACAACTGACATTGCCCTCCATGTTGTTTATGCAATCCTCTCCCAGGATTCTCATTACCTGTTTTGGTTGAATAACTGTTAATCATCTCAAGTAAATGCTCCAGTTCATCACTGCAGTTCTGGCAGTGAGCACAGCAATCTCCTGGACTGAAAAGCCCAAACAGAACAGATTTAGTCACATGGAGCTATGATAGGGGAAACATGATTTATTGTTTAAAAGAGTGGACTGGCTGTTGACATCAATGTACGCAAAAGTTTTTAAAGGTGATAGATCCCATTATACTTTCCATCATACTGTTCCTACAGTTAAGAGTAAATTGACATTTAAGACAAAGTGTTGCGGGGAGTATAAACTGGGCTGTTTCAAGAACTGAAGCAATCGTAGTGTAGAAACTGCAGGAAAGCAAAATTACTGTAAGCAAGTTTGCATGACTTTATTGCAGTACTTCCTCAGGGGGAAAACCTAATATTTGTTGCTTTTAAACATTGTTAAAAGTCTAAACTCAGAGATGGGAATGATTTTACTTTTACGGTAATTTAGGTTCGTCGTTGAAGTGGGGCGATCTGTTTTCAAACGTACTAATATTTGAAATAAAAGCCAACAATTTTATTCAATCACAACAAAAAAAAACATAAATAGATATTTTTAGAATATTGAAGAATACGTCATAGTGGATTAATGAGGTAAAACTTGTTTTTGTTCGAGCAACGTTACTACATTTTACATGACTTCAGGCAATATTGAATAAAGCTCTAGAAGGCGCTTGATGAGCATCGACTTTCTCAATCAGAACTCTAGATGCTGTTTTTGTTTTTCCAACTCGGGAACCACGAAAATCTGACTTAGTAGTACATAAAGGATATACCATAATTAACCACTTTACACAATATCCTTACTTTTACTTTAGAGAACTTAGTGTCATGGTAAATTATATATAAAAAATACATTTTGAAAGGTTTTTATTTGTTTCTGGGATGTTTGTTGTAGGTTTCTGCTCAAAAACCACAACAAAAAAATTACAACCCATTTTAGAACTGCTGTAATTAATAAAGTGTCTCATTAATTAGCACAACTGTTGCTTTCCTGTTTTTGGCAAAAGCGATTAAATGCCATCCATGTGCAAATGCGAGCATAGTAAAATCCTGTTGCTGTCATTTTATCGCTCAAGGTTATTATGTCGTGAGAATCTCGCTCCAGGCTGTGCTTCGCACTCAGACACTCAGACAATAAACACCTTTTCAGACATTCTGAGCGATTTTTCCTCCAAATCCCATATTAATGATATTTAATTTCCAAGCCAACACCCCCAAATCTCTAGTATAACATCAGTAGCTGTGATTTTACCTAAAAACTATTGAAACAGTTTACCAGAAAACACAGAGCTAATTGATCATGAAGAAATAATCCCTTCTTATCTACTTTCTGCTTTTTGATTCCTAGTATACATAGCAGCTCTCGTCTTCATTGCCTCCTATTGTCATCATGCTCATTAGTGACAGTCTGCTAGTGAGAGTGACAGAAGGAATTTGTGAGGTATTGAAAAAGAAAACGGCAAATCCAAAGGAGCCGCAACTCCTTACATACACATGTGGAATCATGTACTGTTTAGATCCAGATTAGGCACAAAGAAATATCATTTTCAGAAACTGGAATAAATACAGCTTTGTTTGTCAGAAATACAACAACAGAAAGCAAAATTAAAAAAGGAAAGTTACCTCCCAGAGTCCCTGCTGTTATCTGCTACAGTCATCATTCTTTGGAGAGCAGTGTGCAGCCTTTGAAACTGTATCAGAAAGTGTCCAGAAGGTTAAAGGTCATGAAATGGTAACACTTCAGCTCAATTGGTATAATCATATCAGGATTACAGGATTTAATAATTTCTATTAATAGGCATGGTGTGTGTGTGAGAGAGAGAGAGAGGTGGTGTCTGTGTATTACTCTGTAAAAATGCAACAAACCAAAAACAGATTGTTACATTTTGTTTTTTATTATTATAGGATGCATGTTTTTGTTAAGTTACCTCTGGACATGTCAATTTGCGGATGCTGTCTCCAAGTGTGTGCAGGTTAACTTTGCCTCTGCTCGTCTTCTGTCGAGCTGCAGCCTGGCTCCTTCTTCCACGCACGTCCTTAGAAATAGGCGACAAATCCGCAGCGTCCAGCGAGCGCTCATCCACATCTCCGAGCTCGTCGCTTTTGGCGCTGCCCGAGAACGGGCACTCTCCCGACAGCTTTAGTTCTTTCAGTTTGGCGCAAAACATGTTCCCCCCCCCCCCCTCCCCCCTTTTTTTTTTTTGCCAAGCGAAGGCTCTCCTAGTTGCACTAGAGTATTATCTCTTCTCAGAGAGGGACGGATGTGCTGCGCTCCCTGCCAGCATCCCCATCATCTCGCCTCGCTCCTCGGAATACTTGCAGATTCAAACCATCAGCACCAGAAGCGCACCCCGAGAGCGCACATGCAATATTCATTGGGAAGCTGCATGGGCAGCTGATGGCAGTCAACCAGCATTGCCGAAAAGCCAATGAGCAAGGAGATGGAACAGCGCGGCGGTCCAATCCATGCGCAAAAAAAGGGGCTGGTGTAGCCAATCTGGGGAGCCTATCAACCGGGAGAAATTATTTCCAATCGACTGGTCGCCGGCAAGATTATTTATTCTCTCAAACCAGATTAGGCGTTGGACTGTACAGTATGTTGTCAGACAGGTAATTATTGACTCTAGGAGATAGTTGGACTCACTGGGTGTCAGGGTTTTAATGATATTATACTGTATGAACGTGAAAGAATTAAAAGGTTTTGAAAAATCTTCACATTCACAAATGAATCTGCAGTTTTAGACTTCCTCTTAAACATGATATACCCTCGGAATAATCCAATTTATTCTTAGTATGACTACAGGTGTGCAGTGAATAGTTTAAAGTTTACCATCAAGATGATTAAGCAGATCTGAGATAAAGTTGTAGGTGTTTTTTTTTTATGTGGATTGTTCAAAAACATTTTTCCATTTGATCTGAAAGTGGATTGACTATCCATCCATTTTCGAACCCACTTATCCTTGTGGGGTCTCTGGATCCTCTGGTGCCTATCTACAGTTTACAATGGGCAAGAGGCTGTGGTACACCCTGGACAGTTCGCCAGTCCATTGCAGGGCAACACAGAGACATAAAACCACTCATACACACACTTAAGGTGGAGTTGCATGGCCACAGTGCTACACAGAGATCAACAGCTAAGGTGTGAGAATCTGTTATTATATAAATCTGAATTTAAATTTTTTTTAAGTGTTTTTTTCTAGCAAAGTAGTTCAGCAAGCAAACTATTATGAAGTATTATTTTCTGGTCATTGGGTTTTTTTCACTTTAAATTCAAATTATAATAAACCAACAAACTCCAAAAAGGGATCATTATTATACAGATCTGTATTAGGTTTACTTTGTAAGTATGTTTAATAGGTGCTTAAAGGTTGTTATCTTCAAAAGTAAGTTAACTCTGACAAACAAACCTCACTGAAGGCACTTTTTTAAAGGATTGAATATAATTGCAATGCACATTAATCTGCCCTAATCAAAGATTGGCAATAAGAAAGCCATGGTATGAAGACCAATGTAGGAGACAGACAACAAAAACTAGATAAGACTTTTTAAATACATACATAATACATAATAAAATACAAACACTGCACATTATGCTAAACTGATTATTCGCATGGTGAAACTTGGTAATGAAGTTCACCTGGCAAATGGAAGCTGATCAGATAAAGATGTAAGGTGGTCTGAAATAACAGGTCAGCCCTGAAAGATAACCCATATAAGTTGCCGACAATGTCGTGCGACTGAGGCAGAGGACAACTTTCTAACAGGAGAGCCTCTCTAAATTCAAAGAATTTTTTACATCAAATTATATTTATTTGCAAGAATCTCCTAGTCCAAGTTCAAACATAAACTAATTAAGAATCAAATTAGTTCCATTCAATACGAAAGCCTCTGAGCTACTTTGTGAGTCTGTTTAGACCCAGACTTGCAGTCGTCATAGCAGTGGAAGCAGTCACTACAACATCTTGACTCATTGTGTCTAAATACAAATGTATCCCACATTTGTTAAATATTAAACAAAAACAAAAAAAAAACAAAAAAAAATGTAATCTTTTCAGTCAACTTCAATTTGTTCCTGCGTTTCTCTTTTCTTTAAAAACTTGTAATATATAACAAAATCTGAAAAACGATCAATGAACGTGGTTGGTTATTTGGGTTCCGGAGCGTCTTTTAAAATAGAAATAATGATTCGCTTTCTTACATGAAATAGACCAAACACTACAGCCACATATCACCGTCAGTTCTAATATAAAAAAGACTAAGGCTGGTTTGTTGAGTGGTAAAAAAATAAAAATAAAAATAAATTATTTCCATTTTCATAAGTCAGTTAACCATCTCCCTGCACACAGTCCTTAAATGTCGAGTAATGTCCTTAAATGTAAATTTGTTGGACTGCGTTGACATGAATTTGTAAATGAAAGATGTAATACATAGATTAAAAATAGTAAGCCTTCTGCTCTTACTATTCATGACTGCTAGACACAGCCTAGGAGAAATAACTCTTTAAACGCTAAACATTATGTCCTAATTGAGCTTTAATTTTACATATTACGTTTATTCAAAAAAATCTTTGCACTTAAATAAATAAAAAGCAACGTAGGTGACCTTTTCTCATACTAGTTTCAACACTCTTTTTTAAAATCTGGTCTTACCAAAACTGTGGCGAAAAGTATGAGATGCCACTGTGTCCATTTTTCATAAAAGTTTCATATAACTTCTAATATATAAAGACCAAATGCCAGATCTGACCATATAAAATAGAGATAACATTTAAAAAATCATTAGAAATATCATAAAAGAGCTACATAGCCCAATTAACAGTAGATTTTTCTTTATAACTGTTCTTAGCATTATTAAACAGAAGCATGGTGCTCTGTAGGCACACTACATGTTATGCTAGTTTAGCTTTTTCACACAACAATGATCTGTCCGACAACAACCAACAACTTGAACGCGCTTTGTGATTTTAATATTGTCCCAAAGAGCAACAAATATTTTTGCAATTAGATGCTGTTCAGGAAATGTTTTGGTAATGATTGGATGATTTAGGTGGTCAGAAACAGATTGCAGTGACCACAATGAGGCAAAAGAACTCCACAGTGGTTTTGTTTGGCCTGAAAGGAGCTTTTCACTATATTGAGAATAAACATATTCCTAGTTATAGTCAATCACTTCCAGAACAATAAAAAAAAAGAAAACCGACTATATGGCCCTTCATGTATAACGTATTTTGGAGGTTTTAATGTGAATACAGCTTATAATTTCCTTAAAATAAGGTAATTATTTTAGTTTTATGGTATTTTATGCCTTGCTAGTGCTTTAAAGTAATAAATGTCGTTGACTGGATTGTGGTGGCTAGGTTCAACGTTCACACCAGTTTATCAGGACAGGTATGGAGTATTTTGTCAGTGAATGTTGTCATCTGGTTTCTTTTGTTTGCCAATAATGTTATAAAACATTATAATATGTATATCAGTATCTCTTTGATAACTGTTGGCGTCTGTGGATATAGCAGTCTCCTTCTTCCCCAATTAGCTGGGTATTAAAAAAATTTAAATATTTGTATTACATGTTAAATAATGCAAGCTACAGGTTATCTTTTAAACCGCTTTTTGATAGACTTAATGTTAACTTTTACCACATTTGTTTCATGTTTGAACCAGGACTGGGTTGTGGTTCAAACCAATCTGGATAGCTCAGGAGGTTTTAGAATGGGAAATTCATGTAGTGAAATAAGCAGATCTTTTAAAGTATGGGGCACCCATATTATGGGGCCATATTTAAGCATGTCTAAAAACTAATGTAAAATAATACATAAATAGACTATGGTGCTGTAAATATATATATATATATATATATATATATATATATATATATAT
>JAVLVB010000087.1:419594-431969 GCA_032876305.1 Orestias chungarensis | reverse complement strand
ATATGTAATAATGGGGAGAGATTATATGATTATATGATATCATAGAGTGAATTATATTAAGGCTAGACTGGTTTGGATAGGAATCTTTGATGTAAAACCTTCAATTGGAAAAAAGTTTTTTTTTTTGTGAGGCAATCTTTGTCGGATAAAATCACTTTTATGATAAAGGTTAACTAATTGTTTTGAGACAAATTTGTAAGGCGGAAAATATTTTCCTACAGTGCTATACATAGAATAAACACTGATAAACCTAAAAAAAAATGTTTTACAATATTCCATTCATTGTTTTTAACTCAACCTTAATGTTTTTTATGCAAATATGAACAAATTATCATATTTTAATGACTTAAAAGTTATTAAGGTCTTTTTTTAGGCTTAATACCTCATGTTATAAGATGGTCGGATATGGAATGCTTTACAATTCAACATAAATACTGTTCTAAGTTTTTCTTCTGCATTGAATGTTCACTATTTCAACCGGAAATAGGATTCTAAATATACACAGAGAAGCATAAGTGTGTTAATCAGCAGACCGGGTTTAATATTAAAAAGATTCCTTGGCCACATGAGGGCTGGAGGAGTTTGCAAAAAGACAATAATGGTTTTTAAGAACTCAGAACACACATCTGATGTAATTAAATGAAATCGGAACGTAACCATGTGGTATTTAGGGATATCTAAGCATCCGTCTGGCTCCAGGCAAACATTATTACCTTCAAAAAGCCAGTGACTGAATCCAGTGTTTTTCACTCAGCACTTGTTTTCCCCAGTTTTTCAAAATAGGTATGTCCATGCATCAAAATCCCGCATTCTTAAAAAAATGAACAAGTTCAAAGACCAATATGTGTAATGCCTAAATGTTCCTGATGATTCACATTCCTCCTCAGTTTGACGGACACACTCCAGTTTTCCTGCAGTGCACTCCATCAGGCAAATTGATGCAAATCAACCTCTTATTTGCATTTTCCTCTTGAGGGCCTGCTGGGAAACAGGAGAGCAGCACCTTGAGGTGTAGCCCGAAGTCAATTGTCAAGTCTCAAAGACCCATCTGCATGAGCAGAGTTAGCAGCTGCCTCCGACCAGGTCCCGAAGGAGACAACAACAGCTGTGGTAATTGTTATCATAGGTATTTGTTATGGTTATCTACAACACAGACCTTCTGCTTTGGTGAGGGAGCTCTGTAGATTTATTTGCATTGAACTTTCAATTTTTTTTAACTTAAATACAGTAAATATGTATGGGAATTGTATTGTGTGATTTTTGAACTACTAAAAAAAACTATTCAAAATGGTTTTGTTTGTAAAATGTGCAGGACTAATCAGCCTGTTAACTGTTTTGATGAGTAGGAGTGGAGTAGGCTTATCATGCATATAAAACATTTAATTTTGATGGGCTGAAGATTAAGTCTGGCATTTAGAAGTATACAAAACCTACAAAAACGAAAGTGTTTGTTTGTAATATGGCCAATGCTTTAGCCAGAGGCCTGGATGTTGTTTCTCAAACTGGCACAGACTACAATGTTTGTTAAATAAATATTCTCCATGTTGAACAATCATTCTTATTAAATTTATATTACAATATGCTGGTGAGTAAACAGAAGATTTGGGTTACCAGCTCAGTGGGAAGTTTGTGCTGAACTACACGTCCTATGAAATATGGAGACTCTAACGTGCCACAATTCAGTAACTAAATGCATCACTAAATGATTAATTGCAACCATAAATTAATCAAAATCTCAATTACTGTAGATGCATGTATTTGTACTGTTGAACAAGAATATGTTAATGATAAATGGTTCAATACATCGTTCACTTATCAGCCTAAACATTACAATCAGAGGGAGAGGCTAGCACGAACTGCTGAAGTGATTGGTCCTATCTGGACGTTTAAAAAGGAAGATACAACAAACAAATAATGCAGAGCAATTGCTTAACCAGATGGCTTCACGCACTGGACTGTAGGACACCTAAATCCTTATGATCATTGCAGTTATAATTACACCATATTTTCAGAATGCTCGAAGAAATTGGGGTACGAACCTAAAATGCACAAAAAGCTTTACAGGTGTTGAGATGCTGTTGTGTAGAGGCTCAAATCTTTGTACCCCAGGACCTCGAAAACCTGAGAGCAGACACCTTCAAAAGAATAGGACGCCATGCCGATTAGCAGATATTTAATAGTATATATAATATAATTTTAGCTTTAGTCAGTGTTCATTGGTTTATGTCATAATGTGTGTTTGGTTTAGTTCTGTTTTCTTCCTGTGTCTCGTCACTCCGCCTTCATTCACAGCTGTCAGCAATATTCACTCATCTCCTCCATCAATCACACCACAATATTTAAGTCACATGCAATCATGCACTCACCGCTGGATCGTCTGTTGTAGTTCCCCGTTGTTTCTAGCTTGCCTTCTCGTCTCTCCACGCTATTCCTCGTTGCCTCTAGCCTTGCCTTCTCGTCTCTCCACGCTATCCCTCGTTGCCTCTAGCCTTGCCTTCTCGTCTCTCCACGCTATCCCTCGTTGCCTCTAGCCTTGCCTTCTCGTCTCTCCTCGCTATCCCTCGTTGCCTCTAGCCTTGCCTTCCCGTCTCTCCACGTATCCCTCGTTGCCTCTAGCCTTGCCTTCCCGTCTCTCCCCGTTATCCATTGTTGCCCCTAGCTTTGCCTTCTCGTCTCTCCGCGATATCCCTTGTTGTAACTCCCTGCCTTGTTGCCTTCTCGTGTCCCTGCATCATCTCCCTGTGGTCATTCCGTGTTGTCCTTCCTGAGGTCCTCCCCTGATGTTCCTCGCCCCCCGTCTCTTAGTTTCTCGGTCCCTACGTCTCTGGTAAGTCTCTTGCTCTAACTCTTAGTCCTGGCTCTTCACCTCGGTTCCCTTGTCTCCTCCCGTGTTCCCTGTTTGTCTTAGTTCCTTAGTCCCCGGTTCCCGAGTACTCCCCTCGTGACTATTATTGTGGTTATTGTTATTCTGTTAGTTTAGTCCCTCCCTTCCCGTGTTCCGTAGCTGTGTTTGTTTATTTTATTAGTGTCGTTGTGTTGGTTTAGGTTAGTCTCCTCGTCTCGTGTAGTTTTGTGCTTGTTTACTTTTTGTAGTCCCGCCTCCGCTCTCTATTATTTTCGTCTCGCGTTGTTCTGTTTCCTGTTGCCTGTAGTCCCCTGTATGGTTCCGTTCATGTTCTGTTGTTATGTCATCTTGTACAATAAATCACTATTCATTCAAATCCACCTCTGCTCGAGTCATTAGAACCCCATTCTGACAGTTTACTGATTACTTTTCAGAGAAAATGATCAACACAAGATCATCTAATTAGATGTTTTCTTTATTGATTTACCCAATAAAATATATTCTTGTGTATAAATAGTTTTTCAGACCAAAATTGAATAACTGTCTGTACTAAACTAACTTAAAAAGTATATATTATGTGTTATTGAAGTAGAAAGCCTTTATCCTACTTGCCTGTTTTATTTTTTTCACTACTGACCTGTTGTAAATTGTGCTGTAAAACATAGTGTTTAGCTTTTAACATCCTCAAAGCAAAGCAATAATTACTCTCCATGATGTTATACTCAGTCCAGAAATACTATGTTATCACTGCTTCATCCTCCTATATGCCTGTTTCTTTTTTTTTTTCCTTACCAGTAGAAGAATATTCAGCTTTGCTTATTTACGGATGATGAATGCGAGTTGGTTTTAGTACGTGCACCTGGTATGTTAAGTCCCTGCAAATGCTCACCAAGACTCATTTAAACAGACAGTAAACCTGCAGCGCGAAAAGTCTGAAGTAACGTAGGTGACCAATCATGACTTGTTAGGCCTGCAGATGTGTTAAGCTTTTTACATTTTAAAATGATTGATTCGGTAGTGGAACGTGATACATATAATGATTTAGTCATTTATCTCATATCCTAACCAAAACCTTGCACTAAATTTAAACAATGGCATATGAGGTATGTTCTTTGGTATTTTCATGATGTTCTCTATTAAGTATGGCAATTGGTTGTACTGGAGTTTATCTAGGAGCAAACAACTGCCCTGTATTAATTTTCCTCTGTAAAGCTAGATTTTGATCAGTATTAAATATTCTACAGATAAAAGCTAGGTTTTAAACTATCTTTATTACTTTGACAAGCAACGTTGTCACGGATATTCTAAGGTAAAAAACAAAAAAAACAACAATAAAGAAAACAACTTTGCATCAAGACATGTATTTACTATATTTCACAGTTAAAAAAAAGGGTCTACACTCCTGACTTTATCTTGTGTTTTTGGAATAGAAATATACACCTTTTTAAAGTGTGTTCTCCTGAACAAACTGCACTGTATTTCATGAAATAGCGCCAAGAAGATATTGTGAGCCAAAAAAGAAACAAATTAAATTTTTCATATTATATTATCCATCCATCCATTATCTAACCCGCTTATCCTTGTGGGATCGCAGGGGTCTGCCTATCTACAGCTTACAATGGCCGAGAGGCAGGGGTACACCCTGGACAGGTCACCTGTCCATCACAGGGTAACACAGAGACACACAGGAAAACAACCACTCATGCGCACAGTTACACCTAAGGACAATTTAGAATAACCAATCAGCTTAACAGTCATGTTTTTGGACTGTGAAAGGAAGAGATAGAAACCACGCATACACACAGGGAACAGGCAAACTTCATGCATGACATGACATGACATGATATGATATGATATGATATGATATGATATGATATGATATGATATGATATGATATTAAATTGAAACATGTAATGTAAATGTCATTATTCCTGGCATGTTAAAATAAAGAATATATGGAAAGCACTAGGAGGTAAGATTGGGTCTTCGTTAAATGTTGATTATGTTTTTATACTGTTCAAGATTGTCACTGTTATTGTTCTTAATACAGTTAGTTAAAAAATCTACATTTTAGTTCTCTTTCGTTACACCTTTTTTGTTCCGAGGTACATTGAATGCCACATATGTGGGAGGAGCCACATTGGGCCAATACAAAGATGCGTTCACTGACACGTTGAGCAGTGTAGACATGTCAGCTTCCTGTGTGTGGGCCTACGGAGCTGAACAAATATTTTCCTATTGTTAAAGTGACTTAAATCATGGTAAGTCTTTAAAACAAATAATTCAATTGACTTTCCTCAGTTTAGCTTGACTTTGCTTTTTTTAGTGATCGTTAGCAGCTGTTAGAGACACGACGGCGTTTTGTGTGTTGGAAATAATAAGATATCTAATTTGTTGAACCCGACTCTCTAGCTAACCCTCTGCTCGTTCTTTGTCATCTCAGGTACTCGTTCAACCCGAGTCGGCGGTCATTCTTCGGCTGAGAGGCTCGTTGGACCTGAAGTGTCAGTTGGACAGCTCCGATGGTGTGTTCAGGGACATATTATCCACACAGAGCCTGTCAGTCATCGTCAGATTGTGTTGAAAAATCTGATATTACTGTCTGTACTGCTTTCCTACAAACTGATCCAGTCTTTTATTCATTCATATATGGATATGTGAGAAATTCCTCAACACACAGAAATGTTCAGGGTTTTATAAAAACATGGTTTATCTAAAAAATTAAAAAAACAAAACAAACTTCTGTCAAACGGATTGCTGCATGTGCAGATGCAGACACATTTATTGGCACCCTAATATGTGAAAGGATCCTTGAAATAATGTTACCTTAAAATTAAAGGAGTGGACCAAAATGTGCCCTTCTGTCCTTTTATGGCTCTCAAAATGACTTTGTGTGTACCACAGCCACAATGCTATGATCCCAGACAGGGTCAATATAGGTTCAGAAAAATTTGATTAGCCGTAAGGCGTACATCAAAAGCTGAATAACAGGGACACATTGAATTACACATAACATTCATCACAACTCTTGGCGAGCATTAAGAAAATATGAGTTCTAAATTATAGAGAAGGAAATATGCGCAGGACAGAAAAAGCACATTTTTAGCTCCATATAAGTAGTCCAAAGTTCCCAGTACCTCTCAAATTTTGCACCTGAATGTCTCAGAGAGAAGGTCAGACGCTCCATCCTATAAATCTCCCCTATGATCTCTTCTCGTTCTGATATAGGAAAGGAAAAATAATACTGAGCCATTTCTGGTTATTGTTTTTTTTTTTGTATTAAGCACCTGTCTTGTTGTTTATACTTAGTGGTAAATTCCCCAAATACATAAAAAACTGAAAAAGCAGTCTGTATCTGAACCTTTAATTTATCTGATTCCTTTGATCACGTTTCTCCTAAAAAATTGAAAAAAGTGAGAATGTCCAGCAGACGTACAGCCACAAATCCTCCAACAGCTACCAAGCTCAGGTCTGTTAGTCTGGGACACTTTGATCTATGGAGTAATGAAACATCTTAAATGCTTTTTTTTATTGCAAACTCTCCAATGACGTGAGCTTGTAGTAAATGTGTTTTACTGATGTTGTTCCAGTCCTCCCTAGTTATCCTTTAAGTGGCTTCCTTCTCTCACTTTGTTCTAACAAATGTTGTAGGGTGACCTCTCACTAGCTACAAGGATGTGTACATTGTAGAGATGGGTCTCCTGGTGGTATTACCTTTAGCAAAGCAACACTTTTGAATGTAAAGTCAATTGCTGTTAACTAAATGCTGCATGCAAGGCTTTATAATCAAATGAACTGTCAGGATAAAAATCTTAATTGAATTTTGATGTGACAATGAAGGAGATGGGTTTCAGTGTATTTTATAAAGATAAATTCACCCACTAAAGATTTAAACTGACTGACTTTTTGTTTTACTATTTTTTTATTCCAGTGGTGCTTATGCAAAAAACAATCTCTACCACGTTCGAGGGGCTTCGTTTGCAGGTAAAATCCGAATCCTGCGTCCTGGCAGTCTGTGACAGTCCTATTCTCATTTGGCCGAACAAATCCGTTTTTGAAGAAGTAACTCCAAATACACCATGCGGAGACCTTTTACAGTGGATACAGTAAGTAATATATATATATATATATCTCATCTGTTGTTTTCTACATTTGAGCTCCTGGTTGGCAACAGTTACATTTTAAAACGTTAATGTTCATTTGGATTTGTTTGGCTGTTTTTACCCAAGACTTTATATTTGTATTTCAGAATTGATGACCTAGAAACCAGTGGGAAGAGATCAACAAAAAAGAAAATCAGAAAAGGTTTGTCAGCTGTAAGTATATCCTGTCTGGTTTTAAATGGTGACTTTGTTTTTGGGATTTAGTTTTGTTGGAGTTCAGTGGTGGGATGCAGTGAGTCTGTTTGGAGAGCGAGGGACTGTGGCACCAGAGGTTCCCTTTTCAAATCGTCTTCTGTCATTGCAAAAATCAAAGAGGTTTCTAATACATTTTTGTATAATTGGAGCATTGGAATGAGAGCCATAATGCTCCACTTGTGAAAGTTAAAATGTTTGGCCTCAGACAGACAGGACACAGTTAAAAGAAAAAAGAAAATAAATAATACTAAAACTAATAATTAGGGGCCTTGTTTTACAAAGAGCATCCTGCATAAAACATTTACACAATACCTGGGCGCACAGCTGTGGGGTAGGAGTTGCTGCTTTGCAGTTGCAATCCCATGGAGCGGGTGAGAAAATCAAATTTCATAAGAGTTCTGTTGCATTGAAAACAAATACAAAAGTATTAATTATGTTGGAACATAGGCCAGAATATTTCCGTTGTCTTATCCAAAGCATTCAAGCCCTTTAAACTTTTTAGCAATACCTACTGTATTCCAAATGTAATAGGGGTTGAAAATAAACCTATGCCCAAATGGTATTTATTATGTTTGCCATTAAGCTTGCTAAGCTTTCCTGATTATTGTTCTGGATAATAACACAATCAGTTGTTTTGGTTTGTATTTTTTGATGATTGTAGTTGGAGGGTGTTGAGTCTGATGTATTTTCAGAAATGTAAAGTTGTCCCACTGTAACAAAATGTGTCACCGTAAAGAAAAAGTTCAATGCTGGAATCTCCAAAGCAATTTCCTCTGGGACCATTAAAGTCTATCTTATCTTATCTTATCTTATCATTAATACCAATCAAATTGACTTTCCCCACTCTAAATATCTATGATATAGCCTAGGGTATTTACCTTGGTAAAGTATCACACTATGGCTTGTTATCAGCAAATGCCTTGTCTCAAATCTGTGTTGGGGACAACAAATTCCGGATCTGGACATCACTAGCCAATGTGTGTATCAAACTTTAAGTTCAGGTTTTCAAATTTTTAATTCCAAAGACTCTTATTTTACTCATGTGAATAAAATCCAAGCTTGCTTAATAACTTATGTTTTTTTTTTTTGTTTTTTTTAAGAATGTCATAAACATTTCCCTGATGATGGAGGTGACGAAGCCAGGCCCTCTTTCAGCTCCCATCCTCACTAGAACAGCCCAGAAATCCCACTTCCTGCGTGCAACTATCCCTGTGGACTGTGCCATTAGCTGCAGCAGCAGCGACGCTGTCAAAGAGTACGGCTCATTTCAAAAACGTCTGCTCTCCTGCTGCTGATCCAAATCTGTTGTAGGGTTTCCTGCTGGTCCTGCTGGATAAAAGATTTATGTCACACACTGAAAGATGTCTTATTATTTTTGCCCGGCAGTGGATGCGGAGTGCTGGTGGAAGCACTGGCTCGCCAGTTGATACAGATGGAGAAGGTGACGCTGCAGAAAATGAAAGGGACAACGCTTAGTGTCCCAGAGGCCCTTCATTTCGTCCTACCAGAGCCAAACGGACTAGTGACGGTGGTTTATCCTAGAGGAGTACCGGATAAAGACCTAGAAGCACAGAGAAGGGTAAAAACCACAGTTTTAAAAAAAATATGTAACTTGTTGCAGTTAGCATCTTTATACCTGTTTAAGTCAAAGTCTGACTTAAAATATTTTTTAGGCATATAATACGTTTTTTTTTTCTCATTGTTTTTATAGGAGTTGCATAAGGAGTTTGATCTTCCAGATGACAGACCTTACTTCAGAAGAGCAAATGCCTACCACTTCCCTAATGAGCCCTACAAAGACGGCTATCTTAGAAACCCTCACACAGTTCTCACACAGCCCACATTTGATAACGGAAAGGTACATTTACAAAGCGTCGATAATATTTTAGTTCAATAATTTCTTTAAAGTTTTCAGTTTCATTACATTGCAACAAATTGAGTCAAATGAAAATAGTTTTTTATTTATTTGTTTTTTTTATGTTGTGTTTCTCTTTACTTTCAGGTATATTTGGTCCAGGGAATTTACAGCTACCACCACTACATGCAGGACCGCATGGATGACAACGGCTGGGGCTGTGCCTATCGTTCCCTGCAGACCATCTGTTCCTGGTTCCAGCAACAGGGTTATGTGGAGCGCTGCGTTCCCAGCCACAAAGAGATACAGCAGGTATACCCTCTTCATAAATCCATACAAGCAGAATATCACTATGTACGGCAGGGTAAGCGAAACAGTTTTAATATTGTTTTCCTTTGTTAAGCATTTCAGAACGTAAGAAATATTTACAAAATTAGGGGAAAGAGGGGGGGGGGGAAGCCTTTTATAGAGTACAAAAAAATACTGGATACAATTTCTTAAAATGGAACACCAAAGTTGTAGAAAAAGCAATAATTGCTAGGTCTAAAGGTTGGATTTGAGAGGCAGTAACCTTATGATCTGAAAAAGTAGCATACTATTTTAGAAAGTATCAGTGTTTTGATATAGATCTCATGCAACCAAGTGACAGAGTTTGCTGAAAAGACAAAAGAGGAAGATCATTGTTGAAAAGCATAGTTTGTTTGTTTACATTGAAGTAAGAAAGGCATGTCAAAAATTGTTTTTAGACACCTGATTATCTTGGAAAAATCTTTTTTGGCATTAGAATTGCTGTACAAATGTATCTTTAGTATTAATTCACGTCTGAAGAAACATGTTGGTAAAATCTAAAGATCTCTTCAAATTAAAACTGAGGTACATAGAATAATTGGTCACTGCTTCAACTGGTTATATTTGAGAAAAAATAAAGCTAAGATCATATAAAGGGAGCTTTATCACCATCTGGGGTCTTTGTTTTTAAGGCGTTGGTGGATGTGGGAGACAAGCAGGCGTCCTTTGTGGGTTCTCGTCAGTGGATTGGATCCATTGAGGTTCAGGCTGTTCTTGACCATTTGCTTGGCGTCACGTCCAAAATCATGTTTGTGAGGTGGGGTGGCGTTCTTCATCACAGCCTTTTAAGAAATATTTTTGTTGATGATGGAAGTATTTGACTTTTTGTTTTGTTCGTCTGTAGTCAGGGTTCTGAGTTGGCAACCAAAGGAAGAGAATTGGCCAATCACTTTCTGACTGAAGGAACTCCTGTAATGATTGGTGAGCTGACATTTTAGAGAAAAAAAAATACCATGGGCCTGTAAATAGTTTAATAAATCCCATAATGTATCAAACATGTATTTTGTTTCTGTTCAAAAGTGATTCAAAAGGATTTGAATTGTTCAATAAATCGTTTAGAAACTTAGTAAATATTTGCTTTTTATTTTCTATTCTGTAGGTGGGGGAGTTTTGGCTCACACGATCTTGGGTGTAGCTTGGAGTGAGACCACTGGTGAAATCCGTTATCTCATCCTTGATCCGCATTACACTGGAGCAGAGGACCTTCATGTTATCACAGAGAAGGTAGCCTTTATGGACAGCCAACCTTGCAAATTTATTTTGAGATTTAGTCTTTTGGTCTGGATCCTAACACCACTCATGTCTTCCACAGGGCTGGTGTGGCTGGAAAGGACCAAACTTTTGGGATCAGACAGCCTATTACAACCTCTGCTTACCCCAGAGGCCAAGGGTGATCTGAGCTCAGACTGACGTTTAGCTGGAACTCACAGTGATACAAGTCTAAAAATCGGAGATGCACAATTGTAAATTGTTTATTTACACAAGTTTGGACAGGCTGGTAATCCCATAAACCAAAATAAATGTTGATATTTTGTCTATTTTAAAGAGTCCACTCTATGATTTGTTTAAGGTTCTGATGTGTTGATTTTAATATATATATAATTTTAAGTGTGTGTGTGTACATGTGTGTGTGTGCGTGTGACTAAATCCTTGGTAACCATTCTTAACCTAAAACTGTAAGATTTCTTTAATTCTACGGTGCAACAGCAGTATTGGGATTTTCAGTGGTGTATCTTTATGTAGGTGTACTAATTATTTATTGCTGATGTTTTTTTTAAATACTATTGATGTTGAAAGCAATACGAAATCCAGTTGTAAAAGTATGTAGATTTTTTTCCCATATGGGGTTAGGGGGTCATGATGTGTCATGACATAAAACCCGGATCTCCTTGTGTTTTCTTTTTTTTCTTTTCTTTAAAACTCTTAAATGTGTCGAGCACAGCTCAGAAAAGTTAAGACGTTTATACCGAATCCATTAACAGTCTTGTTTTTGACATTGATGGCAGCTATTTTGTAAAAACAAATAGAGATCCCCTCTCTAAAACACAGGCATGGTGGCAAAATGCTGTGCACATGCAAATTTTATTTTTTCAGTCATACAAATAGATTTTTTATTTATCAAATGCTATCTTTTTGGCCATTTTGTGTAGAAGATGGGAAAATATTTTCAGCCTGGAGTTTGGTAATGCTGAAAAAATAATCTGCTAAAGACTTGCAGCTGAAACTGTTGCAAAATAGTACTACAAAGAAAAATGGACATGCAGTTTAAATTTAAAGCATTTTTAATCCATTCTTGTCTTACACTTCAGATTCAAGCGCTAGCTTTGGTTGATCTTTCCTGAAAAACCCCAACAAATGAAATAAAGTTTGTGTTGTATTTGTGACAAAATACAAAATTAGAACTATGCAAATATCCAGTTATTTCTTATTAAGAACAGACATTTTATTTATCGGTTTGGTAAAAAAGAGAATACAAAAATTTCAAATTAACTGAATTTGAATATCGTTTTCTGCTTTTCTCAATCAATTCCTATTAGTTTCTATGAAAGTGACCGTTAAGGTTCGGATGACAGAGAGCTGTCTGAGTGCTTATTGTCCTGGTGGAACATCAGTATCTCATGAGTTTGTCACTTATGTGTTTAACCATGTAGTAAAGAGCAAAACCATGACAAATTGTAATTTCAGGGGACGCCCCTTCAGATAATCCCTTTGTTAAAGGAGATGCTCTCGATGCTTTTACTCTAGCAGAATAAATTGTTAAAAAAATCAAAATCACAAGTTTTGCTTCAAATGATGATGGTATTCTTTTTTTTTTATTACTCTTTGTTTTTTCTGTTTTCTCTTGAGCTTTCTTGATGGTAATGTACTACATTGTAAAACTCTCAACACCACACACAATATATATATATATATATATATATATATATATATATATATATATATATATATATATATATATATATATATAT
>JAVLVB010000087.1:398143-419494 GCA_032876305.1 Orestias chungarensis | reverse complement strand
GCGTCGTTTGTTTGTGCTCAGTGGAGGCTGCTCTGCGCCGCTTCCGCTGGTTTAGGGTTTGTTTAAGCGAAATCTGTTCGTCTTCCAGAGTGATAATTGCGTCCGACCTGTAGCCGACCCAGCTGCGAAAACCTTGTGCGAGGTTTCATTCAGCAGGTAAGACCCTGCGTTGGGTTTTTGGTCAGCTAAAGTAAACACAGCCGAGTTAGCTGCTACAAGCATGTCTACCAACTGTCATGCGTTTTCAAGGGTTTTAAAAGCAGATTTCACGTTTATGCTGTGAAATGAAAAAAGAGGGGGATGTTCTCATTGTGTTTTAGCTCTGTTATGATATCACCTGTATAAATAATCGCTCTATATTCAGAGGAATGTGTTGGTAAGCTGGTATCACTCTGTTACACACATTCATTTAGAAGAGAAGGATGATGGATTGTTAAAATGCTTGAGACTAGGGATGCACCGATATGAAGATTTGGGCTGATTATTGAAGTGTTAATGGATAATGGAGCAACAACCTTACTGTGCACATGACAAAAACTATCCACGAAGCAAATCTCCCTCCTGAAACACACATAGATGGTAACAACATGAGAATTAACATCAGTTGTTTCACTAATGGGACATACACTGATGTGGTAAAAACACTGGCCGACACCTTATGTTGATGGCAGGATGTCATCCATCCCTATTTTTTTCTCAAGGTCACCTCCACGGAGACACTTTCATCACTTTTCAATCAAGAGACCTTAGAGGCAAGGACGTTGCTGTCTAATAATATTCCACCCACATCTGCAACTTACTGAATCATACAGAATTTTAAGGACAGAGAGAAAGGCTCAGTTGCTGAGGTTAAGGGTCAGCAAGAAAGTAATGCAAGTGACAGGATTCAACTAAGGGATTGGGTTGACACAAGATTAGCATCATAATATTCTGTCAAGTAAATTTAGTTTCAGAGGGACAAATGGCTCAACCTGACCTGTTTTGTCTTTCTGTTTACACATATTGTGTCTGAATAGCAGTAATATCTCACTAAATCCCCAAAAAATATTAAAAATACTCAAGTTCATAAATTTTTTAACGTAATCTCATATTTCGCAAAGTCAAACATGAGAGAAGAAAACAACCCACTTTAGATGCATGTCACGGTTCAGTCTTGGATTGTCATGCAAAATGTGCTAAAAAAAAAAAGAACTTGATTTTTAAAGTTGTGTTCACGATACCCTTCAGGTTCTTGCGTTGGGAAAGGCTGTCATGTTCACTCCTCGTGAACTAGAAGGTGAAGTGGATCACTCCTTTTTTGACAGCGATGGCGACGGTGGAGGAGATGTCGCAGAGAAAACGATCAAGAAGGGCTCGAAGCTCGAAGGACAAATGCCAAGCAAACACAAGACTGAGCGTGGTAAACAAGTGGAAAGCAACAAGAGAGGCAACACAAATAATGTGTCATTGGATTTTTTTCCACCAAATGAACTCCTGCAAGAAGGCAAAGGGGAGTTAAACCTGCCCCCCAAAAGATCCAGTGGGGCTTTTTTGGCTTTGTTAACCAACATGTCAAAGGAAGCGGACAACACAGGTCAAAATGAAATTGCCGGCTCAACGGAGGTGAATGAACAATCACCTGGAAGAATAACCAAAAATCAGCGCCCCAAAATTCCTCCTCCACCTCCAAATGAGGCCAGCACCGATGCTGATTCAGAGAGTTCCTGCAGCAGCCAGAGGCGCTCTGTCAACCTCTCCAAAGCCACCAAGTCTTCAGTACGTCGTAAAACGAGACGCAGCAGAAGAAGCTCGGCAGGATCTCAGGACGTACCAAACATGAGCACGGATGAGTCGGACGGCTCGGTGACGGATGTGAGTCCCCTCTCCTCTCCTGGTTCCAGTTCACTCCAGTCACTGAGTTCTGAGGCAGAGGAGAGAGAAAGCCACTTAGTGCAGCGGGAGCAGGAAAGTGTGCCCTCCAGTGGCTTCAGCAGCATTTATCAAGAGGAGGATTCAAATCCAGATGTGGATGAATGTGAGTCATGTTTACGCTGTTTTCAGTTGTGATTCTTTAATTTCCCTTTGGGATAAATAAAGTATTTTTAAATTTTGATTTGATTCGTCTTTAAAGCAAAATTACAACAGGGAGAGAAGGTTCAACATCTGTGAGAATTATGATTACTTTTTTTTAGCATCTATTACCATATATCTCTATAATTACATTTTTAGTAGCTATCTGTGAGTGAGTGTCAAATCATATTTTCTATGATATTATAATTATTTATAGTACGTCTTTCCCTTTTTTTCTCTTTTTACAGAATTATTAATGCAAAATCGATCAATAAGCATATCCTTTGAATTAATTCATATCCAAACTATTTAATCTTTCTTCGTATTACACCGGCAAACCTCTGGTTATTCTTGAGCTTTACGTGACGGAACAGCCTAAAGCAAGTCCTTCAATCTGTTCCTCCAGTTTGCTGAGTCTTTTTTGTGACAAAGAGTGCACTTTTCTGGCTTTCCTAGGCCTTTTTTGATCAACAACTTTTTTTTTTCTTCTCACTCTTTGGCTACTTCTCTGAATAAATCTGACCTTGCTTTGGGTCGTTGACATGTCTTTTTAGGGTTGCACTTGTTCTGTCCTTTCTTTTTTCTAAGATGGTGGATTGAGCAGCATCCTGTGAGATACTCCAAGCTTAGATAAGGTGATCAAATAGAAACGCATGCCATGAATGAATCTACTTCCATATAACAAGTCCGTTTTGGTCCTTAACAAGAAATATCAATATCAATGAATTATGAGATTTTCTTGTACAAAAGGGACAGACTGAAAAACATATCCTACTTAATATACTTGTTTGATCCATTTTTTTATGTGCGTCTCATTTCTAAGTGAACCCAGCAGAACATTGTTTATAAGGCTGAAACCAGACCATGTGCTTTTTTCCCCCCTGTAGCCTCATTCAGGTTAGACAGTCATCTTGAACATAAGCTGGTGCTCCAAAGTCCTGGCGGGATGTACCGGAAGAACTACTCGTTTTCCAAAGATGAGGTCCGCCGCATAGACCACGAGAACCAGCGGCTGCTTCGGGAGCTTTCCCGGTTTTCTCCAGGGGCCGGATCGTGGAAAATGGCAAAAACGAATGTGTCCAACAAGCCTTCTACGAGTCATCTTGCACATAGCACGCTAAACAGGCAGCGGGAACAGCGGCGCATTGAGCAGGAGAATCTGGTGAGTTGTAGTTTTACAATAATTACCATTTTCACCATGCTACATTAAAGTGAGAGTTTAGAATGTTTATTTTTAAATTGATCAACGCTTTCTTTAACCAATTTGCTAAGCAGCTCTCACTAATGAACTAATATTGCACGATGAATACATGAGGGTGTCTGAAGCAAACGTGAGCCGATGACGTCGAACACAGTGTCAACAGTGTTAGACCCGTACCATCTAAACTTTAACAGGCTTGAAAACTTGCCTTCTTTGTTTTCTTTTTAGTTAATCACGATTAGGCCCTGATTAAACAACCTGTGGTTATGGGGTTATGGTTGATATGTATTTATATGAAATATACCCAGCATTTAGGTTTAGTTGGGGTCGGTCTGAGAACACAACCCTGAAAACGGATACTGATGAACTTTGATGGATGGCAGCAGGTGGCGGGCTTGCAGCGGCGCTACAGAGACCATGAGGAAATCTTTAAGACTTTGCAGATTTATCCAATCTCTTCAAATGTGATCTGTTACTATTTAACATCAACTCCCATTCAGATGATCAGTATGCAAACAGTGCACTTAACGTGCAACCGCTGGCTGGTTACCATGTGCTACAAAGGGTTCATTTTTTTATATTTCCCAAACTTTTATGGAATTTCTCATATATATTTAGATATATATGTATTTAGTCTGGTAAACTTGTATAAAATAGGAGGAGTTTCAGTGATTTTTAGGTCAAACTGTTCACACCGACGTCGGTCTTGTGAGGAGTGCTTTTCGTCTCCTCTATTCTTAGAGAAGAGTAATTGAATCTGCTGTGTGTTGGGAATATACCCTAGCGCATTACACATGTAACACGAAGGGTTTGGTTTATACAGATTTGAAAAGGCAGGCGGTAGGTTGACTTCAAGGAGATTTAAAAAAAACTGTTATTACATTGTAAAAGCCATACATTTGTGTTATTATAAAAAAAATCCTACTATATCTGCTATATCAGATAATTTAGCAGTCTTTGTTGGTCACCTTGTAGGAGCAGAATAAAATTTTATATATGTAATGGGCTTTAATGTTTTTTATATTGGTAACTCAGATATTATGAACCGATTGTAATTTTATAATGGCCAACAAAACGTCTATATAGGCACACTAACCAAACCACTTGATTATTATCCATATTTTTCTGATTTATTTTAAATCAAATTCAACTCAGACGTTGGTTAATGTACAAGTAAGTTATGAATTTTTTTTCTTAAGTCTGTTGATGTCCTAAAAAAATCTAAATCTTAAGAAATAAAAGGCTAAACGTGTCCTATGAAGATAAAATACTTTACATTTTACACTTTAAAATTGACATTTAGCTTAACAAAAGGCTCATTATGTCTAATATTTTGTGTGCATAAGGAGACTACAATGCTGGAGCTAACTATTAGTGCTTAACTAATTGTTTGCAGGATGTTTTAAATGGTGATTATGACACAATGGTCTTGACTTTTTTTTTTTTTTTTTTACAGGCCTTCCTGAAGAGGCTGCAGTCTATCAAAGCCACACCTGGTCTGAGACGCTCCGAACAGCTGGCAGATCACCAGCGCCTGGGCGGATACCCTAGCTTCAGGCGTCCCAGCAGTGGTTCCAGCAGGACATCCTCTGGTAAATGTTTAAATGTAAAGCTGAGAGGAACTTTCACTTTCAGCTTATGTTTTCTCACAGTTGTACTTTATGACCAACTAAAGCTCTGTAGGAAACATGAGGTGAAGGCTTAACTCAGACAGCATTCCGTATTGAGGTAAATGTGAAGAAGAAAACTCCTTGTATGTAAAAAGAGTGCGCTGATAACGATTATGTGAGAAAAAGAGGGTTAGTATGTGGTAGCAAGCCGATGTCATTTTAAACTGAATCTGCTGGTTTTTCCTGCACCTCTGAGCTGCAAAGATTTACGTACCGCAAAATAAAGAGGACATTGCAGCAGTTTGGAGCAGCTGCAAGTTCCTATTCGGATTCACTTGTTCATTTATTAGCACCTTGTTTAATCTAGCTTTTATTTTGGCAATTTCATTGTTTTTCTATGGTTTGAGAGAACAATACTTCAATATTCAATAGAAACCATACATTGAAGTAACGGATTGCTGTGTACTAAATTATTTGTTTCTTCGTTCATGCTAAACACCATTTGGTCTTTGTGTCTCAAATACCTAACAGTTTTCCTCTGTTTTTTTTTCCTGTCAGCATTAACAGGACCCAGGCCTACCAGCTCCAGAGCAGCTCTTACCGACACCGACTCCACCAGCACCCCTGTTCCCAGGCCAAGCAAAGGAACCACCAATGGTCCAAGCTGGTGTTAAACACTCTGCCAATAAAGAGCCATTTGTTTCCTTAAAAGCTTACTGTTGCCACCTGACGTTAATTTCCTTTCTACGATGCGAAGATTAAAATGTATGCTTACATCGTTTACAATAACTACCTGAAGCTGCTGTACTGTGTTTGTTTGTTATTTTTTGCTCTTCTGTCTAGTATACTACAGTTTATGCTTTGATATCAAAGCCATTTGAAAATCAATACATTTATTTTTATCTTATAATAGAGCCAAAACTGTTTGTAGAAGATGATTACAAAATGTTAGTAAAATTTTAGTTGATTCTTCTATTTGATATTGTTCGTAGTGTAATTTCTTTAACAAAAGGTTTGGAATTTTGTTACTGTTTACAAATGTCCGTAAATTGTGAGCTACTAAATTATTGTTTTAAACAAATACATAAGGCATCCCATATTTGTTTTTAGTTTATCCTGGATTAGAAAGGATTAATTATTTCTGAGAAGTCCACAACATTGGAGAATGACAGAGTAGTTGTGTTTTCTTTTCATTTGGGTCTTTTAACCAACAATCCAGTTTTTTTTCTGTAATTGTATGTAATTAACCAACACAAACTAGCACATGAGTTTAAAATAAAAGGAATATATATATATATATATATATATATATATATATATATACGTTTACAAATGCTTTACAAATAAAAATCTAAAAAGATCATAATACATAGCTATTAGGGTCATTTAATCTGATTGAATCGAATTAAAATCAAGTGTAATGTAATCGTGTATCCTCATAATTAAAAATACAAAGAACCAAATACATCTTTTGCAGATTAAGTTGAGGAAAAGTTTAAAGAAAAAACAATATCCTAACATCTGGATTTTCCATTTAGTGCTGCTTAGTCAAAGCTGTGTGGTTAAAAATGCAACACTGCATCACCAACGGTGAAATAGGCTCTTCTCCCAACAACATTGCGAAGGCTAAGTTTGTACATGCAATGTGTACATTTGAGAAAAGGTTCAATGAAGACATCAGGAAAACCACAGCGGCATTAAAAATTGTATTAACTTTCACCTCTTCGATACTTGCGGAATTGGGCATGCATGTCGTTCATAACTGTCGTCGGCATTATTTGGAAGACACACATACCAGCAACAGTGATTGGAAGGACAACAGACAGACTGGGGTATAGACTGAGTCTTTATTCTTAATAAATTAATGTTTAAGGTGGAATACAAGGGTCAAGAGAGTTCAAAGCATCTCGCAGGGGCCTCTGTGCTTTCTCAAAACTAACAGGTGGGGAGATTGGCCTGTATCATATTCTGTGTCATCGCATAATGTCCACCGGCTGTTAAAACTGAGAGACTGCCTTTAAGCAGATGGTTGATAATATTTGTACAAACAGATTCCCGACGAGGCATGAACGCAGGTCAGGCACACTTATCGATTCTCCTCGAGTTGCTGCGCGGAAAAGATTATTTAATTCACCACGTTCTTGTCACCGTGTCACAAAAAAATAAGACTGAACAAAGCAAAGGGGTTCCCTTGAGGTGTTGGGACTGTGCTTATTAGGTGATTTTCTTGATCTCATCGTACAGCACCAGGACGAAGGCGCCACCCATGCCTCTGATCACGTTGGACCAGGCCCCCTTGAAGAAAGCCCGTCCTCCCTCGTCTTTGAGGATCTTCTTCCAGCACTCCATTGTGCCCTTGTACATAATGTCAGCTGTTGGGGAATTCGAGCATCATTAACATCCACCTATATCGGTGCATATTGCCCAAATTGGGGTTATGCTTAAGACACGTTTACAGAGCAAAGCAAAACTTACCTCCTTTGCGTCCCGACTGCATCATCATGCGACGTCTGACAGTGTCAAAGGGATAGGAGATGATACCAGCTGCAGCAGTGACGGTCTGGGCGATCATCCAGCTGACGAAGATGTGAGTGTTCTTGGGATCTGGAAGCATGCCTGTATGCAGCAGGTTAGAGCAAAAAAAATAAATATATATATATATATATATATATATATATATATATATAGATATATAAAACCTGCTAAAAGATTATCTTTTAGTTGCACTTTCGTTACATTTTCAGTGGTGCTTTTGTCAACTAATAATGAATCTCCCTACTTAGGTCAAGTAAGGAGATTTATTAAGAAGGGCGCAAATCTTTCACCGTCTCACAATTCGATTTCAAGATCGATTTTCATATACTAACGATTTGGGTCATGATTTCTCCATTAATCCTTAGCTGCAAGAGAAGGAAAAAATAAAATGAAAGTTTGCCAAACTTCTTCACATTCAGTTAAACATGGCTTCAGGTTACTTTAATTCTGCTGTTCAGAGTGAATCATAAAAGCTGGACAGATTGGACCGTTTCCATTTTTCACTGTGTTGTTTTAGTAGGAGTAAATGAAAATACTAATTTCTTTTGTAATTTTTCTTGGTACACTTCTACTAAATACAATTCTTCTAATCATTTATTCCTTAGCCCCAAAATTTGGGATGATTTCCTGTAGGTTGATTGTTTGGGTTGAGGGGGGATGAGCTCGTCACCCAAGCATCACCCTTGCATCTGTGTTTTCGCACCTTTCGCCGTGTCGAAGCACCCGAAGTAGGCTGCTCTGTAGATGATGATGCCCTGCACGGACACGTTGAAGCCCAGGTAGAGACCCTTCAGGCCGTCGGTCTTAAAGATCTTTGAGATGCAGTTTCCCAGCCCGCTGAACTCCCTCTCGGCTGGGCCCTTGCCGATGTCCGCGGCCAGCCTTGTCCTGGCGAAGTCCAGCGGGTAGACGAAGCAGAGAGACGTGGCCCCGGCGGCGCCGCCGGACGCCAGGTTCCCGGCGAAGTAGCGCCAGAACTGCGTCTTCTGGTCCACGCCGCCGAGGAAGATCTTCTTGTACTTGTCTTTGAAGGCGAAGTTCAGGGCTTGGGTGGGGAAGTAGCGGATCACGTTGGCCAGGTTGCCCCTCCAGAAGGACACGAAGCCTTGCTCCTTTGGGATTCTGACAACACAGTCGATAATTCCCTTGTACTGCATCTCGACGGTGATCTGCCTGCTGGCATGCTGTACCTACAAGACAAAAAAACAAACAAAAAAAGCCAAAAAATGTGGTCTTTTTAAAAATAATTTACCTTTTCATTATATATTCCATTTCACAATATCTTCTGATTTAGTTTGCCCAGCAGTCTACAAAAGGCAATTCTCAGACACATGAGACTCCCCTGCGTATTGGATTACATATTTTAGGTTAAATTTAGCAATTATGTTCCACCAAAATGCAACTTGCGATATAAGCAAGCATACATTAACTTAGAAAAATACTGATCTAACATCCCCAACAAGCGATTAACTGTTTTATTCCGATCCCACATCATTACACCACCTCACCCTCCTCCAGAGCTGTGCGTAAAACGATCCTCTCAAGTGCGCCTTGCCATTAAGCACGAAATAAATAAACCAACCTCGTGCTCAACTGAACTTCTGCTCTTTTAAAGACAATTCTGTTTAAATCTTGTCTGTCTTTTATGGGTTGACCGAACATTTGCGTGCACTTTACGCACAGCTCCATCGGTTTACCTGCAGCAGCAGCTTCACTCTCTCGATTGGAGCGACCGCTGTTTTGGAGATGGCAGCGGCAATCCCGCCGGCCAAAAAGTCCTTCATGAAACTAACCACCGCGTCCGACATAGCTGCTGGATTTCTAGAGCGGTCAACCTTTCTTTTGCTGCTTGACTGTGTCCAAACTCCCAAGTGAAACCTTATGCCTGCCCGAGTGGACGAGGCACCACTTCAGCAGTTTCTTATATATGGAGGCCGTTGTATCGCGAGACGTTTGGGTGATGGATTTGCAGGTTGTCGAACAGACGGACGAAGCTGAAAAAATATCCGAGGTTGAAGTTCAGGTTCTGCGCCATATTTCTGGAGTCACCCGGTAGGTCAAAGCCGGGGACGTTTAAAGGACACATTCAGCGTTGGCATTCAGGCATTGCCCTGTTTTTAATATCTATCTATCTATCTATCTATCTATCTATCTATCTATCTATCTATCTATCTATCTATCTATCTATCTATCTATCTATCTATCTATCTATCTATCTATCTATCTATCTATCTATCTATCTATCTATCTATCTATCTATCTATCTATCTATGCAATTATACTTGTTTTCATTGTGCAAAAATTATGCTCATACCCTATGGGGAAAGCTGCGTAAGCACTGTGAGCAATGTAATCTGAAAACAGAGGTTCACCTGTGAAAACTTTACATTACAAAATGTTAATTCTCATCAGAGAAATTGGATGGTAGCGATGCACAAAACCTTAATTACACATACAAAAAAAAATTTTTCTTTATTTCTGTTAATTGTGATCATTATTTTTCGGTTTAGATAAATTTAAAAAAGAAATTCGGGTTTAATGAAAAAGTATGTTTAATAACTGCTTGAAAGTTAAAGTAGGTGTTGGACTACAATATATGGGATGCAGAGAGATGAGATTTTCTAGCTGCCGAATGTTTCTAACTACCTATTGTTTTGTTTTTGGTTTTTGGTTTCTCTCCAGAGCCATATATCCTCCGTCTTTCATTTGCGTTATGTATTTTGTTTTTTGTGCTTTAACCAATTTGGTAAAGTGCACAAAGAAAAAAAAAATTGGTAAAGTGTTCAAAGAAAAAAAAACAGACTTTATTAACTTCCTGTCTCAAATCACAAACATAAATACTTCAACATGCTTTTTTAACCTGTGATTTACAAATAATATGTAGTGGAAGCTGCTGTCAAACCTGAGTTATTCTAAACGAATGGAATTAAAGACTTCCTGTTGGTCAAACACCACTCTAACCACTAGATGGCGATACTGGTCCATGTAGATTTCAGAAAATAAACCCCAAAAGATTAAAATTAGCTTACATCTTAACCTTCGTGAGCAAGACTAGGGGACTCATTAAGGTAATGAGGTGTACCTTGAATAACTTACCCATTTAAATTTTTTATTTTTCGCTTCTCTGTCTAGAATGTGTTGTTGTTTTTAGAGCTTTTCCTGCTTGGTTACTTTTCTTGACTGTTTTTTATTAATATATTTATGTGACTGAGAGTAAATGAGCTATATAGGTTAAACTGCTGTGAATATTCTTTATTAAGGGAAACGTATTAAATTGCTAATTGACACAAATAGCATGTTAAAGTGATGCCACTTATTGCAGGTAGACATCAACAAATGGTGACTTGCTCAAAACCACACCAGGTGCCAAACCTGTCTGATAAAACCAGAGAACACAGACAACAACTTTTACATGTTTAGATAAATAGGACTGTCACTGATTTTATAAAATTGTGTCTGGTTTGAAAAGTTACATTTTTTACTTTTTAATTATTTCAACAGGAAAACAAACAATCTCCCAAAACGTTGTTAATCTTAAATACATTTGTTGAATGTGAAAAAAATGCACTGTACTCCAATGTCCTGAAGTCAGCAGATCTTAATCCAACAGAGGAACTTTGAGATGTAGTGTTGCATGAAATTTGAATTGCAGAATAGATCTGACAACATTCCAACTATGTGATACTGTCATGTCAAGCAATATTTCAGGAGAATATTTCTGAAACTTTGGTGAATCCACAACACAAGGAATTAAAGCCACTTGAACCACTAAAGAAAGTCTGTAATAACAGCGAATGTGTGTTGTATTTATTTATTTAAATCTCATTTGTTGACTTCATATCTTTTTCAACATTAATTGCAATGAAACGACAATAAAAAAAGATTTTACAATTTTACAAATGTTTCTTTTTTGAAGAATTTTCCAAGTTCATGTAATTTGACTGAGTTTGGTTTTCATTGATACATGTTTTTATACAATATATTTAGTATAGAGGTCCGTTCTCATAGTTCATCTTAGTCAGCGGTTGTTTAGCTTTATCTTAAATTGTGTTTTTGCTGATTGTGGCTTGGTTTTGAATTCATTGAGACCCATACTAAAATGTCTAAATGACACAGTAGGGGGCGACCTAGAGCTGGGTAATAATCAGCACCCTTGTCTCTCCAGAGACTAAATCTGGTAACCAATAAAACAGGTGCTTTTCCTCACTTACTAACCACGCAACAATAACCATTAATTCAGTACTTTACTTGTTCCCCGTGGGGAGACATTCTTAAGAGGCTCCCAGCAAAGAGGTCAAAGGTCAGGCACAGCTTCAGGGCTGTGGCTCCCAGAGCTGGTTCAGAGTTCAGCACCTGCAGCTTTTGGCCAAGCAAAAGTCATATGCTGTTCATCTTAATACATTGAGCTTTTCTATCCTGCTTAGTCAGATAAAACAAAAACAATCTTTTTATTTTTGTTGACATGATTACTGTGAGTTACCCGAATCTTCCCTTTTTGACTCATGAATCATTTTTAACCTCAAGTTTGAGGAAAGGTTTCTTTGGCATGAGAAAGAGACAAATTTTGTATTTATTTTATATAAATATACATATAATCCCAAAGACACATGTTAGTAAATTAATAAATTGTTTCCAAATTGTATTTTTTTAAATTATGTTGGGTAAAGTAAAATTAACAATTTAAACAACTTGGATGATCTGGAAAATCAGACGCAAACAAATTTTTATGTCCATTAGTCTTTGACTATAATGTAAATCTGTAGATTTTTGAAAGTCGTTGCTCGGTAACCCCACATCTTTGGGATGGAAGGAGGGGTCATGGTTTGGATGGGGTTAGCCTGGATTTGCATTTTGAGTATGAAGTGCTGCAGGTGTCAGACAGTTAGCCCCCACACACTTACACCCAACCGTTAATGCATCACCCACCCACATTAATACAATCACCAATTTTATCAGTTAAGAAAATCTACTGTGACAAGCTTTCTTTAACTCCTCAGAACTGAAAAAAAATCCTAGATTAGTCTGACTGGGTTAAAAATATTAAAAATTAAGGATAAATCAGACAGGCATGTTGAGTTGTTTTGAATGTTTTGCAGAGCCTCTTTTCTCTATGATAAAACTGATTTTTTTTGTGTTAAAAACATACCCATTATTTCAGAAGTAACACTCTGTAAACCCAGAATTGTTCATTAACCTGATGAGAATTTAAATCAAGCAATCAAACAACTTATAATTACAAAACAAATGAGATAAACAAATCCTGCAAGTCCATGACTTGATGCAATCTGCTGGATATCCTTGTTCAAACCTTTTTAAACTAATTTGATGAACGGAACTTAAACACCTACAATCAATTGGAACATATGTATGGCGGTATTGTTTTGAGTTGTGTTTAGTTTATAATAATAAATGTATATTTTTTATATTAATAAACTAAATAAATGTTTTAATTTAATTATTGCTGGAAACTGATTTTTCCAGCTTGGATGTAAATTTGATTTTTTTTTTCACAGTCATCATGCTTCAACCACAAACTATAGTATGTTAAATTGGAGTTTATCTGAGAGACTGACACAATATCCATTTCACTTAAATACAAGATAAAGTAAAAGGAAAAAGATGGATTGTTTTTTTAAGCCTCCTTTGCTCTGATACCCCTTAAATAAAATAACCGACACTCTTCAAATTATATCTAATTAGGAAACAGAGTTCAGCTATGTGTAATTCAGTCTCAGTACACGGGTTTATTTTTTTTGGAAAAAAAATCATTAAGCTCTTCGAGGAACTTATTCTTAGAACTGAACCATACTAATGACATTGACCCTTAGGATCGTATGGCACAAATATACAGCCTAAAAAAAACAACAACTTGAATAGTATGAGCTCAAAACCAGACAAATTAATACATTGTTTGCTATGCAACCAATCTTGTACCAGGTAATAAACCTGACCACCTCTTGGTACTGCTAACACTTCTGTCAGCAAAAGTAAATAATAATCTGATAATTAGACAGATATTTTTGACACTCCATATATCTCTGCTTTGAAATTAACAATCTTGGACATCTTTGTTTTGATAAAACTATATTAAGTTATATTAGGATTAGGCTTTCTTCTCTACCTCTTCCTAACTATAAGCTTTATCAAACGGGAAGGTTTTAAGCCTAGATTTGAAACTAGACGGGGTGTCTGCCTCACGGACTAAAGCTGGAAGCTGGTTCCACAGGAGAGGAGCCTGATAACTAAAGGATCTGCCTCCCATTCTGCTTTTAGAGATTCTAGGAACCACAAGTAAACCTGCAGTCTGACAGCCAAGTGCTTTGTTAGGGACATAAGGAGTAATCAGATCTCTAATGTATGATGGAGCTTGATTGGTGAGGGCTTTACATGTCAACTCTTGCTGCAGCGTTTTGGATCAACTGAAGACTTTTAACTGCATTTCGCAAACTTCCTGTTAAAGGGTTACAATAGTCCAGCCTAGAAGTAACCAATGCATGGACTAGTTTCTCAGCATCAGTCCTAGAGAGAATATTTCTAATTTTGGATATATTCCTAAGGCGAAATAAAGCACTCTTAGAGAACTGTTTTATATGGGATTTGAAAGACATAACCTGATAAAAAAATAACACTAAGGTTCTTTACATGGTTACCAGAGGCAAATTTGATGCTATTCAGTTTAAGGGGTTGACTAACCAGTTTCTTTTTTAGAGGTTCTGGTCCAAAGATAACAAGTTCTGTCTTTTAAGGGTTCAAGAGCAGAAAGTTTAAAGTTATCCACATTTTTATGTTTTCAAGACATGCCTGTAATCTACCAAACTGACTGGACTGACTGTATCATCAGCATAACAGTAGAAATTAACACCATGCTGTCTAAAGATTTTACCAATAGGGATAATCTATATAGTTCAGTCTCAGTACACGGGTTTATTACAGAACAACAGTAAGTAAGCAGCATCATCAAAACCAATAAGCACAGCTGTCAAGAAACAAGTTGTGAGAAGCATAAAGTTATAGATATAATATAAAATGATATCCCAAGCCTTTGCAGGCTCATGGAGGTCTGGTTAGCCCATCATCTAAAAAGAGAAGTGTAAACATACAGAACATGGTATTCACAAAATTACCACAGAGCAACAACAGCAAAAACAACCATGCTTACACACACTCAAGCCTATAAGGACAGTTTATAGTGATTGGCCTGTTCCAGTGTGTGGCTACACATAGATGAAGAAAACATTCAAACTGAATGCAGATGAATGAGATTCCAGCGCAGAACCCTTTCTGTTGCCAGGCAACTATCTATCTATCTATCTATCTATCTATCTATCTATCTATCTATCTATCTATCTATCTATCTATCTATCTATCTATCTATCTATCTATCTATCTATCTATCTATCTATCTATCTATCTATCTATCTATCTATCTATCTATCTATCTATCTATCTATCTATCTATCTTATCTATCTATCTATCTATCTATAAAAAAAAAACATTCATAACAGTTAATTCTGTCCTAATGTTCTTTCATTTAAGTATTTTTCGTAAACTCGGATTCTCTCTTCCCACAATAAAAAGCTTTTAATCTAATAATTGCTTGTTTATGCTGAACGAGTTACACATTTACTCTCATTATTGTGAGACACATTCAAATAACATTATATCTAAACTTAAAACTAACGTAAAATGTTTTTAATGTATCACATCACAGATAGCACTATATATCAAAAACAGCTTTAATTTAAAGAACAGAATTATTGTAGCTTGAAACATAGAATTTTTATTTCTGTATTAAACTGATCAAGCTTTTGTTGAAAACTGTTAACTCATTTCAGTAGCCTAAAGCGTTTCCTTCCAAACTTCACACCTTATTTTACCTCATGATCTCCACTGACTGTGTGTGACCCACCAAACAAATGGACCAGATTTTGCCACACATTAAGCCTGCGGCCACAAAAACACAGCTGACAGCGGTCCGTTCCAGCCCTGGTTAAAGTGAACAGGGTAATGAATTTTAAACTGCTATAGTAACAGCTCTCAGACATGCGGTTCTAGTGTGTGAGTGGGTGGGCGTGTGTGTGTGCAGTTAGGATTTGCAGTTGTGTCCGTGTATCAGTATGAATGTAGGGGATATGTGAATAAATAGTGGGTGGGGGCTGGTAGTCCGTCGTAGATGTGTGAGTTTATGTGCTGAGGATAAAGACCTAGCAAAGCGGCCTAGCTTAGCTGACAGGTGACAAGGGTTGTTTTCAATGGGGATTTTGTAATACCAACAGTGAGCAAAAAGGCTGGGAAACCAAGGGATCCCTGAAAAGACAGAAAGAAGACTTTTCTTCTTAGACTGAAGGAAGACAGAAAGAGCCTCGAAGGCTCCAGAGGACTTAGGGATCCCGCTCATCAAACTGCTCCACCGTCTAGCGCACTCATTTTTATTCAAAATGCAGAAATGCTAAATCATTTCAGGCTTTACTGCCATTTTAGACTCAATTGGTCTCCGTGTCAGTGCCTGTGTGGCATTCTCCTTCTTTTCCCTCTGTCTTGTCCTCAACTTTGACATATCAGTCAAGCAAGGACAGAGCTGTTTATCCACAGGCTGATTGACGGTGAATAAGCTGCTGTTTGTAAAGTTGTGTGAATAAACCAGTTCCTTTGGTATGAAAACTCCTAAATTTATTTGTATTTGATCACATTTTCCCTAAAAGTAGGGTGAAAAGATATCACTTTTCTCACTCCAACATGGTGAAGCAAAGTATTGACATTGCTTTATGGTTATTACTACTTGTCACATTAAGACCAAAAACTTGGCTTGAAGATTGCATAGCATAATCGTGTTGTGTAAGCATAGTCATACATTTATTTTAAAATAATTTCCCAAATAAAAAACTGTGAAAGTTCAGCACACGTTTCTGTTCAGCTGAACTGAGTCAGTAGTGGAAAACAAAAATCGATTGTAATCAGTTACATGTGAAAAACACAGTGTCAAAATTGTCCTTGTTTGATATAAATAAATAAATATCCTTCTGACAAAGAATGGCTTGATGTTAAGTAAATAGATATTTGACAATTTTCTAATACCATTTTTTTATTTTCAGTCTGCCAAATGTTCTCTTTGGCCACTTCACAAATGATATTTGATTAAACTAACATTAAGCTGGTAAATCTTTACGCCAATGACTACACTGAGTAACTGACGAGATGGGAATTACAATTTATTTCTGTTTCACATGTCTGACTGCCAGTAAAATGTACATAAATAGCTTATTTATAAGAAATGTTTGCCCAGTGTGACAGATTGCTGTTAATTGAAAAATATGTATGGTTTTAGCAAAATGATTTGCCTTGAGAACACGTGTGTTACCTGTAAATAAAATAATTAATCTGAATTTGTTTTTTTAATTTTTAATGTTCTGTATTTAACTTTAATCCCTGCTTTGAAACATGGAAGTGAAAGCATCATGCTGAGGGCATAGTTTTCTTCAACTTCCATACTTAATCTGGTCAGAGCTGCTGAGCGATTAAATGAAATAAAAGGCAGTGACGTGGGGTAATGTAACCGCTAAAAAAACACTTGCGACCATCAGCAGGAAAATTACTATTAATTTACAGCCAGAGCTGCAAGAAAAATTTCACTTGAGTAAAAATTAAAAGTAGCCTCCAGAAATTGCTTAAGTAATTAAGTAATTTTTATTTAAGTTAAAAAAAAGTACTTCTCTGAAATTGTATTTACTCATGCAGTACTTGAGTATTACTGAGCAATCTGATTTTATTTGTTAAAATGGAGTAAATATACAGAGAAATATAACATGTAGTGCAGGTTTTACAACATTACAAATAAAAAACTGAATAAAATAATTTAAATCTATAGTTACAGTTACAGCTAAGTTATACATTTTTAACTGTGCCAAGTACTTTCAGTAACAATATCTACATTTTAGCTATATGTTCACTGTTCTGGTCCAAAGATAACAACTTCTGTCTTCCAAGAGCAGAAAGTTTAAAATCATCCACATTTTTATGTTTTCAAGACATGCCTTTAATCTACCAAACTGACTGGATTAATTAGGATTTATGGATAAACGCAGTTGTGTATCATCAGCATAACAGTAGAAATTAACACAATGCTGTCTGAAGATTTTACCAATAGGGAGCATCTATATAGTAAATAGAATTGGGCCAAGTACAGAACCCTGTGGTACTCCACAAGTAACCTTACAATGTGGAGAAGATTTGTCATTTAGATGAACAAACTGGGATCTATCAGACAAGTACGATTTAAACCAGCCTAGTGCTATTCCCTTGATTCCTACAATACATTTGAGTCTTTCTATGAGGATATTGTGTTCAACTGTGTCAAAAGCAGCACTGAGATCTAACAGAACTAGAATAGACATGAGTCCATTGTCTGAGGCCATGAAAATATCATTTACACTTTAAGGAGAGCTGTCGCAGTCCTGTGATGAGCTCTGAAACCTGACTGAAATTCTTCAAATAGGTCATTATTCGTCATAAGCTCTCTCAGTTGATTAGCAACAGTTTTTTCAAGGATTTTAGATAAAAATGAAGATTAGATATGTGTCTGTCATTTATTAAGTCTTCTTGATCAAGAGAAGGTTTCTTAAGTAAGGGGCTTTATTACAGCTACCTTAACAGCCTTTGGTACATAGCCATTCACTAATGACAGATTCATCATATCTAAAATGGGGGCAATAATAATAAGAAATACATACATGTTGAAGGCTTAGATGAAGACAATATTTTTGAAAGCTTAGAAGTTCAACTGGGACAAAACAATCGAAACAGATTAGGCTCTAGAGCCACATTCAATGCCTCTTCGCTTACTGAGATAGTAGTTATGTTTGGGAGGATGCCATCATTTTAGATTTAATAGATTACATTTCATCACTAAAGAATTCCATAAAGTCATTAGAGCTAAGAGCTGGAGGAATAGATCGCACAACAGTTTTTATTTCTTGTAAATTTTGCAACTGTATTAAAAGAAACCTAGGATTGTTCTTATTCTCCTGTATTAATAATGTAAAATATACAGATCTAGCTTGGCAAAGGGTCCTTTTATATAGAAGCACACTGTTTCTCCAGGATAAGTAGGCCTCATCTAAAAGTGAAGACCGCAATTTCTTCTCCAATTTCCTGGGGTTTTCCTTCAAGGTATGAAGTTCTGAATTAAACCAGGGGGCCAATCTCCTATGAATAATCCCTTTCCTTTTTATGGGGGCTACGTTTTCTAATGCAATCAATGAGGACGTAATACTTTGAACAAGCGCATCAGTTTCTGTAGGGCATGACCTTAAACTGCTGCCCTCCACTGCGTTTCTCTGAGAGACTGAATAAATTAAAAGTGTAATGGATTATTTCAAATTTGTAACAACCTTGTCTGATAGACACCTACTATAATGAACATTTCTTTCAGATTTTGAGTAACCAGTAAAAAAGAACTCAGAAGTTGTCAAATAATGGTCAAAAAGGAGAGGGTTGTGAAGCATTACAGTAACCTTTTCAAAGTCAATGCCATAAATCAGCAACAGGTGTCTGGATTTTTTGAGTGAAGCCAATTGAGTCTGAAATGGCAGTAAAGCCTGCATTTAGGCTGTCATTTTTGGTGTCAATACGAATGTTAAAATCTCCCACTATAATGACATTATCAGTGTTTAACACAAATTGAGATAAAAAGTCTGAGATCTGATCTATAAATTCAGGGTAAGGACCTGGAGTACGATACAAAACAACAAAAAGGAGGGGTTTAATTATTTTAGAGGTTGGATGAGGAAGGCTAAGGGTTAAATGTTCAAAGGAACTATAACTATTAATTAGTTTGGGATTAATTAATAAATCTGACTGAAAAATGCTTCCTACTCCTCCACCTCCCCAGTGCTTCACTTTGAAAATTTGAATAATCAGAGGGAGTTGATTTGTTGATACTAACATTATCCTCTTGCTGTAGCCATGTGTCTGTGAGACAAAGCAAATCAATTTGATAATCAAGAGTTAAGGATAGTAATTTTAGCTCAAACTGACTGTGCAGAATACAAACTGGAGACTCCAATCTGATAAAATGTATTTTACAAAGAGTGTTAGGCAAATATGGATGGGCCTTTTTGTAACCAGAAGGTCCAGGATTTTTAATCCCAGGTTGAGGTTTTTCTGCTTGGAGATTGCATGATCCCACGTGGTTGCGCAGGTTTTCTGTGGGTACTTCAGCTTCCTCAAAAAAACCAAAAAAAAAACATGATTAGCAGTTTAACTGTTTTTTTCCCTCTGTCTATGTGTTGCCCTGTGTTGTGAGAATGATGAAATGATGTGGATGGCAAGATTGTGTGGTGGTTAAATAAAGCCAAGATACATTGACAGTGGTGTGGCCACATTTTTAAAGTTTAACAAGAGGATAGAGAGGTATTCTAATTTTAGTAAATATTGATTGTCAGCTGGAACAGAAATATTAACATCGATATTACTATTATTTTCATATCTGTGCATCCATAGCCCAAGGTATAACCAACCTACTGTCCAATCACTGCTACCAGACCCCAGTGACCCTGCAAGCATATAAAGGTACAGAAAATGTATAATTGAGCTAATATTTTAGCCTTTCGATGTGCCGACATGTGCGGAGTGTAGACATTCCCATAAGGACTTGCAGCTGTAATAGTAGACAAGCTATTACTCAGAGGGGTTAAATCTAAATACAAACCCCCACTTTTCAGATTTAAATGTAAAAGCTTTACAAGTAATACACATTAACATATTTTGTTTTCAATCAATCTGACAAATGATGTTTAAGCTACCAACATATGATTCTTTTTTTAAACAAAGGTTTCCTCAATCTGTTTCAAAGTTGACAAACTCAACAGAAAAACTGTAAGAAAAAAATAAACTCATTCTTAGGGTTAAACGCCCCTGTTCTGACCCAAACTGTCAAAAGAGAACGTTTACCCCTACAAACACCCCACCACCCCCCTTCCATCTCCACGTCCAACACACCAACCACAGAGGTATAAATAAAAATACCAACTCAGTTCCCATTCTTTCTCTGAGTTTCTGACCAAGGCTGCATTAGCCTTAAAATCATTCTGTGTCTGTGTGGTCCTCTCTTGAGGAGAAAGATGGTCTGGGCTGTGAGAGAGAAGGGCTCTAGTCGGTGTGTGGGAACCATGGAGGAAGAAATCCCTGGGTGATCCTGGCCAAGACACTTTGTTTTTCTGCCCTCTGCTCCCAACCCTTCCCTCCCTCTCTCCCTGTCCATCCGTTTTTGGGTTTTCATTTTTATTCATTGGGCGATCAATGTGAAGGGACGGGTGTCAAGTGTGTATGTGTTAGCGTCTCTCAACATGTAAAGCTAATTTCTTTTCGACAAATACAATGTTGTGAGGACCCACTGCTCCTGAAATGCTGCTTTGAGACTAGAGGTTTCTTATAGGACTATTTACGTTAGGTTAAGGGTTGTACTGGTAATGGTTTGATTTATGGTAAAGGTAAGAGTTGGGCTACAGAAACAAACAAAAAATCTATAGAAGTCAATGCAAAGTCCTTGTGACGATAGAAAGAGCTGATGTTTGTGTGTGTATGTGTGAATTAGGAAAGGATGTGGATTTTGGTTCAAACCTTAGACCAGGTCTGGCAACAATGGCCACAGTGTTGTTTAGGCTGTTGCGTCCAGGACTCTTGGACATTCTTTCCATATCAGTATAATCACTACTGGGAGGTAGTTCCATTACGGATTAACATATCATTAATAGTATCCATGACTTTTGTTCAAAGGCTACTTGTGTAATGTTGCCTTGTGGATGACGGCTAATCCGCTGAGCTGCAGCTGTAGGAAAGAAGAAGGGTAGATCCCACCATCAGTTCGCTCTGTCTCACACACACCCACACACACACACACACACACACACACACACACACACACACACACACACACACACACACACACACACACACAC
>JAVLVB010000087.1:346683-394473 GCA_032876305.1 Orestias chungarensis | reverse complement strand
CACACACACACACACACACACACACACACACACACACACACACACACACACACACACACACACACACACACACACACACACACATACAGCCTTTCAGATTTACAAAGTACCTCCTCTTACATTCTCCCAATTCACAATGTCAGGTTTCATATCCTCCACATGCCACTGAAGCGTCACCTTATGTCAGGGGTGGACCAGCCTGGTAGTAACCCAAATGTTGTCTTAAAGAAACCTCTCACACCAGCGAGTGCTAAAAGAGCTGAAGAGAAAGCCGTCGTCTCCTTGCCAGCAGTACACATGTTTGCTGTGAATGGAAAACTAAAATATTTTTCAAAGATTCATTACATTCATTATGTTATCAGTGCTTCAAACTTTTGTGACAAGGTAGTTCATGGTAGTTTATTTCATTGGGTTTATTTAATTATTATTTAAGGGACTTGCAAGTATAGTAAACTATTAAAAACTTTTCATAGAAAATTTCTATACTATTTTATAATATTTTCTTGGAATATTTTTAATTTTTTTTTGTCTTTTAAAACTTTGTTGTCTCTCTGTTGAGTTTAGCTATCAGCTTGTCTTATCAATTCATAAACTTCGAAAATTAATATGATATGAAATTATAATTTTTTTGTGAAAAATCAAGAACATGTGTGACACAATCGTGAAGTGGAACGAAATTTATTGGATATTTGAAACTTTTTTTTAGAAATAAAAAAATGGAAAGTGGGGCGTGCAAAATTATTTGGTCCCTCTACTTTCAGTGTAGCAAACTCACACCAGAAATTTAGTGATTGGATCCTGAATGATGTTGATGAATAGAATCCACCTATGTGTAATCAGGTCTCCGTATCAATGCACTTACTCTGTGATTGTCTCAGAGTTCTATTCAAAAACATTTCCCAAGTTTTAAACATCCCAAGGAGCACTGTGCAAGTGATCATATTGAAATGGACGGAGTATCAGATCCCTGCAAATCTACCAAGACCCAGCCGTCCCTTTAAACTTTCATCTGGATGAACTGCAGAGATCTACAGCTGAGGTGGGGGAATCTGTCCATAGGACAACAATAGGTCCTACACTGCAAAAATCTGGCCTTTATGAAAGAGTGGCAAGAAAAAAAGCCATTTCTCAAAGATATCCATAAAAAGTTTAGTTTGAAGTTTGCCACAAGCCACCTGGGAGACACACCAAACATGTGGAAGAAGGTGATATGGTCATGTGAAACCAAAATCAAACTTTTTTGCCACAATGCAAAACAATACGTTTAGCGTAAAAGCAACACAGCTCACCACCCTGAACACACCATCCTCACTGTCAAACAGGGAAGGTAGTTAAAATTGATGGGAAGATGGATGGGGTCAAATACAGGACCATTCTGGAAGAAAACCTGTTGGAGTCAGCAAGAAACCTGAAACTGGGACGGAAATTTATGTTCCCAAAAGACAATGATCCAAAACATAAATCCAAATCTACAATGGAAGTGTTCACAAATAAACGCATCCAGGTGTTAGAATGGCCAAGTCAAACTCCGGACCTGAATCGCATCAATAATCTGTGGAAAGAGCGGAAAACTGCTGTTCACAAACACTCTCCATCCAAAGCTTATAATTTCAAATTGTTATGTTTGAAGCCTGAAATTTGGCAAAAGGTTGAAAAGTTCAAGGGGGCAGAATACTTTTGCAAGACACTGTATCTGGACCAACGGAAGAAGTGGCTCTTTGGACTGTTATCTCTATATCAACTGTGAAATACATGAAGGCTTTTTAAAGTTTTGTGTCTTTTTCTTCCTGCAAATTAGTCTGTGTGAGAAGGGAGTCACTGTAAACCATGATTACATATATATATATATATATATATATATATATTTATGACTGGTTCAGATTAAGGCATGAGGCTTCTGTTTGTTGTACCCACTTATTTTTGTCCAGGTTTAACGAGTGTCTAAAGGAAAAATGTCCTTCAACAGAAAGACAAGATAACAACAATGTTTCACAGAGACACTGGAATGAAAATAGATGGAGTAACTTCATGAATAGTGTCATGTAATTTGTCTCCGTAGCAGCTTTTATTACTTTGGAAAATAGATTAATCTCAGCAATCTCATAGATGGAGAGTCTTTCCAACGATTGTCTGATGTCATCCTAATGAAACAATGTTACAAAATAAAACAATGCAATAAAGGTTTCCTACCCAAGACTAATCTGCAAACACAGTCTGTGGTTTGACAGTTTTAAAATCCCTTAAAAAAAATATTTTCATAACAGAAGCTTTTTAGGAATAATGAGAAGGGTTTGACTGTATTGCAAATGAATATTTTGCTGAATTGTAAAAGAAAAAGAATTATAATATGCCATTAGGTTTTACATTTACTTTTGTCTTTTTTAAGACACCTGATTTCCGATCAGAAAGACATATCTCTTGTTTCATTTAAAATCAGAGCAGAAGAGTGTGTTCCTCTCGAATCTGTTATTTTTTAAGATATAACCATGCAAAAGTTTAAGAAAACACACACACACACACACACACACACACACACACACACACACACACACACACACACACACACACACACACACACACACACACACACACACACACAAACTGGTGATGTGTGTTTGTGTGCATGTGGTGTTTCTTTGTCTAACTACCATGCAAAATCAACAGATTTATCTCAAGCACTTTCTGATGTCACACAGTCTGTGCTCGTGACAAAAGTGCCCCTTGTTGTGGCCATCCAGATAAGCAATCACTAGCAGTCTAAAAATGCAAACTCCTCGACGCTTTGTCCCTCAAAAGACAAAGACCTTTACTTTCTCCTGGCAAATGATGCCTTAATTGTGAAAGTTAACAAGCCTTCTTTTTCTCAATGAATAACTAAGAGTTTTTATGCAGCATTTTATTTTTTCTTCTTACATTGTATTTTAGCACTTGTTGGGTGGTTCCCATGCTGCTCCGTTGATTTGAACCGAGATGACTATAGTATGCAGGAAAATCTTCACTCACCAACAAAAGACAAAGAAAGACAAAGTTCAGGGAGTGACAGAGATGATGATCCCCAGTGGGGTGTTTTGTACAGTATTCATTATGCTGCTGTTTGTTTTTGGAAGTGTCTTTAACCCCTTTCTGCTATCCTGCTTTTATAACACTGTCCCTTTCACAGTGCCATTCTTTTTTTTTTTTGGCTCACATATCTTTGCTCTAAAAGGTGCTAAAGGATGAATAGAACATCTCTATGGATTTGCATAATCTGAGGGCAATTCTGGTGAGTACATAGAGGGTCTTGGTAGTGCAGAAAGGTAAAACTATCAACCCTTAGCAGGGGGTAGATTCAGTAGTAAAATGGACTCCTTCACAAATTAGCTCTTAAAATATTTGGTATTAGCCGACCTGCATGTTAAAAAGGTCTTTTGTTGGAATCTATTTTATTTCTGCCCCAATATGGAGTAATTATGCCCTTTTTTTTGAGACGTTGCTCAACGATGCGCACTAAGACAATCAAAGGGCATTGATAAGTATTGTTTTGTTTTGTTTTTTCTTCCTACTCAACAGACTCCATTCATGTGCTCTTACAGTGGCCGTCATTCTTCAGACATGGCTGGTGCCAAGGCGGTAGGATGGCTGCCTCGCTACGATGGGAAACTGTTGCTCATTCGCTGGGTTGGCTGCCAAGTTTTGGCATTATTGGTGCGGGAAGAAGTGGGGGGTAAGCACGGGGGAGGGGATTGTACAGAAAGGGGGCCTTTAAACCCTGTGAGATAGTGTTATCTGCTGTGGGAATGATCTTCCTCCTTTCTCCCCCCTTCCCTCAGACTTAGACCTTCTCTCTGTTTTTCCCCTCCGTGTTTCTGTTACTGTCTGCCTCCCCCAACCCCCAACCTTACCCCCGGTCTTCCTGTCTTTTCATGCTGTAGATCAGGCAACCGTGCTGAGGTGAGCTGACTCTGGATCATGTGCCACTGGGGCACCCTGATTACCGACCATTGCTGACTGTTGGCTCTCTCCCAACAATTTGTGTTACTTTTGTTTTTGGCCTTACTCCCAACAAGTGACTGTATCCCGCAGCAGCAGGACATTTGCTGCTGAGAAGCTTAATAAAGCCTGAATTCAGAGCTTGCACAGACGTAGAGATTAAACAGCAGATTTCAGACACTTGCAGACCAAATCCAACATTTTGGATACAGAGATATTTTCTAAAACTTTTGCATGCTTATGTCTTAAAAAAAAACAGATTCGAGAGGAACACACTCTTCTGCTCTAATTTTAAATGAAACAAGAGATATGTCTTTCTGATCGGAAATCCGGTGTCTTAAAAAAGACAAAAGTAAATGTAAAACCTAATGGCATATTATAATTATTTTTCTTTTACAATTCAGCAAAATATTCATTTGCAATACAGTCAAGCACTTCTCATTATTCCTAAAAAGCTTCTGTTCTGAAAATGTTTTTTTTAAGGGGTTTTAAAAATGTCCCACCACAGACTTTGTTTGCAGATTAGTCTTGGGTAGAAAACCTTTATTGCATTGTTTTATTTTGTAGCATTGCTTCATTAGGATCACATCAGACAATCATTGGAAAGACTCTCCATCTATGAGATTGCTGAGATTAATCTATTTTCCAAAGTAATAAAAGCTGCTACGGAGACAAATTACATGACACTATTCATGAAGTTACTCCATCTATTTTCATTCCAGTGTCTCTGTGAAACATGTTTGTGATCTTGTCTTTCCGTTGAAGGACATTTTTCTTTTAGACACTTGTGAACACGTTTTTTTAAGTTTATAGGAGAGCAATCAAAAAAAATTCAAAATGAAATGATAAGAAACACACTGATAAGTTAATTTAATCAAGGATGGCACATAAGACAATGTTATAAAATAAAACAATGCAACCTTTGTTTTGTGCAAAGGTTTTCCACCCAAAGGCAAACACAGTCTGGGGTTGGACATTTTCAAAATCCAGCAAAAATATGAGTAAAAATTGAGATCAAACAGATTAAATCACAAAACCTCCCTATTTGTTTGCATAAGGGCATAATGGGTTTTTGTAGGGTAAAAAAACGAGAACATTGCCTCACTCTCTTTAGTTTCTCCGTTGTTTTTAAGCTTGCCTGGCTTCATTTCTATCAAAGTCAAAATAAAAGATGTCGTGTTTTTCAAGTCTTTCTTTGAGGTGACAGCCAGTGCTGAATATTTTCTGAAATATATTATTGTCAATGTTCAACATGTGATAATAATCCAATAGATAAACAGCCTAAGCCTTACCACTTTGCTCATTTTACATGACAATAAATGGTCCTAAGTCTGTTTTGATTCCGGCTTCATTTATTATTATTCATGTGATGGGCTTTAGCTACATTTTTCTCGTGTGGCTGAACATGAGCCCTTTTTTCCTGTTTGGAGTCAGGATTTAAACCAATCTTGAGACTATAGGGATCCAAGTATCCCCTCAAAGACTCTTTTATCTCCTCCACCTTAATCATATTGTCACTTTTCCATCTGCGTGGTCGCTGTCTTTTATTTATTTCATTGCGCTCTTGTTGCTCGTCTTTTAGGTCACGGACTGATTAATGTGGGTTTATCCATCCACCGAGCCAATTAATTCGGCCCTATGCATCCTCCTTTATTCCTTTCTTTTTGCAACCGAGAATTCAGACAAGCCAACATTCATGCACAAACACCTGCACATATTTCTGATTGTTTAACCAAAAGGACGAAAGGTAAGACGTCTGTGTGTTGATTTTAACTTTGGCTCTGAAGGAAAACAGCATGGAACCAGTTGTATTGCTCTGCTCTCTGAGAGAATATTGATTTCATGGTCTTGATTATTTTTCTTCATAATCATTCAAGGATGAAGCACAAGGACCCTAAGATTGTTCCCCATTCACATGCACCACAATGGCGCCTTGGCTTAGAAAACAGGATCGAGCTTCCCACATTTCTTTCGCCCATTCCTTTTAAATAAAATAAAATTTGCCTAAAACATGAGGAAAGACAGAATGAAGCCTGAATGCTGTTTATTGAGACACTGGTTATGTAGAGAAGCTACCAGATTGTCTGGTGGACAATCTGGTACCAATATGACACTATGCTCTTTTCCACTCAGTGTCTTTTTTGCAGCTTCCGTCTCTGTCTTATAAATCAGGTCTTTACAAATAGAGCACTACCTTTGGCTGTGTGCATTAAAAACGTGTTTCCCACCTTCAGAAAATGCTTCATATTTTCTCACTTAACTCAAATGCTCAACATATTTTCATTGATTGAGGCTTAGTGCATCTCAAATTCATTCAGTTTATTGCAGCCATATCAATCACCAAAATTATTAATATATTAAAGATAAATAATATCCAATTTAGTGTTAGTCAAACTGTGAGGACTTTTTGGCGTTTTTTCGATGTTCAATAATGAATAAACAGTCTTGTTTCAAGTCTTGTTTACTAGATGCAAGTACATTGTGTGGCAGGAAACAAACCCAGCACTTCATACTGGAGCCACCATGCGTTTGGTGAAATTAAATTACATTAAAGTATTAAAAGCTGTTATGGAGACAAAGCACTATTCATATTTTTTATTTTAATTTTGCAAATATTTTATAATTTTCACGCTCTTTTATATTTTGATCATCTAAAACATCAACATTTCACTTTGTGTCTTTAAGTTGCAACATGACAAAAGGTAGAAAAGTCCAAAGGTTACAGATGCTTTTGCAAGGGGCTGTAAGGCATCCCTTTTGAATCCTTCCGAATACATAAACGTATTGTCTTGAATATGTGGAAAGAGAAAAACTTTGCCTAAATTCAGAAGGGTCAAACTCCCCCATTTCATCAGCTGTCCGCACAGAGTCTGCAAATGCAGAGTTTGTTTGAATCCATCTTCAGTATTAATGAACTTTTTTTATTTTTATTAAAGTTTATTGTTTTACTAAAATGAGCATTTGAACTTCAGCATTTGCAGACTATTTGTTTTAAGACCAGGGATTGCTCACCTAAAAGTGTAGGTACTACTACTGTAACCAGCAGTGTAAGGCGGCTATGATGCAACTTTATTCTGGTAGAGGTGTTTTTAGCTTGCTTTTATGCCAGAAAACATTTTTTACTTTAGACTGTTTGTCTTTTGGAGCATTTTTACTTCAAAGCCATATGCAATCTTGATTTTAAGCGTGTAATATGTATATCACGAAATTACGAGCTCTTTGTTTTTTAACGCTTTGCAACATTTTGTTGAAACCGGGCAGGAAAATGTAGAGCACAAAGATCTATCCAAAGGTATGTGCTGCTGTAAAATATTTCAGTGTATGTTTGTGGTTGAGTGTAAATATTACATAAATATATGACATTTGGGACGGAACAAGGTGTAAATTTTCTCCTGGATGAAGTTCTGCTCAGACCGCATCCAACCTTAGCGGCCCTGTTTCAGGTTTAACCCGGATTTTAACATACCGTTTTGTCCCACCCCGTCTTATTCCACTGTAAAAACTGCGCATCAACACTAAATAGGCCAACCCGCCTCACACTGAAGATCGACTTGCAAAAAGAAATAGATGCACTCGTTAAATATTTCTTGGAAAGGTCTGAAATCATGAAAACCTAAATAATCTACTTAGCCTAAATATAGTTCTTGAAATAGGAGGTCTTAAGTGTTGGTTGCGTGCACAAAACTTTTTCATGTGTGGATGCTTTATCCGGCTTATAAAGGAGACGATGGGGAGATTACGCACGTAGAATCCAACTTCTCTGCAAACCAACGAATGACAAAAAATTGATTCTTATTACCAGAAATAATGTCTTTATTCACATCATATATACATAATCAAATCACATAAGTTAAAATAGCCCTAATTGGTTTTACATGGCGTGCTGAGCGCTGTGCAAACCGAACGTGTTCGCGTGCGGGTGTCCTATAAAGTTCAAATAGTGGTGATCGAGTCCCTGCACCGGCGACAAGTATCCTGCGTGCTGCTGGGTGTGCGCGGAGAGCGACACCGCCGGGTAGGAGATGGCCTGGCTGCGGCTTGAGCCGTGCCATGAGAAGTGTCCCGGGCTCTGCTGGTACACGGAATCCGGCGGACTGGGGCTCTGGTGCTCTGGGGAGGCGTGCAGCTGTCCAAGGTAGTCGGGCTGGTCGTGCACGGAGCCCACGGAGCCGAACACCGGCTCGGTGACCACGCGGGACTTGGACTGCAGGAAGGCGAGGATGCGCGCGTACTTGATGTCCTTGGTCTCGGCTCGGTCCTCCGTGGTGAGGTAGTGCACCAGGTTCTTCATGCACTCGTGGTATCCGTAATGAAAGTAGTTTGCGAACTCGGCCAACAGCTCTCCTGGTTTTAAACAAACACACATTAAAATATGTAGAACCCTGTTTTTCTGTTTGCAGATCTGCGTAAAGCTGCGTAAATTCTCGGAAGACTTTGCTCACCCTTTTCTCTCCCACGAGGAAAATCCGCAGAGTGGAGAGCTCGCAGGTACTGAACAGTCATCTCCAAGATTTCAGCTTTTTCTAGTTTTCCAGAGTTCTACAATAAATAAGTCAATAAATCATAAAACCCACGTCTTTAAAAAATGTAAAAGTACAAATACCATCTTGTTTTGAATAATATCTCTTTCAAGATTTTTCCTTTAAAAATAGATTCATGCCTACCTGTTTAGCCATAGCCATCGGCACGGTTTTTCCCAGCTCGTTTAGGCACCGGTTAATACGGTCCCGCCTTCTTTTCTCAATAACTTTGTGGGAAATTGGAGTTCTCTGTGAGGACAATTAGAGAAAAATAAACATAAAAATAAGCATCCTCCTGAAACTTTTCAAAGCAACAATGAAACAAACTCCAGGATAAAGCTGGGATTCTAAGTCCGGGCTAAGTGCGCTTTGGCGCACAGGAACCGGCGCAGCTCCACTTAGAGATCCTCTCGCCAAATTGGGCGTTCTCGGAATATATAACGTAAATATATGTATGCAGTTTTTTTTAAACGGAATATGAAAGATGTCTTAATGGCTTGTGCGCCAATCTTTAGCCAGAACGCACGCAACAAGATGGTCCACCCAAACCTGTACACAGAAGCGTAATATCAGCCCCGGAAAGCTATACTCTACCTTATATACAGAGCATAAAAACGTTTTGTTCAGATAAAAATATCCATAAAACTTAAGTCACGAGTAGCCCATGCATTAGGTTAGTAACCAGTAACTGGGAGCGCACGAAAAGAACAAACCTTCCTATCCTTCATCTTTGATGCCATTGACGTTTTCCCAGAGAAAAAGTCCAAAAAATGAAACTAAAAAAGATTTCAGAAGTGAATTGGAGAGCTGTGAAAGTCTGGTGGGAGATGAAGCAGACTAAACCTTGAGGGTAAACTGGTCCCTTATAAAGGGACCATCCTGGGGGACTCCGGCATTCATGGTGTAAATTATTCCTTGGGATTAGAGAGCTGTGCATTTTTGGTTAAATGTGTGTGTTTAGGATCAGTTAAAGAAACAGGCAGGTGGGCGGGGGTTAACCTGCTTTGTTAATCCACGTGGCTCTTCAAAGGACAAGTGATTACGTTTGGAATATTATTTGCATATAGCAAACCTGGGCGGGAGATAACTAGGCGTCTGGATCAGTCTGATCCGGCGGGGCGCACTGTGCGCACTCCAAACAAAGCGAAAGACACACAAAAAAGAGACGGAAAAAAACTTTTCTGTTCCAACTCACGTTTCTCACACGATCGCCTGTTTACAAATCCCAGCAAGCGATCTTAACTCCCAGCCAAGCCCCGGTCAGAGTTTGAAGGCCTGTCCAGTACCATTAGAGTAATTAAGTAAGCCTTTAATAGGCTGTTCCGCCAAGTTCAGGGGAGATCTTTTGGAGACGGAGTCTCCCCCCTTTACTCCTCCCTGTTTGTCCCCGCCGGTTCTCACACGACTTGCTGACACGTCCATCTTTTATGGGAGATGGCAATCTTTTTGTTTACGCTTCTTTATTATATTTTTTTCTTCTCGCAGGACTCCTCGGCAGGTGTGTGATTAGCGCTGGCACACGAGCGTCGTCTGCGTCGAGGCCCACGGCGTCTCCAGCAGCCTGTGGCACACGAGGGTTACCCACCGCTGGAGACTCTTTGGAGAGGCTCAATTTGTATCCTATTATCCTATAAGAAAATGTCTATTCAGTGGAATGAATAGTTTCATTGGCCTAAATTTTAATAATGCGGCGAAAGAATGGGAGAAATAAAGAAGAATGCAGCTGGTGCGAGCGCGCATTATTCCCCGTCACCTGCGAGATGCGTAGCCTGGAGACCCCTATTCATTTGCCTAATTTCGGTCAACTTAACAAACTTTGGGAGAAATTATACCGCCATTGTTGGGAAGGGTGAAGCTTTCTGATCGAATTAACAGCACGTTTTGATCCGGTAAATGTCATTAGAAAGAAAGAAACAATCGCGTTTAGAGGGGCCTGAGTAATGCGCCAAGTGGAGACGCCAGAGCGCAAAAACAGCACAAAGGCTGCTGGTAAATGCCACAGGGGGACTTTTGTACCCTCAGATTGCTCAAGTTTTTGTAACCCCCCTCAAACAAAGGGCATTATTTTATACTTGAATACATTTCATACAACAATTGGATGTTTCTTCTACTTCAAACTTATTTTTTCCACAACAGGTTCTTTGTGCGCGCACAGATTCGAACCGCTCTCATGCGCAACACCACTTTTCTTTTTGTTTTGTTTGTGTGTGTGTAACTGAGAACGTTTTCATTCTGAAAAACTTTCGACATGCTCGATGTATATTTGATCCTGTGAACGAATTATCAGACAGCAAAAGCTCACGAGGCATCTGAGGCTTTTGGAAAGGTTTGGGAGCACCATGGAGAGAGCCTGTCGCGAGTGAGTGGGAAAGGGGGCAGAAAATCCAATTACTCCAGTGTGGAGTTTTTAACACTTGTTCTATGTGTTTGTGCTTTGAGATATAAAGAGAATTGTGGGTTGTTGCTTTTGTCAGGGACTAAATTAAACACTGGATGTTTTAAAGCGCCAGACTTGGTAACGTGTTGCGTCAAAGCTGAGCCAAAACCCTGAGTCTGGACTTTTGTTCCCACGTAATGTGATAATTGTAATTTCTGTTTAATCTTTCCTCGAATCAACTAATAAAATTACGATTTAGTGAACAAAACATGCAAAATGTTCTGTTTTCTTTGTATGTTTATTATTATTTGTATTATTTGTCTGTATGTTTCCTTTTTAGGGGAGGTTTCCAATGACATACTAAGTGCGGTGTTAAGCTGCTGCAGTGTGTGGGGGGAAAAAATTTATTGTAATATTTGGACTTTAGAAAAAAATATTTATTTTTGAAGGAAGGCCTAAACTGAGTGATGTTTCTTTCATTTTTGCGCATCCTGTGCGTCGAAACTTAATTCATAACCTGAATATTAACCTTTTCAGTGCAAAACAGATAATTTTTAGTTCTATACAAAATAGTTAAATCCTCTTTGCAGAATATGGCATATATATAGTATTATTTGTTGTACCAATCAGACCAATATAAACCTTTTAAAGTTTTTAATTAATGACATTTTTTATGAGGGCAAAAGTGTAAAATTCAAACACAGACTTCCATTAAAGAAGGAATTTCAATGCAATTTTTTTTGTCTTAGACATCGAAATAAAGTGAACAAAGGTTTTCATTATAGGAATTAAATGTGATAAATTATTAACAAATACTCTTTTTTATTATTACTATTATCCGTTTGTTGATTGATGAATATCCTGATGCGTCAATGACAATTTTACATTTTTTAATGTAATTTCATCCGTTTCGTCGGTTTCTGAGATGCGTGAAGCAAACGCAGAATCATGAACTAGTCTACAGTCAGGCAGCCTTTTAGTCCAGCAGTGACGACAAAAGCAGCAGCAGCAACAGGAGCAGCGACAGCAGCACCAACAGCAACACTGAAGCAGCAACCTCTGCAGCAGCAACATCATCATCAGCTGCAGCAACAGAAGCAGCAGCAGCATCAGTTGGAGCAGCAGCAGCACTGCAGCGCTGTGGCCCCTCGTGTTGTCAGGCGCTGCGCTTTGACCCGTGCTGACCGCCGCTGCGGGCCTCGCCGCGCTCCTTTGGTCTGGTGCGCCACCCTCCGCCTGAAGCTGCGACAGTCACACGGTCCCCACTGTGTCTGTTAAGGCCGCTGAAAAAAGGCTTGGCCCAGAGAACAAGGTTTAGAAGTAAGACCGGAGAGAAGCTGTGTTGGATTATCGGTGTTAAAGGCTTTATTGCAGAGTAAAATGTAACTATAACTTTAGCGATATTTATCAATTTAGCTGTCCAAAAATCACGACGACCAACTCCTCTGCCCAATGATTTGTACAACTTACAATTTCCACCATTCGTTTCATTGAAATATATTATAAACAATTTGATTTACTAAGGACAACTGTTGTAAAGTAGGATCGGTGTTTTCTAAGTACAGTGGCTCCCTCTAGTGGTTAACGTTACGCTTGTTTTTTTGTTTGTTTTTAATTTCTGGGTAAATGGTTTCACAATTAGATCAACTTTAAAAAGGATGTCACAGAAAACAAACGTAAATATTTCCACCAAACAGCAAAGTCTACACTTTATTCATCTTTAAAACAAAACACTAAACTTCTTACCAGGATTAAAGTTTATTCTGATTTAACTTTATACCTAAATTCAACTTGCTGCTGGACTTTTTACTGGAGCTATGACAAAGAAATTTACAAACATTTTCTCGTCACACTGTGTTGGAAAAGGATTAATTTGCTCACATCTTTCAGGGATTTTTGTGCACAAACCTTAATAGTTCGATTTTGGTTAGCCACTAAAAATGTTTCTTTTGCCATCCATTCCTGTCTATATCAGTGGTAGACAAACATGGACCTCATAGATGTTAGATGTAAATCTGTCAAATATTAAAATTATAATAAAAAAAAGGATTTTTATTGATCTGCAACATGTACTGGATGTTAAGCATAGAAACTATTTTGTTAAATTAATACATATTCATTGCAAAGCTACCGTCATGTGAAATATGCAGGGCATTAAGTTTGTTGTTTTGTTTGTTTTTTAACAAGATGTTTACATAGTTATGTTTCATCTTGTTTTATTTATCTCTGGAAAAAAAAACTTAAAATGTTGCTTTTTACAAATTAAAGAAAAGATGTCAATTAATTTTTTTTCTGACTTAGGAAGAAGTTGACACAGTGTCCCATAGCTGGTCCTTGTAGAAGCTCTGTGGAGCCCAAATGATGGGCCCCAAGGCAGCTGAAAGTCCTGTGGTTTTAAAACTCTGGTTTTCATTTATTTTTCTGCATGGAACATTTTCTTGTTTTTCAGTAACTTAGATTTTCTTTTTGTTCATTAATGTACAGATAGTTCTATTTTCTCCCGTCCTATTGCCTTGCTTTTGTACTCAATCTGGACTGCTGTAACTCTTTACTGTCAGGAAGTTTCCAAAAGCCTGCATTGTAGTTATTTCGAAACACTTCAACAAGAGCTCTGATAAAAATTAAAAAGAGAGATCAAATCTCCTCTATTTTAGCTCCCTGTCAAATCCAGAATACCTTTGAATATTCGACTTTTGACATATAAAGCCCTCACTAATCAAGCATTATAGAGATCTGATTACTCCTTATGTCCGTAACAGAGCACTTATCTCTCAGCCTGCTGGTTTACTGGTGGTTCCTAGAATCTCTGAAAGTATGGGAGGCAGATCTTTTAGTTATCAAGCTCCTCTCCTGTGGAAAAAGCTTCCTGCTTTAGTCCGTGAGGCAGACATTCTGTCTAGTTTCAAAGCTAGGCTTAAAACGTTCCTGTTTGATAAAGATTAGGAGGAGGAAGGGAAGACATACTAATCCAGTTGGGGGAAGAACTCAGCCTAGACGGACGTTCTCTTTTGCTCTACCTTCTTCATGTCTCACTCTACAGGGTTAGGTTATTATAAGCTACTTGTATATTTATGCGGCAATTGGCTTAGGCTGCTGTAGGACAATCGGACCATTTCTCATTGTGGTACTTTCTTCTTTTGTCCAATCTGCTTTAGTAACAGTGATTTCAATTTTTTTTCTCTTAGTGTTTATCTCTCCATCGTAGCTACACATGGGTTGGTGCTGTTAGCTGACACAGCTTCTTGGAGGACAACATCGGCTGGTGGTTCTGCCAGCAATGTTCTATACCTTCTGCAATTAACTTTGTTTCAGTTTCCTCTGCATCTATTTCCGTCTTCTGTCTCTGTGACAGACTGCAGTTTGTACTGTACCTTCACAGGGTTTCGTTTGAGGTTTCTATAAACAAATCCTAACACATGTGGATGATGAGGCAGATACAGCTGAGGGACAGCTTAACATCTGGTGCACACAGACTAATCTTCACTACAGCCTATTTGAAATATTTCCCATGATTATCTATTGAGATTTATCCTCAGCTGATTAAAGGCCTGCAGCTTTAGTTTAGCAGAGTCCGTAACATGCCACATATTTGGGAGAAAAAAGTGACCACCTTATCATATGGGGTTCCATTGACCAATGAGTGATCTCCTCTCAGTGTTCTGGTGAAGCAACATGTGACTCCGCCTGTTATTGGCTGGGAGCCTCAGAAGAGAAAATGAAACACAGCCTTCCGCTCCTGCTGCTGCTTCTTCGTTCTGAATAATCTGAATAAAATCCGCAGTTGATCCCAGGTTAGTTCACACGGCTTCCTAAAACACGCACATCCTTTACGTTACAGATGAGATCTTAGGTCAGTGTGGCGCGTCTTAAACCATTACACGAGCATTTAAAAGGTCGACGTTTTTGTAGTGTTTAGTTGATTAGACGTGAACCACGTTTTGTTTCATTTTGGATCTTTGCTTTTGCAACTTCATTTACGTTTTTTCCCCCTCACATTAAAACCGTTTAGCGGATTGAAACGCGTTAGTTTTCTGGCATTTGCGCAAATATCCTGCGTGCGCAAAAGACGGGTGAAGACAAAAAAGATATGGATGGACTCGTTAAAATGCAGTTTGCAAACGATCTGCTCCCTGCAAACTTTTGCTGCTGTTACTTTTTCTTTTTTTCCTTATGGGGCGGATTTCCCCTCACTCCAACTTTGTTGCATATTAATACCACCCAATTAGGTGCCGTTAGTCAATTAACCAATAAAAGGAATGTGCTAGAGGGACAATGAAGACATCATGTGCCAGTTCATGTGTTCACATCCTGCCACTTTTATCATCACAGTGTGTGTGTGTGTGTGTGTGTGTGTGTGTGTGTGTGTGTGTGTGTGTGTGTGTGTGTGTGTGTGTAAACACGTCTGGTCCTCAAAGGAGGAAGTGAGTTAGTTTCTGCACATACTGTTGATCTGACATGTTTTTATAGGAAAAACTATCATCAGACACACACAAAAATGTCTTTAGACAGTTGCATTGACACTGTTAGTGTTCCTATTTAATAGAATATATGCACGACTGGTTAAATGAATAATATTAAAATGATTAAATTGTTATTACCTTATAACAGTAAAACTTAAACTAGCTTTGCCACAGCAAGTATTATTAGAGATCCTTGAATAATCTTTTTTTAATCTTTTTTTGTATCTGTGATTAAACAAGTAAGGAGAAATTATTTGTTGCTACTCTATAGTACACATACAAAATGCAAGCCTGTTTATTTATGATAAATATTTTTCAGATTACATTGTTCTCTTCCAAATGATGTTAATGACCAACTCAGCAAACCGGGTTAGATGTATTAGACCAAAAATAGGTTTAAATTTACACATTTCTAACCTCATGATGTTTAGCAATACTTTCACTTCGAAACAATAGCAATTGAATATCGACATTTTGTAATCTCTGTAAACATTTTAATAAGATTTTTAAATGTATTCAATTGCAGCGTTAATATCTAGTCATGATTTTGCAACAAAGGCTGATTCATTGTTAGAACCCACTGAGGTTTAAATATGTCTAAAATCAGCATCCTTACTTATGAGCTTGATAGGTGTGAAAGATTTTTATGTTTTACTTAACAAAAAAGAAGCTTGTATGAGAAATATTCAGTTTTCAGGGTCATTGTTGCGTTTCGTGGTGAATGCAGTTTCCAAGCAACCGATGGAAATCCAGACAGTGTAGTTAGCCATAAATGCAGGGGACAAAGCCCCTCCCTTCTCTTGAACCTCAAATTAATTGATTTAACGTGATAAAACCTGTAACAAATGTGGTTTATTGCAACGTCGTGTGTATTTCAACGAATCCTGGATTATTTTCAATGTTTTTTTTTATTTCAGGGATGCAGAAGTTATAATTATTCCTGAAAAGGGTGGATTTGGATTTATGAATATTTCCTTTCCAAGGGATTATCAGTTTCAACCGTCCTTAGTTGGACTACATTCAGAATAAACATCATCCTTTAAAACTATATGACAAAACAACTTTATTTAACAATAATTAAATAAAAGGTTCTTTATGTCAAAGAACATGACAAACTGTTGTTGTTTGAACGATCCCGGTTTCAAACATTCCCTTTTGCTGCATAATATGACTTAAAATTTATGTTGGTAGATGACAAAAAAAAGGTACATTTTATGTTTTTTTGTGTGGGAAATTTGTCAACGGTTGTATGCTCTGAATATGTGTTTAAGACTGAAGTTATTAATTGCCATGAAAAGTTTAGATTTAAAGTTCATTTTTTTCAACTCAAGATAAAACAACGTAAATATTTTTGGTTTTACAGCAATTATGAACATGGTTTTTGCATTCTTTCATTACTATTTTGACATGTATATTTGCTAATGAGCTGGTTTCAGGTTGGAAAATCTTGTTACCAAAATGTTTAGCTTCTTCTGCAGGTTTTCGCCTGTATTCAAGACTCTAGATGGGCCGGTTTTACACTTTAAGTCAGGAAGAAGACACAATCTGCTAGGTCTAAATGTGTAAGCTTCTATGTGTATACCTCTTGATGAGTTCAAAACTACCTACAGCCAAAAATAAATAGTCTCAACATTTCACTTAAGATCCTATAGAATAATAGGGTATATTAGGGCTTACTTAATCTTTCCAAAAACATTTCATAACTGGATTATTATACTCTTGCGTCATTACATTTTTCAAATTATTTACATGTAACTTTTCTTTTCTATTTTTTGGAAAAACAATAAGGTTGTCTGCATGTGTCTTTCCGTTAGTTTTAGACAGATTGAGACAGACAAGGCAGACACTGCAGGCTTTTAAAAGTACACTCGCTTCCTTTCACAAGAATCTGTGGAATGCAGACAGAGTGAGGTGTCTGTTTTTTCCGTCTTCTTCTTCTTCTTTTTTGTTGACCACGCTGTACGGTTTTCCACATCTGTTTTCTACTGACAGTAAAATGGCCATGCAGATGTCACATGTTACCCTTTAAACACAGTTTACTTTACAGCAGAGGGAGGGATCGTGGCTCTGCGACCCTGTCATTAGGCTTTTTCTACGTCATATGAGAACACCAGCATGACTCTTGTCTGTTGTGGGGCTTACAGTGAGTTAGAGGAGCTGACGTTTGCAACACATTCAGCTTGTCTATGTGACATTCAAAGCAAGAAATTAAGGCCAAATATTAAAGGGGTTTGGGGGGTGAGGTGTGTGTGTGCACACTGTGTATTGTCTAGGTACCAAGTATTGATTTATTGCACAGTACAGTATATGTTACATTTAGTTTTTAAGAACTAAAGAAGAAAAACTATGAAGAGAAGTTGTTTTGCATCTTGATACCTTGAAATTGGCCTCTGTCTTTTTAACAGCTCCTACCGTTTCCGACACATCGTCATAACATTGCTTCTCCACGCTGTCCAGTGATAACTCAGGATTAGGGCGGAAAAACTTTAAGAAAAACGTAAATTGCGATTTTTCTGGCGGAGATTGCGGTTTCGATTTCAATCAGGATTTATTTTCTTTCAATCAAGTTTCAACGAATTCCATTAAGATAAAGCAAGAATAAAAAAGATTTCAAATGCTGTTTTTCTTTGAGATTAATTTCGTCGGCTCTGCTTCTGCTCCCGCTTCAGCCATGTTTGAACTTGTAGCTACACACTGATTGGAGTGGAGAGCACGTGACCTGGTGCAGCTTTCTGATTGGTAGCTGACACAGAGCCTTTCTACACTGGCATTGGGCATACATATGAAACTATTGATGAAATTTTATTATGATTAGTTTTATAATTATTGACAAAATTATATGACCATCAAGAATTATTCGTCCCCCACACCATCACACTATACAACTCCTCATTTGAGGGATGGAGGTGACACAGGATGGAAGGGAAGGAGGAGGGCCTGCTAACCACCTATATTTTCTTAGGGGTTTAAATTCTTATTTTATATTCTTGTCTTTTATTTATTTATTTTTTTGCTATCTATATTTTCTTTTTTTCCTAAAGAGTTTATATTTTATTGCACTTCACTCTTTGTATTTGTTTGCCCTCTGTGTGCAACTTTGTGTAAGCTACTGATTAATTGAATTTCCTGAGGGAGTCTTCCCAAGGGACAAAAAAGAACAAGTTTAAGTCTAAAACCGCAGCTTTGACGATCCCAAAATCGTGTTGTCAGAGATCGTGATTTTTTGCTTTGATAGTATATGTTGACAAGATTTTGTAACACTTTCGAAAACAAAAAAATGTTTGCTCATTCTCATTACTGTAAGAAATTATAGCCACAAACAATATATTATTTCTAAACAAAATGTCTCCCTTCCCAAAGCATCTAATACCTTCTTGTGCTTCATCTACCTGTCTTTCAAATAACTTAGCGATACAAAAATAGCTAATTTTGAGTCCTTTCAACCATTAACACTTTCCACCCCTAAAAGTTTTGTCAGTGCCACATGGTAGGTCTTGTGAAGGGTGTGTTTGTAAAAGCCGAAAAAGATTTGATCTTTAAGTTCAGCAGATCATCAGGCGGGAGTGTAAAAATCAGCCAATTGTACTCAGCAGCAGATCTCTTAGTGCAACTCTTCTGAAAAACAAATGAACAGAGATACAATCTAGATATATTTAAGTTTGGAATCGCTCACATCATGGACAGAGCTACGAAGCTGACTGATAAAATAACATGAAGTTATTAAGGCTTTGATCATTTTTAAGTGTGGCAGCTCATGCTGATTGGTCACGGTCTATGCTAAACTAACTTGCTGATTTCTTCCACTTCACACAAGATACTCAGTTGGGAATCTTGGTTATCAAATGTGACCTCAAACGAAGACAGCTGACCTCAGACTGAACAGTTACATCTTTGTGATTGTACTCTTTCTGTGATGTGTCCTGACTCTGTGCTGGTTGGAAACTCTTGACAGACATGTGACCTTTGCTCCATTTTACTAACCCCTCCACCCTTTCCACGGTGCATGTCCATGACGTGTGCTCATGTGACCAGCGGTGTGAGGTTTCATCACTGGGGGTAGTACCAACGCTACTAAACGTGGCCGTCTTAGGAAAGGTCAGGCTTTGGTTCCCGAAAAACCAGGGCTGATGGGGGATTGGGTGCTGGAAAGACACGAGTTGGTGATGTCACACTGCAGCCACGTGACCACCAACAGTAACAAACAGCATGTCTCTGTCTGCGTCTTGTTGCAGCGTGTCAGCCACTCTGCCATATTCCTAGCCTCTGTTTGCTTACCTTTGGAAAACAAGCTTAACTGGTCTGGTTTTTCTGTTGTAAATGTAGAAAGAAGGAGATTCATACATGATAATAGCCATTTAGTCCTATTTGGAAATGTATCCTGTGGGGCAGGGTGTGTTGGTTTTATCACCGAGCTAACTGGTTCACCAGTAATTTTAGCATTGTCCCTGCAGAGATACTGACATAATTTAAAGTGCAACACTGCCTGACTCCAGGTTCTGAAATTTCATAATTGATGGTTCTTTGGGGAAGTTGCAAAGTGGGAATTGGTTTCTGACGCTTGTGTCTTCTTCTTCTAGACCACATAAAAATGAAAAAAAGCTGTAACTGAGACTCATGAAAACAAAGAGTTAGAGGAGCAAGCCATTAATTAACACAGGTTCACAAGAAGGTGTAATGATTTACAGCTCCTGGAACTCTTGGAAGTTTTTTTTTCCTATTTTCCAAATCACTGGAGTAACTGGTAATAAACCATCACAATGTTTTGCGCAAGTAAACTTCAATGCAAATTCAAAACAGTGTAGTGCACAGTTTTATTCCAAATTCTGATATTGAAAAACCACGACAAAAGATGGCACAGTAGACAGGATCTCTGACCTAGTTTGCCTAACTTTGTGCTCAATCTGTACTAGATTATCATCAACTGATACTTGTTGTATTAGCCGATTATCCTAAAGTTGCAGCTGATGGTTTTTAGTTCTTTTTTGAAACTAACAGTTAGGCAATCGCAAAAAGAGAACTGATTTCAAAATTGTCAGGTTAAAAACTTGCTGCCAATACGAAGTAAAATATTTTAGAAGAAATGAAGCGTGTCTGACCAACGCTGTGTTTATATTACTCTAACTTCCTGGCTGATGTTGGAGGTACTATTTGCATTAACAGCAAAGCCATAACTCGCATTCAAGCTGCTGCAGGCTTGTGCCAGCATGTCTAAATGTTCTGTTATGTGTCAAATGACCAAGCTGCCGTCCCGGATCCCGCCCCCCCAGTGTCTTGTGTTGGAGTGTGGTGTGACTTGTGAACTTGCTTTGCCATTGGTTTGTCATTCTTCCTAGCCAAGTATGGAGAGTGGAGTCGGGTGGGGTGGTTTTTTAGGACTACCTTTCACCTCCAACAACTGTTAGCACAAAAAAATCTGCAGAAGAGGGCAATCTCTAAAAAGGATCTATTGCATGTATGTTTATTTAACTGTTTAGTTGGTAATTTTCCCTCTTATCTTGGTTTGAAAATGACACTGTGATAAAATTGTATTTTGAGGATTAATGTGGATTTTTAAATTCTCAGAGATCAAATATCCTGTAGGGGATATCTTACAATGCTTTCCACCCCCTGGCTAAAAGCTTTAATAATGTTCTTTTATTGCAGCACCATAGTCTTTTATGACTAAGATTATGTAAAAAAAAAAAAAGAAAAGCAAACAATTTCTTGTAGAAGTAAAAAAAAAGGTGCCTATTTTTGGTCAGTAAAGCCACAATTAGTAGGACCTCTTACAATTCTTTAGAAGCTATATATTTTTATATTTAAAATAATGCTATGTGCCTTTAAATTACCAATAGCCTTGACTAATTGAACTATTAGTATAATGTGACAGAGATCCATTTCTCTTATCTACGGCCAGAAAATCAGAAACGCCTTTAACTATATTTATAATTATATTTTAGTTTTTGCTTGGTCATCACATGTTTTCATATCCATATTTTAGACATTTATTATGCACCAACTAAGCCAAAACAAATTCCTTGTATGTCCAATACATGCTTGGCAATAAAGCTTTTATGATTTTAACAAATACAGATGAATGGCAAAGTTTATAATTTAGTGAATGGTTATAAAAAATAAAAAATAAAATAAATTCCTGAAATTTGTCTGTTAAAAAATAACAAAGGATTGAAAACAACATGGAATTGGAAAAGAAGAAAAAAACATTTTTGTTCATCTTTTTATGTATCATTACCACAGATGTGATCAAATTTTTTATTTATTTTTTTTAAAAGAACTAAATCATCATGGACACCATGATGCTCCAAAATCTGGATAGTTTCCATCTGTTCAATTAACAAAATATTATATGTGGTTACTTTGATGCACTACTTTTTTCCTACAGTAGCTAGAATGGAAGAAGGGCGGAGATAAAATAGGAAAACATGCAGCAAATAGACCAGGGCAAGGAACGGAGCCAGAGACCAATGTGTTGAGGACCGCAGCCTCTTCATATGGCGTGACTGCTCCACCACTGAGCCATATGGCGCATGTTTTTTGTTTTGTTTTTTTGGATATGTAGGAAGTAGGGTAGCATTGTTTAAGCAAAACGGCTCACTAAGGGATACACATTTCTAAAGTTGTAGTTTTATTAGTTAAGTTTCTAGAAACAGTAACCACAGTTTAAAACGTGAATATGAGATATAAGAGTTGACAAATATATAATTCAGTTGCTGTCATAATTGTACATCTCCTTTAGCTATATTATATATAATGCATTATAAAATTAATGAGCTCTGTTTTGGGTATAACCTGTTGGCGCTGATATCAGTTTCGGCTTTTTATAACTGATGAGTATGCCTACTTGTGTTTTTATTCTATGGATATGACCAAGCAAAGTTTTCTAATCAACATTTTTCTAACACAGAACCTGAAATCCTGTTATTTTTATAAAAAAATTTTTTTAGCATTTGCTGATATTCTTCTGAAATATCAACAATCTGAAAATGCAGTGAACAATATTTTACTACAACCCTCTCTATATAAAAAAAATACTTAGACCTAAGTCAATGTTTGCAGACAATCAAAGTAGGAAGATAAAAGGTAGAAGCTAGGGTGGGGATCGGTTGATAAGGTATAGGAAATGAAAGTAAATAATATCTTAGTAAACCTTTTAATTTAGTGGTGTTTTTTTTCAATGGTCAATTATGTAGAATATTAGACATTATTGCTGTTTAGATCCCCATAGATTAACACTGGGAGTCTAACCAGCTATTCCTTCCCTGTCAATGCCTCAAAGATTTCCTAAATCATGTGCTTCTCAGGTGGGCTAACATAGTGCCGAGCCCTTTATTTTAAATACGTTTAATTATTCTAGAAATAATTTGTAATTAGTCAGATTAGTAGTTCTGGAAGCCAGTTTTCATTAAGCACCCTAAAAGATAATGCTCTGGGCCGGTTCTTTGGTTTAAAAGAAGTGATATATTCATAGGAACTATGGCTGGTACTCACTTAATTTCTACATCCTGGCTTGTACCTGGAAATATCCTACAATGTTCAGATGTTGTTTTTATGAGTAAGGATAAAAATGTGTAACTTTCTTATAGACTAATATTGTTCAGCTACAGACAGGAAAAGGAAACATCCGTCCCTCTACAGTACTACCTTCTCTGGCCCTCCATCAAAAAGGTTTTAAACAGTTTAATAAAAAAAATTAAGGGATTTCGAAACTTGAACTTTTTAAGGACTTCATGCACCTTGATAAAACCAGCCTGTGCTTATTTAACACATCATTAAAGGGAAATAACCTAGGTTTATTTCCCCAATTATTGGGCTAGTTTCAGGTGTTTATATTTCTGCATTGCGAACAGCTTCACCTTTGCACTTGCTCTGTGAAAATACAGGCGCTTTAAACCACATTTACCTGTGCTTACATTTAACCTTTTCTAAAATTGAGTAAAAGAGTGGACAAACAAAAAAGCACACGATGGGTTTGGGGGAAAAATAGGAGAATAAAGTCTGTGGGTTCGATTCAGCCCGCTTGCTGTGTGACTCCGCAATAATCAGGTTGCTGCGTCTCACGCGTCTGTGTTTCTGTTTGAGGAGGGGCGTGTTTCTGCTATTCATAGTTGTGTGAACTTCAGAGGTCTATTAGAGGACAGTGGGAGTCCTTCTGATAGCAACTGCAGTACTGCCAGGCCTGTCAGATCACGGCACCTCTCCTCTCTGGAACACAGCCCCCACTCTTCTTCATTTACGCTCTGTGTGAGTACAAACATGAAAAAAAAATAATAATTTGACAACCTGAGGTGTCTGGTAATGTCTGAAAGTACATCTACGCTTAAGCTGAAATGACTTAGCAATTTGAGTATATTTCTTCTGTCATGTTGAAAAAGAATCACGTGTAGGATTTAAAACAAAAAAGGCTCTATAGGGTCTTATATTTCTTTTCTCCGACAAACTATTTGATTTTCAATACCTTTTTTTTTTTAGTAAGTAGATAAAATTAATGGAAATGTGTTCATTATTTATCTATTACACAAGTATTTATTTAATCTAACTTTATTTTGCATCCACTTTGAAGTACTTTTCTCTAGTTGGCACTGGTCCAGTTTTTCATGAACGTCAGGGTAATTATAGAAGTAGGTGAAAAGTCAATTGTTACCTCCATGACTTCATTTACCTTCACTGCAGAGGTCAGATCAGTTGATTTGAATGTCCTCAGAGGTTTATAGCAAACATAGCCAATAAGAAATATACGTGACCCTGATGAATAGTGCATGCAGGATGAGCCTGTTTGAGACATATTTATTTATATTTTATTACTACCTTTTATCACTACCTTTATTATTATTTCTGCTTCACAAAAAGCTAAAGTACATTAGTTGTCTTGTTAAAAGTCCACACAATAGGCATAGTTCTGCTTTGTCTGATTCTAATATTACACGTTTATCACTCTTTGCTGCTGCATACTATAAAAAAATAAGGTTTCAGCCCAGTTACTTCATCTCAGAAATATTCCAAGCAGAAAGCTTTTCTTCCCTCCGAATAAGTAGTCGAATGTGTGTGGTTGTTTCCTCATATCTCCTCAGAGGCTCGTGGTCAGAAAACATGTGTGGAGTCAGATTTCCTTCCTACGCATGGCCTTAAAAATTTGGAGCGCGTCTTCCATTTTGAACGGAAACATTAAAAAATGAGGAGTGTGAATGAGAAGGAGTCAGAAGAACCTTAAAAAACGAAAATGTGCTCATTATGTGTTTTAACAAGATGTTAGCAGTGAATAGTAAACATGCACTGAACAGGCTCTTCCCTGGCTGATACTAATGAGCAATGTGTTATTTTCTTTTTTATGAACATTAAAACAAAAGAGGAAGAAATATGCCGTGGGCTATTTTTTTGAATTACCAGATTTGTTTGCATTAGTGAAATTGAGTAACTACAAGATTTGCCCTATTTTATTTATATTTTTATGTCTTTTTTTTTTTTAGAGTTGTTCACCTGTTGAGCTTGAGCAAATTGTATTGAAATGTTTTCCAGATTTGTGTGTTGCTAGAGCGTACCAGTTGAAAGACCTCAGTATTCAGCCTTTAAACCTGTAAATGCTATAAAAAAGGGAAGGACAAAGTGTGTGTTGTTAAATTTTTATGCAATGAAGTATTTCTAAAAGCCAAAGAGCTTATTGCAGAATGATTATTGAATTGTAAACATGATTCTCTGGATTTTTTATTTATTTTTTTGCTTTAGTCTGCTCATTTATTTCTGTTATTTCACCAATATATAACAGCAGTACATTTGCACGTCACAAAAAGAAATACGGCCTTAGGAATTTACTTAACTCTTAAAGACGAGGTGAGTTTTAAAGGATTTAGATTGCAAAAACTTGACCTTCATCAATGCAACTGAATTAGGAATTTGTAAGTCAACATCAGACATATGCTTGAAAACTCAGTAGCTGTAAAAGTGAATTAAAATGACACTACATTTTAGCAGTATTGCATGACGTTCCTTAGTATTGCGACTATTTCCCATTTAACTTACTTACCAAATGGCATTCAAGAAGCTGCATTATCTTATTTTTTCTATTATTTTTATTATTGTATTTTGTACTCTTACAAGTTTCTGCAGGATAGTCTTAAGCTATGTTTCTTAACAAGGCTAATTTTAGCCTAATTATCCCGTAATAAACTGGTACTAATATATATAAAATAAAAAAAATTGGTCCAGTTTTTCTTTCTTTTTTTCTTTTCCTCCTACACTTTCCCCTTTTGGAAGGAAATCACATGTGTGGGAGAAACATGTATATGGATTGCATCAATAAGAAATTTTTTATATTCTGTCTCCCAATAGCAAGGGATGTTTGGTGGAAGCAGTTTAATGGTGTGGAAAGTAAAAACGTCACACCCAATTACTTTTGTAGAATGACTTACCCTGTAGGAAGAGATTACCTATGGGGGAGAGGAGGCAATGGCTTGCTTGCACTCCTTAAACTCCACTGATAATTGACGGCATCCCATAGCAGTGTGTGGCTAAGTTGGTGACCAGCACGAGAAGAAGCTGAATAAATTTGTTTAATTCCTTCTGACCTCATCAGCTCCAACAACAACGGAGAAGGAGTCAAAAGATGAATGAGGTCTTTTATCATTGGGAGATTTGACAAGGTTTTCATGGTCAAAATATTATGTATTTCGAAGAAGCTCGGTTACATCAAAGAAAATTTGAGCATCCATACACTTCACCCAGCTTTTTCTCAACATTTAATGCTGCTCAAACTTGGGATGGTTGCCAAATAGTGGCACCTTTAAGCATCTGGAATTTGTTTCCAAAAAAGGACCAGACCTGTTCAGCTCCACAATTATCTCGCTGACATCTTGAGGTCTGATTTTGTTTGACTTTACCATCATGTAAAACAAGAAATCATTATGTTTGAGGTTTTGCCTTAAAATACATTAATAGATGGGCCACCAACTATGCCAGATACCGCTCATTTAAAGCAGCACTAAGTAACTTTTCAACCTTCATACAATATGTTCATAACTTTTGTGATTATACGTTGACTCACAGATCGTTGAAGGACACATCTGTCATGGCCCAAGGGGGTCCATATCGCTTTAACTGGCACTAAGCAACTTTTAGGAGGGTGGCAGGAACCCTGCAACGCAAAATGACTACAAATGTGCTGACTGCTTTACGACATATGTCAATTCCTCCGTTTCTTATTTTCAACATCATCACATGACATTGTTTCACCACAATGAGATTCATTACCTCATCACTATCCATCCTTCACACTGCCACTGGAAGCAGAAATGTACTTCAATACAACTGCAGGCGACCGGGAGATCAGGATTTTACAACACTATCCGCTGGTCATCATTGGAAATGCACTTTTCTTCAGGCAAAACATTACCGGTTTGGTCCACATTTGCTACCAAAACTGAAACTTCTTTAGTGTTGCTTTAACCAAGAGATGGGGAAACTACGCCCCCCGGGGCCATATACGGCCCATTAGGCTTTTTAATCCGGCCCACCAAACTTGTCCAAAAAGATGGCACATTCTTTTAGACACGTTGGCGTGAGTTTTGTGCCACCAGGTTTTAAATGTACAGGATGTGGAGAGAAAGAAAATGTAGAACACATATTGATAAACTGTAAATCATATGAGCCTGAAAGAGAGAAATTGAGAAGAATGGTTGGAAGGACAGGTCAGGAATGGAGTCTTAAAGGAATATTGGGAAATGAAGGACCATAATGGATATTTACACATTAAGGAGAGCATTATCTATGTATCTTCAGAATAACAAAATTAAAAAAATGAAATTTGAATGATGTAAAGTAATGTTGCTACACACTCATGCTCCTGGCCCCTCTTTCAAATTTAGAACCCATTCTGGCCCGTAAGTTAAAAAATGTGCCCACCCCCGCTTTAACCTATCAGGTGTTTCCAAGGCCATGGAATCATCACTGTGCTTTTCTTCTCTGTTAATGGAAAGTAATCGTTGGTATGAATAATCTGTCAAAACAACTCACAACGGCTGTCAAGCACAGTAGTGGGGGTCGATAATGTAGCTGCACTGCTATGGTTTGCAGTTACTCAGTTTATTTTGACCTCTGTATACTTTTCTTGAGCCAAACGTGAGGATATCTGTTCAACAGCTCAGTTTTTGCATAAACTTGGTGTTTGACAGTACATTGATCTCAAATATAGCAGCGAATCTGTAGGGGTGGAGGGATAAGCAAGTAACAGTTTTTACCAAGCTGTCCCAATATGTGTGAAACACTTAACAAATGGCTCTTTCATCGCTCTGAATAGTTTTCTTTTTTTCTGTGCAAATTTAGTGCAAGACAGTCATGCTAGCTCAGGAAGTCCTCCGACAGCTTAGGATTCCCGAAATGGATGACTTTCGACAGTATGTCAGAGGCTTCCCGACGAATGCCCTCATGGGTGTGGGTGCCTTTGCTGCCATCACCACCTACTGGTTTGCCTCTCGACCAAAAGCCCTCAAACCCCCTTGTGATCTGGGACTGCAGTCATTGGAAATACCTGTGAGTGTACACATCTCACCATTACACACTCCCTTAGCCTGATTGTTCTTGCTGCTCACTAGTGCAGTGAGAAATGTCCTAGAACAATCAATTCTCAGTCCATCTACAAGAGTAAAAAAACAAAAACACATTACTAAACAGCTGATCTCCTGTTTCAGTAATGAGAATTAGTTTATTTCACAGCTGGTGAAGGGGAGAGGGTTGGAATATGTTTCTAGGGAACAAAACTAAGGAAATTTACTGACCAGGTTTTTCTCATCCGAAAAAAATGTCTAGTTTCTTCAAGGTCAGACCAGCTGATTCAGATTTTAATCAAGGTTAAAAAAGGTTAATCAGACAATATTATCCCCATTTATTAATCACAGTGGATGTTTCTTACATTTATCTGTGCACGTTTGTATTGTTTGGAACATTCATATAATTCTATTTTTGTTTTAATGTGTTCAAAGAAAATTTTTAGATGAAAAACCTTTCAGAGTCCGATTGGTGCGTCTCCTTTAAAAAGTTGGGAATTGTGGCTGATTCAGCAGTATTCCTAGTCTTTGTTGTGTGCAGAGATGAAGAAGTCCTCATGTTTTGTGTCTGAATGGTATTTTGTTCACAGGGAGGAGAGCGTGCCAGGAGATCAGTGCTAAATGACAGCAGCAGCGAGTACTTGACACATTATTACAGTGATGCAAAAACAATATATGAGGTTTTCCAGCGAGGACTCAGACTGTCAAGTGAGTATCTGTGCAAGAGATTGACTCAGAAAACACCTGAAAACAGTTAAGATATCGCCTTTGTTTTATGTTTTAGATAATGGACCTTGTCTTGGGTCAAGGAAACCAAACCAACCATATGAATGGCTGTCCTATCAAGAGGTAAGCTGCAGATTGTAGCTGTTTATACTAAAACATGCTTATATAAAAAAATAAATGCTCTGCCTCTCTCCAGGTGGTGAACAGAGCAGAGAACATCGGCTCAGCCATGCTTCACAGAGGTCACTTTCACACAGGCGACAACTTTATTGGCATTTTTTCACAAAACAGACCTGAGGTAACTCCGGTGCCTTTTTTTGTAATTATAAAGTCACTTTAGGTGTCTAAATTGTCTGAATCTTAGTTGTCTAAATTGTAGCTTCTATTTACTCTTATATTCTTGCTATTATATTGGTTTTATTGAACAGATATGAATTTCTTGGTCCTTAAAGTAAATAACATTCCTGATTCAAAAATGATCAGAGGGATTTGAGAGGACAAGATGGAGACCCATAACAATAGAAACTGATCCTTTTTGACCCATTGGCATTTCATGCTTTTGGCTCTAAGAGCACTGTGCATCAATATATACCCAACAAGTGGGAGGATTTTTGTATGTTTAACATAAATTCTGTGATTTTTTTTTTTCAATCATAAACAAACTGTGCTCAGTTAACAGCTTCAATAGCACCATTAATAGCTCTTTCCATTAAACAAGAGAAGCAGTGGGCTAAGAGAAGATAAATCTATTTAATGTTTGGTTTTTACTGTCTCCAAATGTTTTGCAACAAGAATAGCAACAAGAGGAAATGGTCCAATTTAAACTTAACATAGTAAATGTGTTTTTTTTTTCTAACAAATCATGTAACTTTGAGGTTTCATGTAGCCTTTTAACTGTTGTTGAGCATACTTTATATAATAAATTGCGCTTCTTTAAAAATTCTTTAAAGCTTTGATCTAGCAATTTAAGTTGTTTTGGGATGCTGTTGGAAACATGTATGTAGAATATATATAGAAAAAACAAACACTAGACTTGCAGTTTATTTAAGCCTATGCTCTCTCCATCCATCTGCATAGAACCAGTTAGGTTATAACACCATATAACACTCTTGGGTACCATTATAATGTTGACTTAAATGGGTCCAACCTACTTGGTCTGTTTTTGCTTCAGTGGACAATTTCAGAGCTGGCTTGTTACACATACAACTTGGTGGCAGTCCCGCTGTACGACACGCTTGGCATAGAAGCCATTGGCTACATTTTAGACAGGGGTATGGACAAACTCCTCCTTCACATTTGATGATTCGGGAGCGGATAAAAGGTTAAACATCTAAGATGTTGTCCTCATCTCTCATTTCAGGCTGCATCTCAACGGTGATATGCGATGTAGCCGACAAGGCTCGAATGATCCTGGACTGTATCAGCGGTCAGGGAAAGACAGTGAAGACCATTGTCCTCATGGAAGCTTTCGACAAGGAGATGGTGAGCCGAGGAACAAAGAGCGGGGTGGAGATTCTCAGTGTGATTGAGTTTGAGGTGAGGTTTTACCTTGTTTGTGCTGTATTTTAATATTTTTTGTACAAAAACAAAAACTTAGCAACTTTATTTATGTCACTAGATTTTTTTTCTATTTGTGTTTTTTTTATAGGCCATTGGCAAAGCTAATCATCAGAAACCAACGGTGAGTAGAAACAGCACAGATCATTTGGCCTGATCAAAAGTGGAATTGAATTTCTTATTTAAAAACTAAAATGTTTGACACAAAACTCCATCTTTAATAAATTATTATAATGTCAAATGTACAATATGTGGGATTTAATTACAGCCTCCTAAACCAGAGGACCTGGCGATCATCTGTTTTACATCAGGAACCACAGGTATACGCAGAAATTAGGCCAATTTTAAGCTTTTTAAAAACTTGATTTTCGACTTTACAGTATGTGTTGTCCTAATTTTCCGATCATTCATGTTTTGGTGCAGGAGACCCTAAAGGTGCAATGCTCACTCATGAGAATGTAATCTCCAACACTGCAGCGTTCATAAAAGTAACAGAGGTAAGAAAAAAAAAAGTAAATCTCCTGCAAGGCTTTCACTTTGACTCCTCTCACAAATTTTCTGATGATGATGCTGATGATGATGATGATCATAATTTGTTCCCTTAAAAACAGGATTTCTGAGATTTTGTTGTAAAACAATTCATTTGGAAACATGTTTATCACTATTAACTTTGAAATAATTTGTCACATAACAGCTACAAACAGAGTCAGTGATATACCAACACAAAATATAGTGCATAATTGTAAATTGGAAGAAATATTATACATTGTTACAAATAAAATCTGAAAAATTTATATAAATATGAGTCAGTCCAATCGCCATCAGAGGTTTCCTAAAGCATAAATCCAGCTGTGAAGGCCTCAGAGGTTTTCTTTTGAAAGTCGGCAAATAAACAGCATTAGGAACAATAAGAATCACAGCAGAAATGTCAGGCGTTAAACTGAGAAGCAGTTCAAAGCAGAGTTAGGTCCTGAAACCCTTTCTCAGGTTTGTGCATTTCATTGTGTACTGTTTACTTCTGAAAATGGAGATTGAGTGGAAGAGCTGTTAACCTACCATGACATGTAGGTTCACCTAAACTAACATGCTTGCAAGAAGATTTTAAAGAAAACTAAGCGGTCAATAGTCCTACATGCTCAAATAAGAGATTTGTTGACAAGTGGTCACTAAACTTACTGTCAGTGCTTCAGTTGAATGTTTTATATCAAAGCATAGTCAAGTTAGCACACCTTTTTTCAGATTTATCTTATAGAAAAACGTTGTAATTTACGTAACATGTAAATAATACCACTTGAATTTGAGCGTGTAACAGAACAAAAAAAAAGCTTTCAGGGTTATTAGCCCTTATTAAAGGTGTTATTAATTTGTAGATGGGGTTGCTTGAATGCATGCCTATTCGACTTTCGCTGATTCACTCTCTCTCCTGCTGTCTCCTACGTTGTGACTGGTTGTCCAGGGCACACTGAAGCCCAGTCCCAAAGATGTGCTCATCTCCTTCCTCCCTCTGGCCCACATGTTTGAGAGAGTGGTGGAGGTACAGTACTGGAGTGATCTGACTAGCATACCTGCATGTGTTTTCTTTTGTGTTCTCTGCAGATACACAGCATGCTGAACGTCCATGACATTCATATATCCTATCTCCCCCTAGCTCACATGTTTGAACGGGTTGTTCAGGTATGTTGTGGACCTAATAAACTTTACATGAACTAAAATCAGCAATGACTTTTTATTAGTTGAGAACTATTTGTAGCGTCAACTATGCAAAACCTACAGATTCTGGCATGGATTAAAAATGAAGCAATGATGTTGGAGCTGGCAAACGACTAATTAATGAACCTTCTTTTTCTTTTAAACTGTCTTGAGAATACATTTGTTGTAAACCTCCACTATAAAATTAAACTGAATTAGATTGAATTATAAATTAAGACTACATAGAAAAAGAAAAGTGGTGTTCTTGTGTGAAGAGTATCTTACTTGAGATGTAGCAGAATCACATGCAAGCATCTAGATGGATTTGCCTAAGAAGTCAGTTTGATTTGTTGGGCAGCAACTTCTCACCACCAGAACAAATCACAATGGCAGATGTCCAGCAAAATGTCTATGAACTAAACAGCACTAGTTCCAGAAATTATGCGTGTCTACTGGCTCAAGAACCTAAATCCTCTTCCTGACCCACACTAAATGGATACCTTCCAGTTGATATGCATCACTTAGTTTCTTTTAACTTTCCTTTACCTTCAGCTGCATAAAAGTATCAGCCATAGCAAACCCATCCTGTTGTCCAAGGAACAAACGTTAAAAGAAACAATCAGCTCTGTAGCCATTTTATGCAACTGTCTCTCAGCTGTTAGCCATGCTTGGGTTAATTGCTCTGCTGCCCAGCCTCTCTCCACAAGCATGGCACATTTAGTGCATCCTCAGTCAGCCTCTTCTCCCAAATATGTCATTATGTTTTAATAAAATTCTGTCCTATCGGACAGAATTTTATGCACCAAAGAGGAATTTTACCCTTGTTTCAAGCACTAATGTGTTCAGAGATTAGTTATAATTCTATTAACTTTTTTAAAAACTGAAAAAATGGTTAAAAGGAACAGGATGTATATGTGTCAGTATGGCAAACAACAACAAAAATGTACATAATCTTCTGAACTTGTGCAGCTTTTAATTTTTTTAAATTCATTAGTTACAGGACAAAAAAATAAATAAAAGAGATGCAGACGTGCAGCAAACAGGAATAACTGCATTAGGGACTGAATCCCATACAAGTTATGTATCTGCTCCACTGCAGAACCCTGGGGGGGGGGCCATTGTCAATGTTAAATGAGGTCTTATTTAATGACATGACCAGCTAACCAAAGCGAAATCAGTGTTCCACTAAAGTTTTAAAAATAAGTTGGGTGTGGCTGAGACTTCAAAATTGTTTTGTAGAATCCTGCTTTCTAATCAGCTTTGATTTACAAATGACCAACTCGTCTTGTTCCTTAGGGTGTCATTCTCATCCACGGGGCACGGATCGGCTACTTCCAAGGGGACATCCGACTGCTAATGGATGATCTGAAAACTCTGCAGCCAACAGTCTTCCCCGTTGTCCCCCGTCTCCTCAACCGCATGTTTGACAAGGTCAGCCGGGGCCTCCCATTTCTATTAGAACTCTGCGTCATAAATAGCTTGTCTTGATGTTGATTAAGTGGGATATTTGAATTTCTCTACAGGTTTTTAGCCAAGCCAATACACCACTGAAAAGATGGCTGCTGGATTTTGCCTTCAGAAGGAAGGAAGCAGAGCTGAAAAGTGGAGTTATGAGAAAAGACAGCATGTGGGACAAACTCATCTTCAAAAAAGTACAGGTAAGAAAACTGACCTACTTTGTGTTACATTACTCTCTTTCTCCTAAAGACGTCTTCTTGCTGTTAAAAATCTTTTTTAGAGGTCTAACAATTAGACTCAATAATGTTTTTCATTTGTTCAGTCGAGCCTGGGCGGTCGAGTTAGACTCATGATCACCGGAGCAGCTCCCATATCTGCAACCATTCTGACTTTTCTACGGGCTGCTCTCGGGTGTCAGGTGAGTCAGATACCTGGCCGTCACAGCTACTGTGTTTACCTGGATCAACAAAAAAATAATGTTTCTCATTCTGATTAGAGAGCCAAATGTGTTTTCATGGAGAGTGATATGATGTATTATATATATAGCAATATTGTACACCTTTAAAACACTCACAAAGAACTTTGACTGCTGGAGATAGGCACCTGCCCCCCTGCAACGGTGCAAGAATAAGCGGGTACAGACAATGCATGGATGGAATTTTATTATTATTATTATCTTACAGTTTTATGAAGGATACGGCCAGACTGAATGCACAGCTGGGTGCACCATGTCCATGCCTGGAGACTGGTCAGCAGGTAAAGGTTTTTGTCATCACAAAATATTTAGGATTCATGAGTAAATGTAGCATCGGAGGACAAGAGTGTGCAAGGAAATAACAAAATAATGTTAAGTTAAATGTGTTCTCAGGTCATGTCGGGCCTCCACTACCATGCAATTCCGTAAAACTGGTGGATGTGAAAGAAATGAATTACCTAGCAGCCAATGGAGAAGGAGAGGTGAGGATCATGTTGATTTTTACTCTAAGAGGGAGTAGATAACTTATTTATTACATCGTTGTGTCTTGCAAGTCAAAATTATTCTAGCATGTTTAGATTAGCACCTAATTTTAAACAAGAAATTTTATCCAACCATTATCAATTACCCCATGTTGAGTTGCTGGTGCAACAGCATAATCAAAGAGACCCAAACTTCCATCTTCCTAACCACTTTATTGGTTCCTCTTGGGTAATTGCAATCAAATCCCAATGGGATGTGTCTGGAGCACCTCACCAGGGTAGCGCCCATCAGCCATCCTAACTATCTGTGCAGGCCATGTGGAGGAGCTGTGGCTCTACTTTAAGCCCATCTCTGAGAGCCCAGACAATCATTTTGCTGCTTGTACCAGATAACTCCTTCTTTCAGTCACTACACACGGCCTCGTGCCCACAGATGAGGATAGGAACAAATCAAGAGCCTTTCCTTTCAGCTCAGCTCTCTCTTCACCACAAAAGACCAGTACAGCGACCACACCACAGCAGGCCGATTCATCGATCAGTCTCCTGCTCCATCTTTCCCTCATTTCTAAACTACCACAAGATACATTACTTCAACACAGTACCCCATACTCCCAGGGCATGGGGCTTAACACATGTAGACTGGGCAAACTCCAATACCTTCCCCAAGATCCTACTGAGGGTGTAGGGCTGTTCCTTTTTCCATTGTCCTACGGCCAAAACAAAAACCACACAGTACCCCCTGAATGAGGTTGATTAATCTGTTGAACCCTTCCCCTGCAGAACCCCCAAATACACCATACCTTGCTTAGAAGTATGATGCATCTGAAGTTGGAAAATAATTTGTTCCGGGTTTTTTTATATCCTGCACGACACAAAATAAATAAAACCTGAAGACTGGCCTCAATTGGACAAATGTGTTTAACATTTACTATATTAAAAAACAGGTGTGAGTATAATTGGAAGTGGTTATTTGCATGTTAGAAAGTGACATTTTATTCTGTAATGTGCCTTCATTGCAGGTGTGTGTCAAAGGACCAAACGTATTCAAGGGATACTTAAAGGACCCCGAGAGAACCTCTGAGGCAATTGACAAGGATGGATGGCTGCACACGGGAGACATTGGGAAATGGCTTCCGGTAAGCAAAGCGCAGTAGTGACAAATATTATAAAACATGCAGTTTTAACCTATAAATATACTAATTGGATTTGTCTCAGAACGGCATTCTGAAGATCATCGACAGGAAGAAACATATTTTCAAGCTGGCACAAGGAGAGTACATCGCCCCCGAGAAAATAGAGACGATTTATAACCGGAGTGATCCAGTTGCTCAGATATTTGTTCATGGTGACAGCTTAAAGGTTAATGAACTTATCCAGATGCATTACATGCATTGAAGAAAAGTAACCATCGCTTTTATAAGGCTACAAACACATTTACTCCATTTAGCTTTCTTTCTTATTGTCTTTTAGGCATGCCTGGTTGGGATAGTGGTCCCAGATCCAGACTTTCTACCTATTTGGGCCAAGAAAAAGGGATTTGAAGGATCCTACCTCGAGCTGTGCAAGAACAAGGTGTGATTTTTTTTTAAAAGCAGAAATCTAATTACACAGCTCTTGATTTCCAATCTGAAGCATGTTTTTCCATTTAAGGACGTAAAGTCGGCCATTTTGGAAGACATCCTGGATTTGGGCAAAGAAGGAGGACTTAAGTCTTTTGAACAGGTGACTCGTGTTGGACAGATATTTTTGGCAAATGAGAAATAAATCTTTGTAAAAGTAATACAACAACATATTTCTCCAGTTTTAATTAACCTTTAGCCAAAATGAACTGCATTTGAAGATGTATAACATTTATTGTTATTTATTCCTGCTAATCTGTCTGGTCCACTGTAGGTGAGAGATATTGCATTGCATCCTGAGATGTTTTCTGTCCAAAACGGGCTGCTGACGCCGACCTTGAAGGCCAAAAGGAACGAGCTCCGGAGTTACTTCAGAGAGCAGATTGATGAACTTTATGCCAAAATCAAAATGTGAGCCGGAAGCAAGGAATTACCTTAGCACGGCCACACAAACAACCAAATGATCTGTTCGGGTGCCGATACAAGTAATTTTGTAGCACACACAACAACGATTGTCAATGTATCACCCTATGTTGATAAATGGAAGGTTTCACAGTAGCTCTTGGAAAATAAATCATAAAGAGGAACATTAAGCTCCTCATGCCTTCACTCACAAAAATATTTAAATAAAATTTAAATAAATATATATAAAAAATATTTATCCCTAAAAATATAACCTTTTTTTTATTCTGGTAAGAAACATTTTAAAAAGCTTTTACATTGACTCAGCCATACCTATTTATATACCAAGCTATTTAATGATTTGGTAAACTATTTAAGTGGGTATTTAATGTAATTAGCATACCTGTACATAGTTTTTTTTGTGGTGGAAAACTTTATTTGTATGCAGAATATCAAGTCTGAGACACTGTAATTATAATCTCCTGCATTCCTGTGTCCTTGGTTATGGCGTATAAAGCAGTTTAGTCAATGGTCCGTTGGGGCTAGTGTCTCTGCTTTGTTGTTGTTGTTAGTGCATGTAAAATAGTTAGAACTGTATCATACAAGCAGAGACTTAAATAAAAGGAATTATGACTGAAATTTGCACACGTAGGTTTATGCTGTAACAAGCATTTAACCATGAGGCCTTTTATTCTCAACTTTACCAGTTTTTGCACAGCTTTGTCCTGCCGAAACCAACTTTAACCAATTCCGACTTCTCTTCTAGAGATATGGTGGGGGATGTGTGGGGATGAAGAGGGTTTAGGCCTTAATATAATTTTTGATCAAAGACAAGGTTATTAAAGAGTTGGCATTATTTTCTGAACAGTCTACAGCGTGTAAGTCACCCAGAACACCCAGCACAACTAAAACAGTCTGTATTTTATAATTACTTACTGTATGTGATCCCATGGCAGACAGCTCAAAAGGGTGAAACTGAACAACTTTGCTATATGTTCGACCTTACCGTTACCTGCTAAAAGGCTGGCTGTCTCTCAGGTCAACACATGTAAAAATTTGTATTCCTTGTTTTGTGTAGGCCACCATCTGAAGGGGAAAGCAATTTTCTTACTCAACCAGAAAACTACAAAACAGCAAATCCATATTTAGGACGCGATATTGAAATGCAGTGGATCAAATATAGCATCCATGTGTGTGTGCTCGCTCCATTTACTGATATATAAAAGTAAAAATATGAATACATCTGTTTGCAATGTAATTACACCAATTATCTTGGGATGACATGGTTCAGTTAAAACAGTTTTGCTGAGAAATATTTTTTGGAGAGAACAGTCATGGTCAAAAGAAGATGTAAATTGAAGTGATTTCTGTTGTGTTTTTAAGAAACTCATTTGTTTTGAGAACGTCAAATTGGTAAAAGCCTGAAAGTGTTTTGGTAAACGTTAAAGCTGTGCTGCTACTATTCACAAAAATTGCGCTTTCCTGCATATGGTTTAAAGATGAAATAAAACATCAGGATGCCACAGGTTTCAAGACTAAGTTTTTTATAATTGTGTAAATATATTTTACATGTATTTGAATGGAAGATGTTTCCTGCTGATGGTTTTCTAAATTAATTCAAAAGTGCTGAAACATTTGACTAAAAACGAATGTCTTCCAATTTAAATTTAGGGCCCTGATCTACACAACTTGATATATTAAGCTTTCTTCGATGTTAAAAATAAGTTTTTGACCGTTGTATAAAATTTTTGAAAATGTAGTTTTCTTTAAAAGCGTAGAATTGTTGTCAAAGTAAAAATATTTTTCTTGCATAATTCGTACAAGTTTTTTTATTTTATAGGTTCTTTCTGTTTATAGTAGTCTATGAAATCTACAATTGTGCTGCAACCTTGTAAAGTATTCAGATCTGTAATTAAACCTTTAACTGCTTAAGACACATGACTTTAGAAGAAATTTTTTTTGAATCTACAATATTTTTACATAAATGTATTTCTCCATTCTACCAACTTCAATTCCTCCCAATGTCTTCTTAAGAGCTTTTTTAAACATGTGTGGGTCACCACAGCAAAACAATGGAGTCTAGGAGTCGACGTCTGCTACACAGTTGAGCAGAAGCTGGTCTGAGATTTCTGCACTGTTCTCTTCAAAGTCATCCAGACTTTTCAAGTATTCCTGCTCGTCCTGCTCATCTCCCCACTCTTCACGAGTCCCCTCCGTCAGAGAGACGGAGCTGTTTGAGGCTTGGCTGGGTTCAATGTTGCCATTGTCGTCCATTACATATGCCTGATCCTCTTCATCCTGTCAGGTAAAAGCAGACATGCTTTTTTTGTGGAAATAAATACGGAAAGCATTTGTTGGAAAGCATTTTGTGGTGAACTAACCAGAGTCAGGATGTAGCTAACGCAAATCTCATGCGGCAGTGGAAAACCTGCAACAAAAAACGCTACTTTGACCCGTTTACCCTTTCTTCCTTCATGGAAAATTTTATATTGAAATTTTATTAAGGAAATAATTTAAAGGTGCAGCATACTTGAAGACCTAAAGTTCCTGCAGTCTGGATCGTGACACTTCTGGTACCAGACCTCCTCTTTAAGGTCCACAACAATCCTGCAGACGAGGGAGAGGCCAAATGGGAATAACAACAATCCACACACAATATTCAGAAGCAAAGTTTCATACGTACATAATGTTGTTGCTCTGGTGAAACCTGCCCACATTTTCACACCAGCGGTATTTGGCAATGTCATAGACAAGAAGCTGCTCTGCAGCAAAGTAGCTCCATCTTCGAATGCCTTTTTAGTTTAGGAAGGAGTGTGAAAATCAGAGTCCAAAAAAGGATGGTCAGTGTTTTTTTTTTTCATGTAATCAAGTGATTTAGTAGTCTTCCAAAATTAACCATATACTTCACTAATAATGATTGACTGCTACTAAAGCCTTGACGCTGAGGTTTATTAAATTATAAAATGCAAAAACTGCACCAGCATGAAACCAAGTTAGTAAAAATCCTACAAACTGTATGAGAGAGCATCCTACAGCAGAAACTAGAATTTTAAAAAGACCAGTGTTGAAATGTATGATCTGAAATTTAAACTGTTCACTGTGGCCAAACGTACTTCCCTGAACGGCATCCTTTCTGACCAAGGTCAAGACAAAGTTGTCCACTTCTTGGTATGGAGAGGACATGCAGCCAGAACATGTGTCTGTCAAAAAATAAACCATGACAATATTTGAGTGAAAAGCAATCAGTCTGACAACAAACAACAAAAATAACACTTTCCACAATGTGTAAAATGTATTCATGCAACCTAGGAAACTTCTATGATGTGTATCCATTGTGAGCTCAATGAAAGGAAAGGAATCTATCAAACAGTTTCCAAATTCACTCCAGGTTTTAGGTATGGCCGTTCTTCAAAACACCTGAATCACATTAATGACTCGGTATCGGCATCCTGAAAAGTTAACTCAATTATTTGATTCAGGGTTGGAGCAGAGATGTATCTACAACCTGCAAGACACCAGCTCTCAATGCCTGAAATTGCAGATGCCTGGTTAGGACAACTGTCAACACATAGGCTGCACACTGAATTCGTATGAAAGGGAGACGGCTAATATTGTTAAATTACATTTGGAGTTACCTGGATTTGAATCTGATCCCTCCTGACAGTAAGATTTTGGGATTTTAACCTCTTTTGTTTCTGGGGCGTCCCATGTAAGAATCCTCTGGCCTTTAAAACTAATTTGGAAATAAATAAAAGTGAATGTTGGGCAAGACAAACAAAATTTAAGCACAGACAAATTACATTTAAAGCTTTTTTTAAAGTTTATATGTACCTGATATTACACACTAAAGATGCCAGAAAAACACTTTCCTCAACAGACATTCCTTTCGCATGTTTGGCCTCAAACTGGTTGTCTTCAGCCATAGTGAATGCAGCGTTTTTCCCCACCTTTGACGATTTGTATAGCCGAAAATTACGGTTTTTGGTGTACACACCTGTTTGTGGAAATTCAAATTGTTAGCATCTCGAAATATATATAAGGTACAAATCTTGTTTACAAAGGTTGCGCTAAAGCAAGTTACCTCCAGTCTTGACACTGTGTAAAAGTTTATCAATAAAAAGAAAATCCGTAAAGTGCGAATAAGATTTTTTTTAATCTATGTGCACGGTATTTTTTAAACTTTTAAAAGGCATCATTTGCTTTTAAATTGTAAACCTTCAGAGCCATTAGGTTTTCTGGAATAGGTTTTCTGTCAGAACCAGATGTATAAACACAAATTCACAATGATGCTTAATTATTTAATTTTGGCTCCTGTCCTACAGAACATGGACTTTACCACAGGGGCCGCGTTTCATTGGCTGATGCCCATTCCACGTAGTAGCGTGTCTACCACGTGCGTGGCCGTCTCACAAACACAAGCTAATTTACATGCATTTGTAAATACAAGCTAATGTACATAAATTTGTAAATACAAGCTAATGTACATGCACTAGTTGGAAATTTTTGTCTCATCAAAAAAAAATATGGCTCTCCATTGCCAGTGGGGTCTTTATAGTGGTGATGTGAGGTATCCACATTGTATTTGTGGAAGTAAAATCCTGATTTCCCAAAAAAGAAGCCTTGTGTGGATAAAATCGTTTGCACGACCGCATGAGCAGCTTTCTTTCTGTTAAGTGAATGGGGATATTTTGAGTGATTTTTCATCCATTTGAAACTCCGCTTTCCAGCTTGAGTAGTGTTGTGCATTTTGTAGTCTGATGAATGGAACATGTGGATTTAATTGAGTGGAATACTTTTACCAACTGTTTCAGTATGGTTAATATGTATTGCATTAAATTTTTTTTACAATTTATTTATTTATTAGGATTTTGTCAGGGGGCATGGGCTGCCGTTTTAATTATCCTGAGGATCTGTTGTTTTCCTCATCTGCCGTTTTCCTCATCAACCAGCATTTTGCAGTGACGTGCACAGTGTTGGAGGCTTTGCGTGGCTCAAACTATTTTATGTTCTCCAAAAAAGATTATATCAACTTGTTAGTTGCTCTGTCCATTGTTGTAGATATTTTATGAAAACCCGGCAGACACTAATCGGCTCTGAAATGCTCAGCAGAGAATCAGTCTAAGTGGAAGACGCCATATTTACATAGAAACAAATAGCGCCACGAGGTTTTGTTTGTCAGACTTGTAACCATGTGGTATTTTTTAGGTCGGTTGTGGGCAGAGCTTGGTAAGGTCCATTCCCAAAATTTTGTATATCTAATACAAAATTTTACTTTTTTTTTTTTTGTAAATAGGTAAAATGTAGGAAGAATTTCTCTTCATCTGTTTTGTAATTTTACACTGAATTCTAATAACCTAATTAAAAGTATTAGTTTCATATTTCAAACAAAACATTGGTTTCTCTCACCCAGATCAACAAAAAGGCAGTTATGCTGGTCCTTGTTTTTCACCAGAAGGAAACTGAGGTCGCTCACTTCCTGTTTTCTCCTTTTCGCACTGGGACTCTGAGACATCTCAGAATCAACGTGTCTGGTGCGACGAGCACAACAATCAGAAGAATTAGAAAAAGTGATAACAAAAACAAAACACATGTCGCACAGCTGACAATTCAAAAAAAAAGAAAAAAACTGACTCTCTGTCGTTGTCTGTATCTGAGACGTCCCCTTTATAAAGACAGCTAGCACGTTTGAGTGAGGTGATGATGGGCTGAAGGATAGCATGGATGAATCTACCTATAAGTTAAAAGATAAGCAGCATCAGAAATAATATACGAATAAAAAAAACATTCATGGATTCCATGTAAGGATTGGCATACCAACATGGATGTTGTCTTTAAACGCTGCGTTTTGTAGCATGAAAATAAGGTGTCGGCTGAACTTCTCCTCCGTGCTGGAGTCCAGGTTCAGGACATTTTTCACAGAGCATTCGATCCCATAAACCTCCTTCAACTTGTCGCAGACATACTGTCAACATAGGTAAAGGTAATTTTAAACTCTCAACAGCTTCTTAAATAATTTCCACTCAAAACTAAGATATTTGTAAAGGTAGTAGAGGATATAACCAGTATTTTTTACGTAATAATGTAGCCAGGGGGTGTATGTTCTGCAGAATGGTACTGTTGGTTTACCCATTAAAACATTTTCTTTATAGCAACTATTGCCTTAATAAATTCAATCTCCTGTTGATTGTTCTCTTATCGTAGCAACTAAACAGCTAAATAAATTAAATAACTTTCAAATTAAAAAAAATGTCTGCTTAGACAAACTAAAAAACTCTGTGGAAAGATGGATGGAAATGTGGGTTGTTTAATTAGGAAAAAAAATACATAAAAATGTTGCCAACCTGGATGAGCAGGGAAACCATGGATTTCCCGTCACATCCTTTGTTTGAGGGTTTGTGAAACTCCAAGTCAAAGTAAAGCTTACAAACTGCCCCCTCTGCTATCACTTCATAACAGTGCATCAAGGACTCGGGGTAAACCCTAGAAAATGTAGATGAAATACAAGTCGTTTAATATTTTAAAAACAAAAGCAGCTCTATTACAAAGACATGGTGTTCATTACCTGTAATAATGCCACAGCTCGCTGTAGCTTGTGACCAAGTACATCCTTTGACCAACTAAAGCCTTCTCTTTTTCAAGAGCAAAAACATGCACAGCCTGTAAATAACAAAATGACACACGTCAGCTGTTTTACCTTCAAACCCAGTGCATAAACAGCAAGTTGTTCATTAAAGACGCACCTCTTTGCAGCCCTGAGTGAAGCTGATGGCCAGGTTTTGTCGAGGGAAGAGTTTCCAGACAGAAGAGGGGTGGCACAGCCACAACCTAGGTTTGTAGGGCGTCGCCAGGGGGTTCTGCTTGAACGACTCAGCGAGCTGCTCCACATTCTTCAGCCGGTCTCCCCACTTGCTCATCCTTAGATCCCGTTAGTCACTTGCATGCAATTCAATGAGCCTGCAAAGAAAGGTGAGTTTAACACATATTTTAATTATTTTTAAAGCAATATTCTAAAAAAACCACAACAAACAAACAAAAAAACTAAGTTCAAATAGCAGGAAGTTCTAAGTATTAGGAAACAAGAAACCTTTAAGTCTTTAGTGAGCTAACTTTTAAGTGGTTAAATCTGAAATGTTTCGTTGAACCTTTGATTCAATGATAACTTCTTTTTAAATAATCTTTTTTTAAAGATATATTAAATATATATTGGATCGGATTGGATTTTGAAATACTTTCCAACAACACTAGAGCTAAAGTGTGGTTCTCAAATGGGATTTTAATGAAGAATGTTTTCTTTTCCTTTTTTAAAAATCCCCAAAGAATGCATCAATTTAGATTTACATTATATTACTTTCCTTCTCCCCCCACCAAAACCCCCCCCAAAAAAAGCAAAACACTTGCAGCTGGGGTTGTAACTAAGGTAATTTCTAAAATAAATATTGGATAATCATGCACCATTTTCCTTCCACCTCAAAAATCTGCACTACCTTCTAAAACAATACTTTCAAGTTTGTGGTAGAATTATTTAAAAAATGTGAAGAAATTAAAGTGAAATACTGAATAATGCAACATGGCACCATGTTATATTGCCCTGTTTCTGCATCTATTATTTTGGTACAAGCGTATTCCTAGCTTATAAAGGCAAATATAAAAATACATTTTAAGAAAAAAAGAAAAATTAAATTACGGTTTAAGGTTGGAAAATTACACTGAAGCCTCAAATAACATACAACAACATTTTTAGGTCAAATTGTTGTTAAATTTAACATTAACTAGTTCACCTACTCTGCCTTTTGTTGCTGGCTGTCTTAAATTACTGCTACATTCGTGATAAAAACGTTCACTTGTTTTTTTCTGGACCTTCTTCTTCTCTTTATGACTTGATGTAAACATCCTGTGTTTCTTTTTTGGCGCTCCAAAAACCGGAAACGAGTTTTCTCTCCACTCAAACGACTTATCCGCACACTTACAACTCAAGGTTTAGTCACAAATTTAACACTATCGTTCTTAAATAAAATACATAAACGTAAATAAAACTTATCACAATTATCACAACGTAAAAGTTATATCTTCTTAGCTGATAAAAATACACCATAGCTGTTTGAATCCCCCTATATTTCACACCAGTTATGGTATCAACCACGTTTCCGGTATAGGTTTTTCAAAGTAAAAGTAATTATTCTAGAATGACACTATATTGATCTAAACTATTTTAAAAACATGAATATAAATGTAGAGATCAAACAAATAAATATTTTGAATAAATAAATGTTTATTGATGTGTTGTTTTGAGCATATCTGCTGTTTTGGACAGTAAACAAGGTCCTTGTTTGTGGTGTGCATTCAGGAAATTCAGCATTTGCAGAATAAGTATAAATAAAGCTCTAACTGTGACATAAAAGACTGGGTAATAATGAAAGTTTATTATCATTATTTTATATACTGAGCAGAATGAGAAGACAGACTAAATAAACTCCAAGGATCAGCATCAGAGAACTAGAGACACATTGTGCTGCTGGATGTAACAAGTAACTGTTGTTTTCCAAAGTTAAATCCAAGAAACCTCTGGATAATCATGTGTTTGTTTTGGCCCAACAATCCTGGTACAGATTCGATTTGATATCTGGGTGTTGCCAACACTGTAATTATTGCCTTTTGGTTTTAAATTGCTGGACAGTTCTGCAGCGTATGGTAACTTCGTTTTGAACTGCTCCATATCATTCAAGCATTCACTGTGTTAATACAGTTGGAAAGAATGAAAGAAAGAAAGAAAGAAAGAAAGAAAGAAAGAAAGAAAGAAAGTTAGTAAGTAAGTAAGTAAGTAAGTAAGTAAGTAAGTAAGTAAGTAAGTAAGTAAGTAAGTAAGTAAGTAAATGAGTAAATGAGTAAGTAAGTACTTTAGCAGAAGTTGACCAGTAACTGAAAAACAGATCTCCCCTTGGTGGATGAGCTTCCTTCCACAGGAAATAGTGTTGCATAAGAAGAAAAGTATTCCCACAGCTCTGCAGAAAGCTATTACTCCACTGTAAGTGGTTAATTTAGAGGGTCTTACGTGATAGTCTAACATTTTCTTTTTACTTGCTTTAGGTATTTATCTTTGTTTCCTAGAAAGTGAAGATCATATTTCGGGCCATAAGTCATCAGAACTTAGCAGCTGAACAACGACCCAGGCTCCGGTTTAGTCTGGGCGGAGTAAAGGCATTTTTTTCCTCCTTTAGAGCACAAGAAGCTCAAGATTCTCTAAAATGTTTGGCAGAGGAAATCTGCTTCTGGTTTTACTAATTGTCTCATCTTTCTACAGCCAAGTAAGTATATCTTTTCTCTTTTAATAGCTTTTCAAAATCTGTGATGTCAGTAAAATTCTATCATTGACTTTAAAGGTCAGGCCGAATGGTGGAAAACTGTTGGATGCATCCTCCGCTGTTGTTGATGATCAGTATGAAGGATGTCGTGAAGAAGCTTTGAAGATGTTTACTTCTGATCTATTAAGACAAGAGATTGAAAAAACTGAGAAACTGGACAAGGCTTGGAAAGCATGGAATCACTGGAAAGCAAGTAATAACTGTAGCTCACAGATCCCTGGAGGAAAAGAAGAGCACACTTCTGCTCTTTCCATCTACCACCATGCGGATTCCGAGTTCACAAAGGAGCTGAACAAGGCAGTGGAGACAATGATGGGGAATGTAACCACATATGAAAATGACTTCCATTTCAAGGCCATTCATTTCCTGCTGATGGATTCCATGAGGCTGCTGAAGCCGAAGGCATGCAAACAGGTATATGTCCCCCTGAAAGAAGGAGAAAATATACCAAAAATCAACTCAAAAGTGAGGTTGGCAAGTTTCACTGTTACTGAACCAGATTTAAAATTTATAGATTTGGAGGAACAAACCATTCTTAAAATAAACACGTGCTTCTATGTTAGCCTGGATGATCAACTTTGTCAGAATCTTGGTAAAATACTCCTGTCTCCGGCCGAAGTCTTTGTTGTGGAGACAGTTGAACAGAAGTTAAGTGTGGATGGTGACTGGTTCACTGAAGTTGTTTTAACTCGCCCTGCTCTGCAAAGCAACCACAACTGTGTCATGTTATCCAGGTAAGAGGCATTGTGCCGTCATCGACGTTCAACACCCTTCTCAAGTTCATACATTTTCAGCAACTATTTATGTTAAAGCTGTGTAAAAAGGCTCTGTTTATTTATGAAGACATTTTATCTGACAGTGTTAAAACTGTTTTAAATAATTTTTCTGGCACCTTGCATGTATTTCTAGTCATACTTTTATAATTGATTATTCAGGAACAAAGCTAAGATCAGCTAAGAGCTCCTATTAAAGTATGTCAGTGAATAAAATAAAGATGTGAAGACAGACAGTTTGCAGAGGCATCAAATCTTTTTTTATTTTAAAAAAGATTTTTGTGCCCCCGTTTCAGAAAGAGAGACGACAGAATGTGCTGCCATGTCTCTAAATGCGCCTTTCTTTTATCCCTACAGGTCCGCTGCTGATGTCCCAAGCCATTTGTTTCTTCCTCTGCTTGTGGCATTTACAATGTTTTTCATGTGTCTTTAAAAATTACACATGTACAATACGGAGAAATATCTGGGAAGGAATGCTTTTGAAATATCTGCTTTTTAACAATTGTCGGTTGTCTAAATACAACATCCCTTCTTGGATACGTTTGTAATACTGAGCAAACTTTTCATTTTCCATTTTCCATTTGATTACACATAGGGTGTCACCACCAGACTCATCTTATGCCAAAACATGATGTCACATTTGATGACAGCCAAAAGCACCAAAATTTAGTAAAGGGGAAAAAAGTGGGAAAATGTCCAGGTATAAAAGACTTGGAAAAAACTGCACATGTGAAATCCTATTTACACATATCTACCAAGCACAAATTTTCCAACATGTGAAACGATGCTCTTTACATGTTGCTTTGTTTATTTGTATTGTCTTTCTTTTTTTCATTAGCTTTTCATATTACTAAAGGATATAATTTACACATGTACAACACTTGGAGATTTTACAGCACGTTTTGTTCTTCACATGTTACACATTTTGATTTGAAACCTTTTAATCTGTGCTTTTTGTTGTCACATGTGCAATGTTTTTCAATATGTTTGCATATTGCCGCATATTTGTGTTCAATTCCAGCTTCTCTAAGATTGCTGTTTGAAAGTGGAACCTTTGTGAGTGTGTTGGAATCAGATATTTTTTCTGTAATGCAATGGATTTCAGATAGACATCACATCTGATTGTATTGGTGCATATGTGTTTTACTTATTGTATCCTTAAATTATATATTCCATTTGAATTCATTTTTGTCAGGAAAAAAAACATGCACTTCACATGTGGCACATATATCTTAAATACAAGTTTAATATGGGATTTACACTCAGTCTTCAGATTCACAGGGGAACTTTTTTTAGTTTTTTGTACAAGGTTTTCTATTTTATCTTCCTATTAAATGTTTTGTAAGACTTAAAAGTGTGTAACTTCAAAGAAGAGCACAAGAAGAGAACCC
>JAVLVB010000087.1:285044-339725 GCA_032876305.1 Orestias chungarensis | reverse complement strand
TATATATATATATATATATATATATATATATATATATATATATATATATATATATATATATATATATATATATATATATATATATATACATATATAATATTTTAGAAGTTCATCAATAAAATTCATTGTTGGGAATAATCCCTGTGTTGTCTCGATAGATTCTCATCATCCCAGCTGTGACGTCGTTAATCCCTAGGCAGCCCACAGAGAAGCTTCAACACAGTTTAGTGGCAGATGATGATAAACTGAATTTAATCATGTGTCTGGAAGTTGCTGTTTCGTCTGCAGAATAAACACAGCAACAGTCTGGTACATTTTCTGGTCATATGTTACACTACAGTAAGAAAGTCTAATATGCAGCTTTCAACAGAAAGATTAAATTATTTTTAATTTACCTTACTGCAAGATACAGTAATTTCTTGCAAGCAGAAATAAATGTCCTAATATTCACACTCTGTTATGACTTCCAATATTGGATTATAATACTGATGTTTTTGTATTCTCCTTAATTGATTGCGTTTAAAATATTTTGTAATTCAGATGTTAACTGAATCTGAATGATTTCATTTTGTTTCACACAAGACAAAATATAAATATAGGATTACAAAAAGGCATCTTGATAGGTTTATGCGCCGAGTACCTTCCTTTTAGCCTGGAGCTGTGCATGGTAGTTTTCAGATGAGTCTCCAGGGATCTCACTTCCCCACAACGACACCCCGACTATCGTGTAAGTGATGCCCATCACGGCTAGGGGGAGCACATAAACCAGGACACAAACTACGATGTGATACCTGAAAAAAATAAAGACATACATTAGCAAGATGGTCAACAGAATGTGACAAAATAAATTAAAAATTGCTCACAGGTAGAAGCAAAGTTCTGATAAAACTAAATATCATCTAGCTCTTCAGATGTGATAATGATGATTGCTATCAGTGTAATCTCACTTGAAGGGGTCGTCAGCCATGCGAGGCCACGCCACATAACAGATGGTCCTCCCTGGTAACGTTCTTGTGGTGGAGAAGTAGCAGAGAGGGAAGGCCAGAACCACAGCTAGGGTCCAGATACAGAAGATTACTCCTAACGTGGCTTTGGCAGACAGACGAGACTTCAAAGGGTGGATGATTGCCATGTATCTGTAGGTTGGACATCACAACACATGAGGGGAGTGTAATCAAATGTGAATACAAAACTTTTAAAGTAGGAATTTCCAGAACCTGAACATAGGGTAGTCAATGCTGCCTGTTCGAAGTAAAGTCACCTGGATTTAACAAAGCAAGCAGTTACGAGCTTACCTTCGGACATATTTAGCCTTAAATGATGCAATGAATGGTTTCCGATTTTGCAAATCACAATCTTTTGTCGTGTAATCGTCTTAACTGATAAAGTGTGTTTGTAGAACTGCTGTATAAAAGCAATATCACAATCATGGTTGTGTTGCCTACATTATGTTGCCGACAGTATTTTACGCAAAAAGTTTCCACATTACTTGTGTTACTTGTAAATCGAAATGGTGTGATTTTATTGGGGGTTATGTTGATTGGGTCACTTTCTTGGTTGGGGGGGGCGCATAACCCCCCTATTCCCAATAATTGAGGCCCTTGTCTGATTTCTTTAAAGCCTAGAGACATACCCTTTGGCAGTACAAAATATGTATTAACACTCCATAGGTGGGCAAATATTTATTTCCTCTCCATTGTCCCGAATGCTCAGTATGAGGGATTGCTGCAAAGTCAGCGACACAATGCAATCTGCTGGGATTCTTTAGATTGGACATTTTTTAAACTGATTTGTTTATCATGCATTTACAATTAGAATTAACTTATTTTGTTGCTATATAAACAAATTATCATAAAGTGAAAAGGATAGCAAGAGAATAATCATCTGCATGGAGGATATGGGTTGGGAGACAAATCCAATGTGGTTTTGAGTCCGGATTCACCCTCTTCCAGAGAGATGGGCACATCAGGGTAAGAATAGAGGCAGATGAGGAGATGTAAGCATCTTATAGTGCCTGCTGTGCAAGCTTGTGGGGGCAGAGCTTTTGAAGTTGTTTCATCACTATGTGCCAAAAGCAACAGGTTACCTGAATACTGCTGAATCACCAAGTTATTTAATGGGGGGATTTCTTCCCAAGGCCATTTTTCAAGGTAAAAATACTAGGTCTCATTGGGGACAAACTATGAAAGAGAGGTTTAAGGAGCATGATACATCCTTTTTTCACAGAGTCTGGATCGTTACCCCATTGAGAATCTTTGAGTTGGAGCAGTCCCTACTTTCTCATCCTCTCATGTACCTGTGGAAAACTTTGTTGCGACATTGCAAAAATGTTTTGCAACGATGCCTCAACAAATCAAAAGTAAAGGCATACGTAGTTATTAGAGCTTGCGTTCTTTGTTTTTTTTCAATTAGGTTACATTATGTAGTAAAACTAATGATAAAGGAGAGAAGATCAAATTGATGAGAAAAAGGTTATGTCTTATTTTTTCTTTTAAAGATGTTTTTGTAACTACCCTCTAAGCTTACAAAATTGACTCTTAACTTCATCTAGATAGAGTTCCTTGTCATGGAATACACAGAATTGTGATCATTAATTACTAATTAAATCGGCATTCTATTTGTTAAAACAGGTTTAACTAAACTTTAAAAATATTAATTTAACACTTTTTAATTTCGAAGCCAATCAGCTTTTCCTAAATACTGCATTTGTAGTTGCTTTAATACTGCTTTGCTATTTACACTCCTTAAACTGCTACATCTATTTAGCATATTTTGTGATAGACACAAAGTAGAACTATTTGTGAGGTTAATTTTCTTTTTAATAAATGTAATTATGTAATGTGTTTTTTCAGCTTCCATGTGTTTGTTCACCATTGAATAAAATGCAGTGCAATCAATATGCTTTAAGAAAATACCAATTTAATCAAAAGAAAATTTATTTTTACTTTAATCACAGGGTAAAAAAAGTCCTCACGGGAGAACTAAGAGAATGTTAGTGGAACAAATAGCATAATGAAGATCAACAAACACAGCAGACAAGTAGGTTGTTCAACACATTTGATGGAGGCCTGTTAAGTCAATTATATAAAAAAGGGAAATGGAAAACTCACAAGGTGCCAAAACTGACGAACATGGCAGAGAGAACAATAATCAGAGAAGCAAACTAGAGCCTCTGGAGGAGCTGCAGAAATGAGTCAGGTGCACTGTTGGTTATAGACTCAAATGTGGTCTCAATCATTGAATTGTTGAACAAAATAATTTTTTTAATATATATTACCATTTGGGGTTTACCTTGAGCCATGTAGGGGATACAGCAAACACTTAAAAATTGATGTTCACTCAATCTAATCTTCCAGACCTTGATAGAAATATGAGTTAAACTGTCTTAGTGGACATGCAAAACTGGTGCGTTATCTTCATTATTATTATTATTATTATTATTATTATTATTATTATTATTGTAGTTTTTTTATTGTAGATAATTGACACAACTAATAATTAAATTATCCTATAGAAAACATATTTCTTCTCTCAATCTGGCAATACAAATGTAGTGAGAATAGTCAAAATAAGATTTGTTTTAATCAAAATGTTTGATAACATTTTTTAAATTGATGAATCCAATAAAGCAGACTTTAAATGGTGTTGTCTTGTGTGGTGTTGTCCCACCTGTCCAATGCTATGGCGGTCATGCAGTAGATGCTGGCAAACACAGCCGTGACGGGGAAGAAGTTGTGGAACCTGCAGTAGACCTCTCCAAAGTACCAGTCTCCATGGGCCGCGTAGATGAAGTTGATGAGCGTGTTGAAAGCAGCCATAGAGGCGTCGGAGAAAGCCAGGCTCAGCAGGAAGTAGTTGGTGACCGTCCTCATCCTCTTGTGCGCAAGAATGATCCAAACCACGACCGAGTTGCCGAGGACTGCCGCCAGCAGCACGATGATGTACGCCAGGGACCAGACTGCGATGCGCCACGCCGGCTGCGCGAACTGGTTGGCCGGGACTCTGGTGGAGGTGGAGTTGGGGGCATCGCGGTCAGGGGCCATTCCCCCGAGGGCCCCTACGAGAGGGGGATCTCTTGCTCCTATGACGGGAGAAGAGAAAAGAGTGCTGATGCTTAGAGAGGTGCTTGGAAGTGGAGTGGGCGTTTCCAGTGCAATGGGAATAAAAAGGTTTCAGGATTAGGTTTGGCTCTGTAGTGTGTGTGTGTGTGTGTGTGTGTGTGTGTGTGTGTGTGTGTGTGTGTGTGTGTGTGTGTGTGTGCGTGTGTGTGTGTATGTGTATATATATGTATGTGTGTGTGTAGTTTTATGAATACTTATATAACTATAATCTCACTGTAAGGGTGGGGGGTGGGGGGGCTTTGGTGCATGTAGCATATGATGAAAATCATTGGCTCATACCGTCTTGGAATGTTTCTTCTGAAAAAGAAATTTGTGAATTTCCATTGTGGCCAATTCAAATTAACATGATTACTTTTGGAAGGCACTAGTGGTCTTTATTAAGCTGGACAGAACTGAGGCCAGGCAATGTAGGGAAATGGACCAGCACCAAGAGTCAAGACGTGGACAGCTGTGTTTTTGCACTGAAGCTCTTGTGGATGATCCGCCGGCTCAATCACTGAACCGCAGCGCTCAACCAGTTATTTCTAATTACATTTACATGGAGCTAAACTCTAACAGGCTCAAAACATAATATGAACAATTTAGCACAACTGAGAGTTTTCTTCATCCTCATGTTTCTAAAAAGGGAAGTTTGTAAAAGAAACCAAAAGATTAAGTTCAAGCTTCAGTCACATGAGGGAGAATTACCAGGTACAATGTGAACTCTTGTGGGGTTTTTTCTTGATTTTTCTGTTGTAAAGGAAAGAAAGAAATATCATTGAATAGCACTTACTTCAAATAAACATACAAGTATTAAAATAACACACACAAATAGTTTGAAAAAACAAGACATGTATATTTTAACAATACATTTATTTGTCTTGAGCCCCGTGTAGTCTGATACCAGTATCCATAGTCCAGTAAAGTTTGTATGTTTATATATTTATGTTATAATCTCAGTGTGAATCCAGTTAATCTGTAAAGTCATCAGATGGTAATGAACATTACTACAACGATGATGGAGAGGAAGGGATTCCTGCATTTCTTGGTACAAACGATGCTTTTTGTTTGCTAATTTTCACTAAACACAGTTCAGAGAGAAGGTAGAGATTATAGGTTATAAAACAATCTCCTGAGCTTTGTTTATTTGATGGACCACTGTTCAGAATCTTAAAATGGAACAACAATTTATACAGACAACATCTTACAGAGACATGGCCATGCTTTAAAACTGCATTTGCAAAAGAAACCCTGGAGAAATGCAGAAATCCACAATTCTATTGAGAGAATCTGGATAGTAATTATCCTGTTCTCCAATAATCTGGCCTTTATAACTGTTGCGTCAACATCAAAGCTCTATACCATGCACACTGATGCACTCCAAACCTGTAGAGGCCAACCTCTTCAAGTGCAACATCTTGAGTGACACTCCAACAGCAAGTGCATGAGGAAATGTTTGAAAAGAGCTCAGTTCACCTACTCACCCCTTTTGGAAGACATGAATTGACAAACCAACCTCAGCCCCTGATGATCCAAAGACGCAACTGGTAGGACAGGAACTTTCAAAGAAACTTTTTGGTTCTGTTCATTGTTAGAAATGCTACTTTAATTTCCAAAAGGTAAAGTTTGAATTACTTCAATGATTTTGATTTAAGAAGTAACACTTGTTCTCTATGATAACTTTTGTTAAATGATATTTATTTGAAACTAATATTCACTTTTGTTTGTTTATTTTTTGAGGTTATCAACCTGTTCAATTTTATCCTGCAAAAAAATAAAAATTACAGAACTTGACAGTTGATAACCAGCGTGACAGCAAGGACACAGATCAAAGGCCTGAAGTCAAACTGTCAAAGCAAAGGAGTAAAAGTAAATTCTTCATCATGACAAAGGAAACATTTGGGAGAACAGTCAAGCAACTGAAGCAAGAGAGGTCCTTAGCCAAAGCTGCTTTCACCAAACAAGTAAACTACCTGAGCAGAGCTGCTGATGGTATGAGTAAGCATGAACTACAAGAGGAGTTTAGCAACCTCAACTCCCTGACAAGGAATGTCAGCGATACAAATGAATACTATCGGGCTGGTCTAATGGCAGACGCTGAAGTCAGAACTGAGGAGGGTGAAGAAGTCAAGCTTGGGAAGAATAGACAGGCTGAACTTGAAAAGACAATGGATGAATGCGACATGAGGCTGGGTGAAATCCGTAAAGCAGTCCAATTAAACCTCTGGTCAAGGTATGGCAAGGAATAGGTAAACCTCTGGAATCCAAAATGCTGAGAATGCCTGTGACAGAGCAGATGCACGCTCCATAACTGCTATCAATAGAGATGGCTTTGAACTGCAACTGGAAAGAGCGGAGAAGCTAATACGTGATGCAATCTCAAGCCTGCAGGACTGGGAAAAAGGGATTCCACAAGATCAGGCAGCAGACATGCAAGGTAGATTAAAAGATGTGAAACCTGAAGGCCAGAAAAGCAGAATTCCTCACTGTGCAAAGAATAGCAGAGGAGAAAAGACGAGGAGAGTTCCAACCACTTCAACCAATGGCAGTTACTCAACCTGTAGTAAAAATAAAGCCAACAAATTTGCCTAAATTCACTGGGTCAAAGATGAACTTCTACAGATAGAGGAAAGACTGGGAAAGCCTGCAAAAGCAAGCAGAGCAAACTGGCTCAGTAGAAGTAAAGAAGTTCCAACTCCTTGACAGTGTAGATGAGAGGATATGCAGAGACCAGCACCTGTCAACATACAACAATGCTGAAGACATATTTAGGATACTTCAAAAAGGGTACGGAAACCAGCCAACAATCGTCTTGGAAATAATTGAGGACCTGGAAAGGATCCCTCCTTTAAAGTCACACCAACCAAGGAAGGTAATTGACCTTATTCAAGCTGTGGAAAAGGCCTAAGTGACCTCACAGAGCTTGAAAGCACAGAGGCCATGAAAAATCCCCTCATGATCAGATGCAAAGAGAGTAAACTACCAGACAATATGAAGAGGGACTGGCTGACATTCATGCTGAATCCAAGAAATGGAGTTACACCTGCCAATCATTTCGACATCCTTCTGACATTCTTAAAGACACAGGAGAACATTCTAGAGAAACTAGACCAACTGGGTTCAAGTGAAAAACCTGAGAAGAGACCGCCTTGTTTGGAGAATAAGTATGGCTCCACAAAGTCCACAAGGAAGGCAGGATGCGTTGTCTGTGGGGTTGAAAGGCACCGTGAGAAGGTCTTCTTTTGCAAGCGGTTCAAGGAACTGAAGCCTGGTCAGAAGCTAAAAGCTGTTGAGAAACTGGGAGCATGCAGAAGATGCCTTAGATGTCATACATAAGATGATGAATGTATAGACGCGTATCTATGCAGAAACAGAGACTGCAAGAGAGGAAGCTCCTCAGATCACCACTACTTTCTTTGGCTGAAAGGAGAATACAAGGGGAAAGAATCTGAGAGGAGGGTAAGCCCAGCACCAGAAGCCAAACATTCACAGAGGAGCAGGAGAAGTATATTGTAATCTTTGTAGTTTAGCTTGCAGACTCACACAAAGTTATTCCTAATTTTTTTCTTGATAAAGATACTATTGCATATTGATAAACGAACCTCCTTCCATGGACAAAAAATGGGCGTCTGTCTTTAATTTTGTTGTTAGTCTCCAGGCGGTTCATGCTGTTAATTAGTGATGTTTTTACCTGCTGAGCTCGCTTTAATGAACTCCCATTGTTGGTTCAGCTCCTGTCAGATGCCGGATGTCACAGTATTTCCTTTTTTTTCTGAAAGCTGAACCCTCCTCGCTTTTTATCTGTCAGTTATTTACTGCTATGAACATAAATCAGGGAAGGTGGGCCCACTGTGAAAAGACCACAAAAAGGTCAGGCAGTGTATTTTCCTACCAGCAGGATCTCATTACGCAGAGGCCACTTTGTTTAGACCACTGCCTGTCTGAAATGTCACTGTTCCACCCGCTTCCAAAGACTCCCTGTCCTCTATTTTAAAAAGGTCACTATCTATCAAGAAACAGCTGATGGGATCATTAGGCTCATCCACAACGATTCCCCTCGGACTATATGTCAATAATTTAGGTATAATTTGGATAGGGTGGATAACTGCTTGGCACGACATGGGCTCTGACATACTGTGCTTGAATTGTGTGAGAGCAAGCAACACTTTTAAAACAACACAGTCCTGTAGATAAACAACAATTTTGAAGCTGAAACGCAGACCAACACATGGTGTAAAAAATGAAATGCGCACATTTGTTCTCAAAAGTCAGCAAAACAAAAGTAAGTTCTATATAATTTAAAGAAAAATGAACCATTTATTGTCAGAAAGCATTAATGCAGTACAAAGAACATCTGACACGGAACGGGACAATTCTGCAATGTTTCCTGATAATGTCAGTGGCAGAGTGTTCAGGGACCAAGAATATTGCAATATTTCTGTTGATTTACTGCTTTTTTTTTGTTCAATGGAGGTGAGGATTATATATCATTACATCATGCTTATATCATGCATCGAAACATGCCTTATTTTTTTACAGTTTCCAGATTCTTTCTTCTGTGTTTTACTTTTAATCGCCATATCTAGGACAAATTCCAGTGCACTTACACTTACACTTACACATTCCAGCGCACTTACAGTGCACTTAAGTGCTGACAAAAGCGGTAAATGCTTCTGCTCAAAACAGGAAAGATAAAGGACAGATTTGTGGAATGCATGACCATTAGCTTCTCTGTTGACAGATACTTCCAGCTGAGATGTGGATTTGTGATGTTCGCTCACGGAAAGGAACAAAACTGACTGAAGTACAATTTAATTTCAAAACAACTTAATAGACATTTATATTTCTTTTTCCAGTTTAGTTTCAAGAAAATATGTATTTTAAGAACATTACATAAATGTTTTTGTTTGTATACCTGTTTTTCCTGATTTTTCTTTTAATTGTGGATCCTTTCTTTGTAGATACTGTCTCTTTAATTTGCCTCTTTACATTTGTTTAATCTCCTTTTTTTCTACAACTTTTTTTTTCCCCATGTTTTCATTTGACAGTTTCCCATCTTTTTTGTATATTTTACAGTATGCATTTCTGTCTTATTATGCTTTGTCTTAAGGGGTTGACTTCTTTTGGTTGGTTCACATTACACTGCATGACTCAAATCTTCATGCCACATTGTGCGGTAATGGAACCATATTTGCCAATCCCAAAGCAGAGAAGCTCTTTCAAAAAACTACATTTGTATAGGTGGACTGATATAGTTGGTTGGTTGCATTTTGCTTTTATATGCATGTTTTTTGTTTATTTTTATAAACTAAAAAGTGAAATATATATATAGGTTTATTTTGTTTAGAAAATGAACACATCTGTATTCTATGGCACGGCTTAGAGGAAGGGTACAGGGTACAGGTGGCTATACCTTCTCCTGAAAGTGAGGATGAGTTAGGGATCAGCGACGAGGAATTAGTTTGAGACAAATGATTTGTTCCTTCTGTATTTGTTTGTTTGTTGTTGTTTTTTGAGGTAACTATACCTGTTACTACCTAAAGGGGTCGGATTATGAAACAGAAGCACCTGTCATTTTAGTGTGGGGGGTTTCATTGTTAATTGAACCAGCCTGGTTGACAAGCATCATTAATTGCACACTGCACCAGTAAGAGCAATGCATACAACATTATTGGTGACATACCAGATTTCAAAAGAGGACAAATTGTTGGTGCACGTCTTGCTGGCAAATCTGTGACCAAGACAGCAACCTTTTGTGATGTATCAAGAGCCACAGTATCCAGGATAATGTCAGCGTACCAACAAGAAGGACGTAGCACAATATATATGCAGGGCCGGGGTGCTATAGCCGAACCTTTGATCACTCGTGCCAATGCAAAACGTTGGTTTTAATGGTGCAAGGAGCACAAATCTATATATATATATATTTGTTTTTTAAACCAGATGTTTTTTCAGAAACATATGGAAAAATAACATAGAAACACAGCTAACTCTAGTGTTTTAGGTTTGTTGTGTCTCAAAATTACACCAAAGGCCAAACAGCAGTGACAGTGACCCCTCCTGGCCTACAGGGAAGGAGAAACAGAGGGTGAGTTTCAGTTACATCACAAAATGTTTTGCTGTTGAAATTTGAACCATGTGAAGATAGAGAGGAGGGGCAAAGGGGAACGAGGAAGACACAACACTATAAGTGGGAATGCTGGTTTACGACAGTATGCGGATCTGGCAGTCGGAAGTTTCAGGCAGTGTTGTAAGTTTGCAGAATTGTGCCACTTGCCTCAGAGTTCAAAGGTTTCCGAAGTAGAGTGAATGGAAAACAGGACTGAAAAATAACAAGTAAGCTATGCAGCCTCAACATGTAATGCTGTTTATTTTTAATAGAAATGATCTTGAGACAGGAAAAAAGTACTTTGCTTCAATGAAAGCCCTCATCAGATCAAAGTAACATTCTGCTACACATGGAGAACAGGAGAAGGTGTGGGCAGTAAGAGATAAGAGAAAAATTATCTATTTACAAAAGAGTGTTGACATGTTACCTTCAGCAACAGGAAAGTAAGTGGAAACACATTTGAAAACTGACTGGAAAGCAAAACACTTAACAGTGTTTTTCCATTTATACCATAGTTTTACAGATAAGGTTTAAAAAGTATATTTATCCTTTTAAAAATGCATTTGCTGTATCAGTGGCTACATGTTTTTATTAATCTTACTGAAGGTACGGGGAAATAAAAGCCCCGACTTATTAGGACTACAAACCACTACAGTGCTTAGGAAAGTACTCACACCACTTCAGTTTTTTACCACTACCACAACCTTAAATGTATCTTTTTGGAATTTCTCAGTATTACAGCAACAAACAAAGTAAGGTCAATGGAAAATGTATCTGAGTGTATGTCGGCCACTAAAGGTTGGGTTGAAAATGAAGTACTGAACGTATTAGGTCCAGCTTGGTAATAAATAACCTTTTCTTTCTGAAAACTTGGTGCAGATCATGTTTAAGTTTAACAGTTTAGTTAAACTTTAGTTAAACTTTAGTTTTTTTGAGTAACTTATTTAACCAAATTATTAACTTACTGTAATTTAGCTTAAATTTGGCCTTTAACAGTCATGTTTCTGGTCAGACACCCTACCTGTGTGGTTTTCAAGTTGCTTCTTTCGACCGAGAAACCTGCCAATACCCAACGACGTTGTTGTCTCCAGCCCAACAGATGGAGCGCGCCTCAGTCCCACCAATACTCAGGGTTGCCATTTGTGGTGGAACCCACGGCAATGAGTTGACGGGGGTGTACGTTGTGAAGGAAATGCAGAAACAGAAGATAGAGAAAGTGGGACCTGTTTCCATAACCACCGTTTTGACCAATCCAGAAGCCGTGGCCGCTGGCAGAAGGTACACGGAGATGGATCTGAACCGGTGTTTCACAGACGCCCTGCTGAGGTAAGCCAGTTGCTCATCTAAAAATCAATCATGTCATTGGAGAAGCTTGTGTTATGTTAAGACCTTAAGTCATTATTCTACACCCTAGCTCCCCCATAACAGAGTCAACCCCATATGAGCTCAAGCAAGCTCAGGAACTGAACGCCCAGCTTGGACCCAAAGGAAGTCCACAGGCTGTTGACCTGCTCATAGATCTGCACAACACCACAGCAAACATGGGCCTGTGCTTCATCTTCTACTCCTTAGACTGGATCACCCTTCACATTTACAAGTACATACAGGTATTCACTTCAAAATGTCACTCAGACACAGTGTTTCAGGCTAACTTGGTCAGCCTTCTTACCTAAAACGTAATAATACACAAAACCTCACAAATATAGCACATTAACTATTAAAAGACTAGTTTATTCGGTGATAAATGTTATTAATCTACCTACAGTATAAAATCATGTTTAATTACTCTGTTATACTTGCAGATCACTTAGTCTAAATGTTTACATTTGGTAACAAAAGCCTGACTTTGAATAGTGAGATGAGATAAAGACAAAATACTTTATTCATTAGGTTTATGACAAATATGTACTTTTCTGGTCATCCAGAAGATTTTATCTTTAAGAGCTAATTATCATGTCATGAAAAGTTTATAAACTCACCTACTGTGTTTTTAAAGCCACTGTTGGATGTAAGTTTTTAATGTTTGAATGTTATTTTGTAGAATAAAATGAACTCTGTGCATGTGAGAGCAATCCAGCTGGAGATCCCCCTCTCCGATGCTTATTCCCTGGAGTCAGTCGGCAAACACGGCTTTGGTACTTTGATAAATCTTTACATACATTATAAATTATTTTTTTTAAAGTCCTGAAAATGTGTTGCAAACTTTGCTTTGCTGCAGCAATAGAGGTTGGTCCTCAGCCTAACGGTGTGCTCAGAGCTGATATCTTCAACATGGTGAAGGAAGCAGTGGATCTCACATTAGCGTGGCTTCAGGATTTCAGTTCTGGTAGGCGTTTAAAAAAAATGAATTTTCATCTTTTAGTTTAACATAAACTCTAGAGACAAATTCCTAAATCCTGTTCTATCTTTAATAGTGCGATCCAAATTAGATGCATTATTCAGTGATTGTCTTCTACAAACAGGGCACACTTTTAAGGGTGGAACAATACAAGCATTCACATTAGTTAAAAGTGTTGACTACCCACGGGACTCGGCTGGTAACATTACGGCTGCCATCCACCAACACCTACAGGTGAATATAAATTTAGCAATTTAACCTCAGCGAAAGACTAACATCAACAAAAAAATGAATGAACTAACAATATTGCGTGTGTCTTATTTTATTTATTTATTTTTTTCAGGATAATGACTTTAAGCTTCTGCGTTCAGGGGATCCCATCTTCCTCACATTTTCTGGGGAGGCTCTGAAGTACGAGGGTGAAGAGCTCTACCCTTTCTTTGTGAATGAATTTGCCTACTATGAGAAGAAGATTGCTTTCCATTTAGCTCAGAGAAGAACATACAGCTTTCCATCCATATGTGTGAAAAAGGACTAGGAGAGACATGGAAAAAACTACAATTTAAAAAAATGCCTCAAATCACATTGATCAAGAAAAAGCATAAATGTAATGGAAGGCTAGTTAGAAGTCTAAAAATTTAATTTCTGTAATACTGGTAATGCATAATTGTGGATTATATTTTCAGCCTTTTAAAACTATATTTAATTTTGGCATAATAAAAACTATTCAGACTTGACATGAGAGACAAGTGCATCATTGCGAAGTAGAAGGAAAAGATAAATCAGTTTAAAATTACAACATTTTTAACCTTGTTAAAATTAATAAATACCCTGAATCAGTACTTTTTGTAAACTATAATTTGTTGTGACTGCATTAGCCGGAATTGCGGCTAGACAGGGTGCTATGAACATTTATCATGATATTGAGTATTCATTGTGGTAACAATAATAAGAATTATTGTTTTAAAGGATAATTGTGCTCTTGTGGAATCAATTATATAGTTAAAAGCAAAAGTAACAATGCCAAATAAATGTTTTACATTAAGGACAGAAAGAAAGAAACCTTTTCGCCTTTTTCCCCCCAACATTTTAGCAACCTTGATAGTTTTCTACATACGGTAGATGTGTTAAGTGCAAACTCAAGAAAAGGCAAGTTTACACAACTTTCCACTCAGGTTTTTTTTTAAGTACTTCATAAAGGAAGACAATAAAAACATTTTTAAAAATTAAGCTTTCTTGATTTATAGACCTCAACATGCCAAAATACAGCAAAGAGGATTTTTAATGCAATCACTTCAATCTCATGAGCCACTAGTCACTGCATATGCCGTTTGTGAGACTCTTTGATCAACAAATTAATTTTAGTCCTGAAATTATTCCTTGTTTGTTGATTATGGTTAAATAGGTATTATGTTGTGTGTCATCAGCATCAACACCCGTGTTTTTTCTTTTGTTTGTTTGTTTTTTAAGGAGAGTAAACAGGCCACTACGTAATTGCAAGCCATACTTTTTTCACATTACTTCTAAAAACGAAACCACAGATGGGTGTGTTTAGGACACGAAAAAGATGCCAAATATGCTCAAAGGGTGTGATTACATTTGCGAGGCACTGCAGATGCTGATCTATCTTCATAATACTCCAAATTCACAATAAAAATGTGCTTGTGGATTTTTAATGATTAGATCACAAATATTCTCTAAATAAACGCAGTCAGTAATCACGAATTCCTGATGATCCTGATGTGGAAATTGTTGTTGTCCCACAAACAAAACATAAGTATTTAGAGTTCCTTTTAGTATACATGCATACTATTTTTAAAGTATAACAAATATTTGTATGCCACCCAAGTTAAACAGTTTTATGCAATAAAGCCAATAACTTACCTTTGACTTATGAGGTTCATTTTGGAGCATCATACGGTAATACGTGATCTCTTAAAGGCCTGTTCTGCAGTATGCGGTAAAAAAAAGAAAGCATATTTAAACAAAAGGGCACACTTATTCAAATTCATTATTTTTTTTGTTTGTTTTTGCAAAAGATAAAGCACCAACCATTCCTTCACATTTCTAAGTAATAAAGAAGGACAAAATACCACTAATTGTGACCAATTATCACATTTATTTTGACAGCAGCAAGATTGTGCTTCGCCATATTTAACATTTCTCCAAAACTTTTAACACTTTTGGAACTAAAATCATAACTACAAAAAACAAACAAACAACAACAAAAAGACACTTCAGTAAGGGTGTTGTAAGTTCAGAACAAGAACAAAGTTATTTCATGACACAGTAAAAAATACAACCTTGTTAAAAAGGTTAATAGTCAAGTCAACTGTGATCATTGAGAATTATTAACTAAATGTTTCATGCTGGACCTGAAAATCTCACACACTAACATTTAGTTAGACCAGTATTATTTTGACAATTATTATCTGAAGTTTTTTTTTTCCAAAATAATGTGAAAACCTAAAGATCTGATAATTCTGTGCCAGTGATTCTAAACCTGAACATATTCAGGTTTTAATAATAATAATTAATATAAGTTTCCTGGGTATTTTATTACACCGCTGCTCAACCCTGCTACCTTCAGAAAAAGGGCAAACAAAGGGGGGGAACATTTTACCCACCACCTACATGATCCTGGTCACCTTGGAACAGGACAAATATTACATGTAAAAAAAATACTGTTTGAGCTAAATAGACAATTTAAAGCTTTTTCCAAATTTTCTCCACTCAGTTTATTTTTTTAATTGCAGCTCCATAACCTAAACTGCCATATTAATCTAAAACAATACAAATTACTGCTTTAGGATTGGAAATTATGCTCTTTTCTTAACACTTTTTCTTATAAATTGTTACATTTTGAGGAAACATTAGTCATTTTGGTTTGTTTGCTCAAAGGTATAGGAGAGGAAATTTCAATGGAAAAATTTCAATGGAAAATCCCATTTCAAATGACAGCCAATCAAAAACGACCGGTGGTGAAAAATAACTGTCTCTCAATGTGGAAATAAAATTTACGAGATGACGTATATCACTAATGTCCCCACCAACCTGAACCGTACAATGCGCGCTCATGTTTCAATTAGCGCATGCGCAGGTTGTTGTTTAGGAAGTAAAACAGGACGGACAAGACGCATCATTCTGCATTGAAGAGAGGTTCTCCCCGTACGGCAGCGAAAATGGAAGCTCGCAAGAGAAAAACCGAGTTCGAAGTCGCTGAGAAAAAAAGACGTGCGCGCTCCCGATATCAGGGGGCATTACTGGAGATGAGGTGGCGCATGCGCAGTGTTGCGAAAATTAGACTAAACTGAAGATCCTCTCCTATATCTTTAATGCAGAGCAGCAAATTTAGTCTCCTGTAAAATTAGACTAAATGTTATTCCTGTGTAAAATACATAAACCACACAATTCTTTTTGTCTTGGATAGAGTATTACTATCCTTCAATTTTCTCACATTTTGATAGGTTACAATGACAAACCAAAATATTTTATATGATAAACCAATTGTTGTCCACAATTTGAACTGAAATGCTCTCAAAATGTTTTACTTGAAAAATGAGGCATGCGTCTATATTACCCTTATGTACTCTATGGGTGGATTATTCTCAGTATTATTCCAGCTGTGGAGTGAAAACCTCAGATGTTTGTAAGAGAACATTAGTGATCACTATAGTAGACAAGGAAAAGATTGTTGATACGTTTAAAGCAAGCTTATGTTTTAAATACGTATCCTACATTTGAAACACCACATAGAGGAAAGTTCAACACATCGTCTAAAAATGGAATGGGGAAGATACAATTTCAATCCATCGCGGCATCGCTGTCCCCCTAAACTGACAGCGACTGGACCATGATCGGAGAACGAGCTTGAAGTCGTGTAAAATATTGACAAAAAAGTTTTACTTGAGTCCTTCAAGTGAAAATAAAGCCACAAGTTCAGTTTGTTGTTTACAAAAAGCCGTTAAGGGAAACTGGCACACATGTTGAAGAAGCCAAGCAGTCAATAGTGACTGTACACTGTCATTTTTGGTATTTTAAATGTGGAAGATGATTAACTAAATGAACCAAACTAACCCCACTGTTAAACACTGTGGATGCAGCATCATGCTGTGGGCTGTTTTTCTTCAGCAGGGAAAGGAAAACTAGTCTGGAGGTACCGTAATGGAAGACGGCTTTAATGGAATACTGTAATTTTCCGGAGGAAAACATCTTAGAGGCTGCAAACAACTTTAAACTGGAGCTTCACCTTTCAGACAAACAACAATTCTAAACAAAACAGCCAGAACTGAAATGGAAGGATTCCGATAAAAATAATATAAATGTGTTAAAGTCAAACAACCTAGATCAGTACTTAAAAATTGCTGTTCCAACATGGTCCCTTATCCAACCTGAACTTAAAGCGTTTTCCAAAAAACAGGATCACAAAACACTATAGGTCAGCTGGACCCATGTATTAACAAGACTGCTCTGGTTCATTTGCAAAAATACATCAATATGCCTTGAAATTTATGATGCGCTATGTGTTGGTCCAGATAATATTTAGATTTTTGTGGTTGCAAAGAGGCAGAACGAATCAAAATTCAAGGGGTGCGGATACTTTTGCAAGGCACTTTATATAAATGAAGTTACTTTGTGTTTTAGCTCATTTGGAAAGATTTACTGCTGCCGAGTTAAACTATGTACCAAACACATCTACATTAAACTACTTGGATAAGCAGCTACACAGCTTTAGACATTCAGAAAGGCAGTGGTATTGAAATTTCCTGAATGCATCCATCTAATTAATACAGCTGGTACAAAATATAAAAAAACAACAAGAAACTATTTCATCCCAGATCTATTAATAACAATGACACTAGAAGGTGAAGTGGCATTTTATGACATTCAGTAATTTTTAACCACAGACCAAAGTGAAGAATTACCACAGATGGAAAGGTCAGCCCAAATGAAGTGCAAAGCCTTGATATTTTAAATCAATACAAAAACAAGATGGCAAAACTGTTAAATAAAGGCGCTTCAGACTGTTTTCAGTGACAGAAATAGCTACCTTGACTTGGTTAAAAGTCCATGACTAAAAGTCACGATAGTGCAAGTGCAAACGGTTGTATCTGAGTTAAGGACGATGTGGTGAACAGCTAAAGAAGCATTGGCGAACAAAAAAGGCAAATGGCAAAATAAAAATAACAAAACATTACAACACAGGTGTAAAGTCTAAACATATGCAATATCAAGATGACATACAAAAGAAAAAGAAAAAAAAAAGGCAAAAGTGAAATAAAGCCACACGAAACAAATCCGTCTCTGTTTATGAGATTCCCCTTTTTCTGCATTACGAAACTGCTACAGTGGAACTGAAAAGCTACAACCTGCATATCTTATTGCAATACAACCACATATTACTGGAAGGAAGGTTGTAGACCTGCTGGTTATTCGAAAACACATTATTCTCCTCTAATGTAAGCAACCCTATACGCAGTGATGCGGCTGTAGTGTTGGCGGTGACTCCTGGCAGCCCACAGGAACAGAGCAGCGGCCATCATCTGCAGAGGGAAGGAGATGAGGGCCAGGTAGAGAGACCACCCCATTGATCCATCAACATCTTCTGGTTTTTCGAAGTTAAGGTTGAGCAGATCCACATTGATCCTGAAACAGCAGACAGCTCCCAGAGAGCAGAGGCCTGATGAGCGGAGGGGACAAACAGCCGAACAGCAGGATGAGAAACGAACATTCATCAGTTGCCAGCAGAAAGAAAATCTTAGATTTTTTTGTGCACTGTTGTGTGTTCAGAGCTCAAATTTAGTCAGTTGACCTACAAACAATATAATTGCATCAATTTGTTATTTAAAATAATTTTTATCAATATTCCAAACCATTGGAGCTCTGCATTAAAATACCGGTTTAACGTTATGATGATATTAAAAAGAAGGATAAAACATTTTAGATTTTGGACATTACGACTAATTTAACAACTAAAATAAAATAAAAATGTCCAAGGGAGAAGAGAAGTGCTACAAAAACCTGCTAGCAGATTTTGGCACACAGAATTTCACTGAAGCTTTTTTCTTTTTATCTTCAAAGTAAATTTACGGCTTAGTCTGGAAAATCTAAAAGGTGGCAACGTCTTCATCTCTCTGCTGTATTATATCATAGATGGGTTTTAATTACTGCTGAATTAGAAACTATTCAGCAGCAAAAGTTGTTGTTTTCATTATGCATTAGAACTTCAGAGAGGCTGTTAAAGCATTGACTGAAGTTTGGGTTTGATTGAAACAAGTTATATTATCTTTATAACTTCATAAAAAAAAACAACAGCAATTTAACAAGAGTGCACCTTCGATGTCGGATGCACTTCTCTCACCTGCAATAAAATGAAGCACTCCCACAACCAGCATGGGTTTAAAGCTGCGGCACAGACAGGCACAGACGCCCACAAGTCCACCGAGAAACACTAGAGCCAAAGACACCAAGGGCAGGACAAACTGGCACCTCCACAGGTCTGGAAGAAAAGTCGAAAATTTAGATGTCTAGAAAAAAATGTTTAAAAAAACGGCGTCAACCTCCAGTTCAACTATTAAATATTGTGTAAAATAAATTAACAAAACGTTGTGCAATGTGTGCCAGGTTATAGTTAACTGAAAATAAATAATGCAAAAATAACAGTTTTAAATTCTCAAAAATTGTGGATAAAATGTTAAAATTTGACAATCTTTGGATTTCTCACTCACATGTTCTAAGCAGATCCTTAGTTTTTTCATCTGCATACCACTTCTCTTGGAATTGCTCAGGAAGGGTGATGGTCATACAGAAGTTCTCCATCTTAGGATCTAAAGTGAAAGGAAGAGGCCAAAAATCTACCAGACCATCCATAACCATAACAAAAAGCAAGCCAGGCCCCAGAACTGAGGAAGAAGATGAGACAGTAAGGCTGCTAATAGAGAGTTTTGCTCAGTCCTTTTGTATGCAGGCATTTCTTATAGAGCAACGTCACACAAATCATTTTTGCGAACTTTGATAGACAAAAACAAACCGAAAGTATTTCTTTAATGCAAGTTCAGGTAAAATCCTGCCCGTCAAACTGGTCTCTCACTTTGAGATATATATACATCTTTTCCATTACCTGTCCATGGAATAGAGTCCCCATTTTTGGTCCCCTAATGTTGCCAGTGCAGTCTCATGGAAACTCCTCCTTTTTTACCTTTGCAAGTTACAATGTCATGAAATGGGAAGCTCGTCTACTTTTTATAAGCCTTTAATGTTTAAATTCAAGTCAGGACCTTCTTCGTCAATTAAACACCAGTTATTCCATCAGATGTGAAAAGCACAACCTGTTATCACCCTTAAAATACCAAACTCTCAAATCATTACAGTACCTTAAGATTCCTTGCAGATAAATAAACAGCAACTTTAAGTTCACATTCTTTAGGATTCAAATTTTACTTTCCATTAATTTGTTGGAAAATTCGAGAAGAGGGAAAGTAAAGGTGAGTGGTAAATCTTCTAAGGTTTTCATAACAGCGGCTGCACAACAAAAAGATTCAGACTACTTTTGTGTGAGGCTCTGAGGTGGGTCTGAAATGCTTGGTCGAACCGTTTCCCTTTCTATAGCAATAAAAAATAAGTTACTTTTCAATTTGCTGAGTACCCGCATGAAAAAAGTTATATTTCTTTAAATTTGTAAATTATTTGGGTAGAAAGCTTAAAGTGGATAATCCTTTCAGAGGCATTAGCAGCAATATGATTCCTGGTAGTTCACACACAGCAAATGGAAAGAAAGTGGATTCCAGGGATCAGTAGAAAGTAAATACAGTCCTTTCAAAATTAGATTTTTAAATTCAGATTAGATTTATATATGGGTTTTAGGCAAACATTTCTGTGACTCTTTTTTTATGATTATTATTTGGAGTAAACGGATAACAATACCTGGCGCTCTATACCAGAGGGACTGACTCGGCACCTGGATACACCACCACCACAGACTCAAAGTGCCATTCAGTCTGAAAAGGTGTTCGCTGTGGGTCTTCTCGTCGAGCTCTTCACTCATGAACTCGTGTTTGGCCACAGTGTGGTTGACGACCTCTTTGAAGAGCGGGCTGTTGTACTGGAACCATTGATGCGTCCCCACAGCCACCGACAGGTACACAGCAGCCAGCAGACTGAGAACCGAGCCAATAACCAGAGCTGTGGCGTAGCGATTGTCCACCATGGTGTCAAAGAAAGCTCAGTCTGCCTAAAAGCAAAGGCAAAGGAGTGAGGATTTATGAAGAACAATGAGCTTTATAGATAAATATGTGTAAAACACTGCATCGGCAGAGCATCGCTAAAGTTACCATTCAGTTTTATTCTTCAGATCACGCATTAAGTAAAAGGCGCTTCTGAGGTATTTAAACTTTGGAATACCTGCTAAACCTAAAATACTAGTTTGTCAAACTTCAAACTATTACTTGTTAAATAAACTTGTGAACATTTAAAATGCTTCATTTATAAGGCTTGATTTTGACTTACTCATCACATTACAAAGGAATAAAAACTTGAAAAGTGCAAACTGAAGACTACTCAAGCTTGAAAAATTGTATTCTCCACGAAAAACAAATCAAATAAAGGTTGTGATTTATTTAAACAACTTAATTTGTTAAAAAAAAAAAGTTAGCTAAATAATAAATCCTTTGTGCGGGATTATTCCATCCAAAACATATATATTTTTTAGTTTTTAAGCAAGTCCAGATCTGAATTAAAGAAGAAACCTAGGTCTGCACAATTTCATTAAAATGTTCAATTGCAATAATGTTGCAGAAATGTCTCAATTTTTATGATTGGTTTCTTTCGGATTACACCGGTTTAATATCTAAGCCACCGAAAATATTCAAAGAAGGATCCATCAAATTAGCCACATATTTTACAAATATGCATTTGCATTACAGTATTACCCGGATTATTAGCAGTCCTTGGTATTTGCGATATAATTGAACACACAAATGTTGCAATTGTATATATTGTCGAGCCAAATAAAAACATTTCCTTTAAGTCATGCATTTCATTGAATCAGTTCAGATTTAAACTGACTAGCTGTTTCTTTCAAGCTGGACTCCATGGAAGACGATGAAGTTAAATTGTCGTTTCCAAAAAGTTCAAGCTGTATTTAATCATTTTTAAACAAAGCCCTTGTTATAGCAGAGGAAAAAAAGGCTTTTAAACAACTGAGAATTATTTCTGATCCAGACAATACAAAAGATGAATAGATATATATTGAGTTTATTAATTACATTAACAATTATTACACAATTGTTAATGTTTATAAAACCACTCAATTATTATCGGTCAATGATCTTAAATTTGATCATAACAAAACATTTAACACGAGCGATTTAAAGGCAAACCTAATTGTTGTTAGCATCTTTAGCTTCGGAGTCTTATTAAAATATGTTAAACACAGAAGCAGCCACAACTAAAAACTAAGAATAAATAAAATCAAAGACAGATAAAAGCTGACAGTTTTACACCAACAACTGCTGAGAGAATGACTTTGAGATTAAATTGCTATTTTAATAAAGCTGCTTAGTTAGCAGCAAAAGAGACATGTAAAAAAAAAACATGGCGGCCTAGCTATTTTCATTACAGAGAGAAGGCCAGCATAATTACTTAACCAAATTAAATTCACACGAGCGTCAAATTTAAAATTCAAACAATAAAAATATAGTACTCACAAACGATGTTGCTCAGTTTCCAGAAGGTTGCGAGGCTGTTTCTTCCGTCTGCATCTTCGTTTTCTTCTTTTTACTATTGGCAGTTCGCAAACAACTTAGAGAAGCATTACCGCCACCAACTGGTAAGGATTGTGGATAACTTTGGTCCATGTATCTTCATAGGTCTATAACTTCATCTATAATTTGCTCAAATCTCTGCTCAGAATTAAAAACAAGTGATTTTCTGAATTTCTGTAGTTTATTTATAAAAGTTAGTTTTTCCTTAATGTTTCATAATTCCTTCAAAAAGTTAATATTAACTCCTTTTCTATTCTCTCCATATTGTTGGCAAATTTCTGTACTGCGCCATACTGTGACTGAAAGGTTAAGTCCAATTTTTCTTAATCTTACCATTTTAATAGTATTTCTCATTTCCCTCCTTGTTCTTTTTCTCCAACATCTTTTTAAAATTTTAGAATACCATCTTGCATCTTTATCCTGCAGATTGCCACTTGTACTGAGTCAGGTTCTGCTAGGTTCTTCTGGTCAAAGGGGAGTTTGCCCTCTTCACTGTCGACACATGTTTGCTCAGTACGAGGGATTGCTGTAAAGTCAGCAACACAATGCAATCTATCATTTCAGCGTAATGATCCAGGAGTTGACCCTGCAAGTCAGTGACTCGATGCAACCTTCTGGGTTTCTTGAGTTGTATATTCATGTATTTATAATTGGAATTGAATAATTTACTTGTGAAGTGCCAACTTGATTCCATTATTTAATCCACATTTATTCTCATTTTTATTTATTAAACTTTTAACACTTTATTAAAATTGATGTACATTTTTGAATGTTTACAAACTTATCACTTTGAAAACAATAGCATATCTAAGAACATAAAAGAACAATAAATTATGTGCTTTTCTGTTGCTAGAATCTGAGATTGTATGCATTTTTAAATTAAAAGAGGTCAAAACTCAAGTCTTCTATGCATGTCAATTGTCTTAATACAGCCTGTATGGTCAGCTGCAAGAGACCCATGGTCTGTTGGGACAATCCACCCTGGCAAAACTCATTCGTTGTGGGTGTAGACCACCAAACAATTTTTTTAACTGTTCTGTGCTTAATTCCTTCGTTGGACGGGTTCACTTTTTGGATGTATGCAAGATATTGAGAAAAATGATGGTGTACCCAGAAATTGTTACTTCACTTCTCAGCTTGAGATTTTGGCTAGCGGATGGACCAGTGCCTGGGTCCCCTGGAAGTGAACTGTGTATGTTGGCTCGAGGCCCAGAAGCTCTGTACAGATATGGAGACATAGCAGGAACAAGACCTCCTCCTGAACATTTCTGTTTTGACGGCGACATTGGAAGCAGCAGCCTTTTAAATAAGAGATGACCACCAGCAGTACTAGACTCACAAAGTCTTACTCCTGAAAGAAATCACTTTAGATCATTTTAAGTTGAAAAATTGGTGAAGCACTGCTAATCTCCTAGTGAGACTACCAAGCAGTGCATGAATGTGATTTACAAAACAAAACTAACCTGTCCTTTCTTTTAATCTGGGAACCTATATCTTTCTGTTCTCAAATATGAAGATGCATGTAATGCTAAGAAGTTGTATTAATACAACAAAATAATGATTTTTTTATGCATGTTAACAGGCAACTCTTTCACAATAATCGCAAATAGTTCATTAATTAATGATGATGATTAATTTCTGGATAATTAGATACTGAAAAAAATATTTTTAATTATAGTAATACTCATCTAACCATTTATATCCTTAATGTGGTTTTCAGATGTAAAATGAAATGCTCCCTTAATGCTTTCATTACTTATAATCCCTTTGAGAAGAGAATAAAGCAGGTTTTTTTATACATGTTACAATCAAGTGGTGCAAACACAGGTTCAAAAATAGAATCATAAAATAAATTGACATTCACATCACATTGATTTGGCAAATGCTTATCCATTTCATAAAACAACAGTTGATTCCAGGCTCATACATCGAGTCCTGCAGCGCAAACTGATCACTTTAGTCCAACCTTGTTCCCTCATTGTCACAGCAAATCCTCTTTAGCAAACAGTCTCCTGTGTTGTTTGTGTTCAGACAGGACTGTCGCGTTAATGATCGGGGTGGCTGTAAACTCGATGGTGCAGGACCGGGAGCTGCACGGATCAACCTCCAGTTCCAGGACGGTCACATTGTTGGGTGCCGCTGTAGTCAGGATGCTGGCAGGAACAAAAAGTGTCACCTGAGGGCCTCGAGCAGGCCAGTAACGCCCTAAATTAAAGCCGTTAATCCATATCTGCCCCTGAAGAAACAAATATAATTAGCTTGTCTGTGCAAGAGTTCAATCAAAGGTATTTAGTTTAAGTATAAAACTTTAACTTGAGAGATAAACTAAAAAGCATCAAAACACAACAAGAATCTCAAAGCATTATAAAAAACAAACACAGATACACCCATAAAGGACTATGGTAACCCATGTTCTTATTGCTTGACTTGAAAAAGTTGGAAATACATTAATTTCCACAACTTTATTACATTGGCTTATATTGAATATCAATGCATGGGAAACATGCTTAGGATTAGCTGTTGTAGGAAATAAACAAAAGACTTTCTATGACTCGTTGTTACACGAATAACAATAAAGGAAGTAAACAACCTAAACTAAATAACTATTTTAGTGTTGATTACCTTCTTCCATCCTGGCAGCTTGACATAAGTGTCCTGAGGGAGGTCAGGAATACCATCGGGAATGATGAAGCTCCCCTTGTAGAAGGCTGGAGGCGACAGAGCCACAGGCTGACCTGGATCTGTTTGTGTGGGAGGTTTTTCTACAAGGAGACCCTGTCTGACCCCATCGTCGATGCTGAGACTGTACATGGTCCAGCCAGTAAGGGGGGCTTGTCCCAGGGTAAGATTGGAAACCAAGCCCTTGGATGAGAAAACATGTTTAAATAATTATAACCGTCTATGTTATGATGTTCAGATGAAATACCAGGAATCTGATTAAGGTTTTTTTTGTCAAAAATGTGTTACAGATCCCCCAATGAACTATACTCCTGATATCTTTGGTTGGTGTATTGTCTGTGATTTTATGTCAGCAACACTGTGGTGTCTGACAGCACATTAGATCTCATTAGACCTAGAGGCTGCAGTAACATATTTTTGAGACAAAAGTGACCAAAGACAAGATATTGCAAGAGAGTTCAGCTTACAGCGACAATGTATTTAACATGTTTATATCTTTAAAATGGTTTACCAGTGGCGTATTTATAGCTGATGTTGGATTACATTGATGGGATAACTGTTATTAAAGGGCTATCCAGAGATCAGCTAAAATCTTATTCAAAGAAAGATGTCTGTTTCCCACATTAGCTCCCTCATCAGCAAAGCCCAGCAGTAGATCTACTTCCTGCGGCAGCTAAAGAAATTCAACCTGCCAAGGTCAATGATGGTGCACTCCTAGAGAACCATCATAGAGTCCATCCTCTCCTCCTCTATCTCCATCTAGTACAATGCTGCTCCTGCCAAGGATAAGGCCGACTGCAGCATCATTTGATCTTCTGAGAATGTGATCGACTGCAATCTACCGTGGCTCCAGGACCTGTATACCGCCAGGACTCTGAAGCGAATAGGAAAGATTCCGGCCGATCACTCACATCCCTGGTCACAGGCTATTTTAAGAATCAAGAATCACTTTATTTATAAAGCACCAATTTAAAACAGATGTCGGCTCAAGGCACTTTACAAGAAAATCCATAAGACTCTTCCTTCAGGCAGCAGACTGCGGTTCACCAGGACCAGACCCTCGCGCCTCAAGAATGGTTTCTTCCCATCTGCTACCAGCCTTATTAGCAAGGCCCGGATGCCACCCTGAACTCTTCCTCTCTCTCACACCTCACCACTGGCATTCCATGTCACAGGACACGATACTCCATCATGTACTCTTAGTGTTACATTTAAGGCCAAATCAGACTTTAGCTGCATTTGCACACTATAATACTCAGTTTTCATTTTATTCTCTTTTGATTTTATTACTCCAGCACTAATGTATATATATATATATATATATGTGTAGATATATCATGTTAAGTTCTTATTTGGTACATATTTTTTTTCATATCCATACATTTAGACACTTATTATGCATCAACTATGCCCATGCAAATTCCTTGAATATCTAATAACGTATTTGGCAATAAAACTTTATATCAGCAGAGGCAGTACTAGTGCTTACTGAAGACTGTAGCTGTACATGCAAGTCAGACATATGTGTAAAAATCAAATGAAAATGCTGTGCATGTTTCAGTACCCGTAAGTATGCAGTAGCTTTACTAACTTAGTAAACTTGTCTCTCCCAAAATAGCTCATATTGGGACAAAATAACACCCAAATCAGGGATATGAGTATGCATACAGATTTGCATTGGTGTCGGAGAAAAATAGATCTGATCAGGACATCCCTGGTTTCCAGGAATTTACCCCAAGTACAAACACAAGGCAGCTGAAACTATGGGAATGAAACTATTAAAATGTACAATTGAACAAACCTTGAAGTCGTTGATGTATCTTCCATAGTTGATTCGGCCCATGTTCTCCACAAGTATGTCCACCTGGCTTCCGGCAATTCCCGTCACGTTCACACTCAAGACCTTGTCCCTTTCAAGAACCCCTGCTGCCACCTTAGAAATAAAGCGTTTGTGTCAGTAAAGTTATCAAAAAAAATAAGAAATTGAAAGATATTATAGGCTATTACTGTCCTAGTCCCTAGAAGTGAAGTGACGCTTATTGGCAAATGAAGGTCTATTGTTCATTACTTTTGATGGTTTGAGGTAAAATACACCGGTGGAAAAAATGGCTTGTAACGTTACTGACCTAGAAGATTACTTAATGTTTTTTTGATAAATAATATTTTGTGGTGATCATTGGGCCTCTGAATCTACTTTACTATCTTGTGCCTGCAGTCCATATAGAAGTGAAAGGGATTCAGATACTTCTATTAGCTACCTGTCTGGTTTAAAATGCTAACTTTTCATTTATTTGTATCCTGAGTGTCATCAGTTATGTAAAAGTGAAGCAACCAGTCCGGGTATAGAGACAGCACCCTTCTAATTTAATACTGCTGTGTTAGGGTAAAAGAATAATCCAAAGCTGTCATATGTTAATGTTTTAAAAAAATGTATTTAAAGGGCAAAGTTGCTCTAATGCAATAATAGCGGAGCTAATTTATCATTTAGTGCGTGTCTGTTTTTTTTCCAGCTTTTCAAAAGTGTGTCCAACTTAGCTAAATTATGCCAGAGAAATTCTGATGTGCAAATTTTTTTTTTATAATTTATGGCTGTTTTGTAAACCTTTTGCTGAATAAACTTCAACAAAGCAGTTTACAATCTACTGATGTTCTGCATCCTTTCCGACCACAGCTCCACTGTGGTCGGAAAGGCTAAATCAGCAACACAGTTAAGTCATATTTAAGAACCGTAAAACTGAAGTCATTACTGAAAAGTCTGTTTCAAAGTAACAACTTTTAAATTAGGTGTTTGATTGTGTTGGGGTAAAATATATATTTTGTAACACATATTGAGGCCAGAAAGATCTGATAGTGAACAGTGGGACTCACCCCGTCCACTGACACGTACGCTCTGTCGTGAACGCCATTCAGAGGAGATGATAGAGGCGTTGGTACGCTGCAATTAACAGGCAGAGTCGTTTTGTAGAGGACAAAACCAAAGACCTGGAGAAAAAACAAATATTCAGGAAACAGAAAATAGGGGGGGGGGGAAAACTACTTGTATTATACCTGATTCAGGTCGATGAACGTCTGAGGATAGGTGCTTTTAACTGGACCTGAAAACGACAGCGTTTCTGCAGCGCTCGATACTGTCTGAAGCTGCAGGTGACAAAACAAACATGCCTCAATGACTTTTCAGTCAGTTATTTGTTGTAAGGTTAGAAAAATTTTTTACACCAAACAGTCTCGTCAGAATTCTCACCTTTGTCATTCTAAAAGAACCGTATGCATACTTTGGTGTCGTTGGTGGAATCGGTCCCTCCGGTACATTACTGAACTATTTTAAAAGGATAAAAAGGCGTTCCCAATGACTCCAACAAAAAAGGCAAGAACAGCGGCAACAACAACAACAAAAAAAATACATTAACAGTCTCGTTCATACCATTCTGATGACGTCTCTGATGGCAAAGTATTTCTCTGTGAGGTCTCCAGCCTCTGAGACAGGGGCGTCATAGTCGTAGCTTGTGGGCTGTGCAGCGTACGGTGAGTTTGCACCTACAATCATTAAAACACACCTTCAGTGTCTCTGAACCCCGCCGAAAAAAAGCTGTTTTATTACCAGACTTACCATTCCAGTAGCCAAAGTTTGATCCACCTATAAACATGTACCTGCGGATGAGAAAAAGAAAACTACAGTGATATCCAGGTACGCCTAAATGCAGGTTTTTACCCACAGATATCTGAATAAAACCAAGATGATTCTGTCAAGGTAAATTTTACACACCAGGCAACGTACGGACATGTTTTACACATTGTGTCGCATGTGTAAACTAACATTCAAAGCAGTTTAACGAGTAACATATGTGCCAGCATGAAAATAACAAATTTTGGTTCAAGTCTGTGTATTTTTCTATTTTGTATACAGTTAAAGCAGATATGTGACTCAGCGCGAACATTTTTGCAACTGAAATGCATTAGAGTTGCACTTTATAAGGAAAACACGGAACTGTGAAAGTAGCAGTTAGCATTGATGATTAGGATTAGGCAAGATTTTCGTGCATCTTTTTCTTCTTTACAGTTCCCAACAGTCTGTAAAAGCTTTTGCATCTCAGGAACTTAAACAGATGTGAATTGTGAAAATAGAGGCCAGTAACAGTTAATTTGAGTTACCAATATATTGCTGCTTTACAGACAGCAAACGCATGACATATTTAATAGCCTACCGAATGCTGTGTACTACCAGTCTTTTGTGAAAGAAATACTACACACACTGACATTGTGATTATATGCTGTACAACTTTGAAAAGTATTATAATGAAACTTTTCAATAATCTTTTTTTTTAATTTCATACCTTTGAACGACATGGTTATAGCAACCTTATTTGAAATATCAAAGTTGCACAATTTCTGCCAGCAGGTGGCATAAACAACATCTGAGTCATGGACACCTTAAAGCTGCATATGCCACTCAGGACTGCTTGTCTTAACTGACTAAACGATAATGGTCACTTCTGTTCACTCACAAGTTAACATTTGCTCCTACAGCCAGCATCTGGCTGAGGGACTTCGCCACTTTACCAGATGAAACAACAGAGTGACGGGATCCCCAGTGGTCGAGCCAACCAGTGTAAAACTCAGAGTTCACCTGTAAAACATAAGTTAACAGGGGTATTGCAGTTTTCCATGGGTGTTACTATTATAACACGCGCAGGTGAAAGGCGCTTACCAAAGGTCCATAAGGTTCAGCATGCCGCTGTGCCTCAAAGGCAGCCGTTATATTTGAGCCTGGTAGGGAGAGAGGACGTAGAATAGCAAAGTCTCACTGTGCAACTTCCTTTTGACTTCTGACTATTCTAAAATGTGACTAGGTGTTAGAGGAAACATACAAAAAAAAAAAAGACTAAATGAAGTGAACTCGATGTGTACACAAACTCACTTTTTACAGCATCAACATACGAAAACCGCAATGCTTACTTTGATTACTCTATGTGTGAAAACTGAGCCGTTTTACATGAAATGAATATTCACTACAACCAGAACTGAATCTTACCAGGACCAAAGTCTACAGTGGCGTAGAGGCCTTGCATTGAGCCACACTTCAAGTAGTTCACCCCAGCACCATCAGTGGTGAACAGCACCACCTCGTCTCCCAGGTGAGCTCTGAACAATTTGGTCAGGTGACGCATGTAATCATAGTCACAGGCAAAGTAGCTGCCGTATTCGTTCTCCACCTGTTAATGCAGATGAGTGTCAATCATTTTCTTTTTGGAATTCTGCACTCAAGTTTTTGTGAACATAAAATTTACAACCTTGAATGAGAGGTCTTAATGCCAATCTATATGCAAAAAAAACAAGCGTCTCTATCGTTGCGGAGAACAGACAGACATTTAGACTGAACTGAACAAACCACATCTCTGTTTGTAATGGTAGGACAGAAACGTTTTCGTGACATCCCTCTCAAACAACTGTGTGGATCAGTGAGCTTTAGAGATTATACTGCTTTTCTAACCATCTTTTTTTATATTCTATGTTGGCTGGAGGAACAAGGTCTACACCCAGCCTAGTGTCTGAGAGAAAAGGACCTTTTGGTCATTTCATTTTTATACTGGAGCAATACAAGAAGTGGCCAAATGCTACATTTTAAACTGTTATAAGTAAACATCTTAAAAAGGATCCAATCATTTCTATTTCATATTAACAGTCAGCTGTGCCAGTACGTGTCATGCAGGGTGATTTTTTTTTTAAAACAATGTTGAATTATTTTTACTTATACCATAATAAATTATCTTTAATTCAAAGCCAATTTGTTTTACAGTTTGAAAACACAAATCTATTTAAAGCACTGTTTCACAGGTTTACCAGGAAGACCAGTGAGTTTGAAAGGGTCTGTCCAAACATCCATGCTCACCTGTACAGTAATGATGGGACCGCCGTTCTGATAGAGATAGGGTTTCATCATGGGCAACACTTTTCCCATCCATTTATCCACAGCTGCAATGTAATCTGGAGTACATACAAATGAAAGCATTTAGCTTTTAAGCTGCCGCTTGCATTCCTCACAAGACACGTGTTTTTACTGTCTACCTGGGTCAGACGATCGCAGCACAATATTTTTCTTTCTGATAAGCCAGGCGGGCAGACCACCCTAATTCAGAGAAAATCCATGATAATTAGAAACACAAAAGAGAAAATATTCCCATTAATAAATCCCATTGTATCTTGTATATTTTCACCAACTCTGACCAACATGCTGCCACTACCATTATTTCCACAAAGGCCACAAAGATTAATTATGGTCTTATGTGTCACAATTTACAATTAAACACTACTTTGCTTTCGTCTATCAATGGCCTGCAAAATATTAGGAAATGTTGTGATGACGATGATAGTGGTTAATATTATAATAAAGGCATCAGGTGCGATATATACCAGTTGTTTTTTTTCTCCATTCTTTTTAACTTGTTGCTTCTTAGCTGTATGTGAGCTACAGCATTTTTGGCAATTTCATAGGTTTCCAGTTTCAATACTATATCGCAGGAATGGGCTCGACAAAAAACACTTCTAAAACAAAAAGGGGCTTAATAAATGTTTTCATCTGTGGCTGACATAAATGTAACAACACAAAGTGAATGTTTTAAAGGGAACTACACAGATGAGTTTGGTTTTAATGCTACGCCTTAAATAGCAAATTCAACAATGATATCCTATTTTGTTAACTCAGGCAGCTTAAGATAACAAAGAGCATTCACAAATACACAGAAAAAAGTTAATATATCAATCAATCTCAATAAAGACTCCACTACGAGAAATGAAAGAGGGATAGTGACCGTGGATTGAAGTAAACTAACAGTGAGCTTTAATCCTCGAGACCTAATTGGTCCAGGTTTCAAAACTTTTTGCACAAAACCTTACATTTCGACAAAGATCTATTCTGAGAAAAACCTCATGCTGCAGATTGCTATGCACTCTTCACAACAGGGCTACAGGTCTACACTGACTGCTGGAGAAAATGCTTTTTTGACCATTTTTTGTTGTAAAATTGGTGATAGAAAATCTTTTTTTCTTTTTTGTGGAACTGGAAAATGTGATCTGAAGGAGTGCCAGAATAACCACGTGATTTTTAGTACATGATTCTCTAGACCATGTTTGAAGCAATAACTTTAACACAGAGTGAGCCTAATAAAAAAAAAACTCCAAAACTTACTTGTCTTTACTTGAAGTTTCCTTTAAAAAAAAATGAAGTAAATCTAGAGACACCTTTTGCTCACCATGTCCCACTCCGCACATATGTACGGCCCCGGACGAAGGATCACCAACAAACCGATCTCCTGAGCCAGGTTGAGAAAATATTCCAAGTCTCTGTCTCCACTGAACTCATACTGGCTGGGAGACTGTTCGTGATAGTTCCAGGGAATATATCTGCAAACATAAAAAAAAATAAGTTTACAGTCAATTGATACTAAATAAATGTCAAATGCTGCAAAATAAAGGCCTACTCCAGTAAAATTTACTGGTTCCAGAAGGGCTAAAAAAGGCATGTTTTTCAGTTAGCTCTAAACGCTTCAGAAAGCTAAACATATAGTTTTTATCAGCTGAAATAATGTTTTCTTTGTTTAATAAACACAAAGAATAAATGATCCCAAGACATTTTAATTAAATGTTTATTAAAATCGCTGACAAAATATAGTGCGTTTCCCCTGAATAACATGTTTAATAAGAGATCCCGAACCCTCCCGTATGTTTTGGATGCTGTTCCTGCACATCTAAATGAAATGATTACTTTAGGCTCCTCAGCATGCCAAATAAGTGCATCAAAAAGCATTTCACCAGCCATACATTTAATGTGAGCACCAGGGCTGGAGACTGATGTTAAAAACAAAAATCAGGATTTTTAATCACTCTATTTGCCCTCCATGATAAGGAAACCTTATTTTAAATTAAACACACACTATTTGTTAAAAACAATTAGTTGTGAATATCAGGACCTTGTTTGTTTCTCTGTAATCAGATAATCATTCTAATTTGCTTTGTGTGTTTGTGAGTGTGTGTTTTTTAAGTGCATTCTAATTGTGTTCGTGGAAGAATCATACGTCTGGATTGCGTTTAGGCCTGCCATGTACATCTTCAGAAGCCGGTCTTTCCAGTAGGCCCTGGGGATCCTGCTGTAGTGAATGCTCCCTGATATGAATCTAAATTGTTCCCCATCCTTACTGAAGCAATTGTTTTCGCAGTCAACGCTGAATGACGGTGACATCTCGAGCTGCACACCGAAACACAAACATATGACATGTAACACATTCATAAGCACTGAGTGTCCATGATTATTATGTTTTGATGACCCAGAGGTCAGACATCAGGGTGACTGTTATTCTTTTTATTCATTCATTTGATCAGGATTCCAATAAACAATGAAATGTTCTCTGATTTGCAACATATCTACGTTGCAATTATTTGTAAACTAGAAAAAAGAAGAAGTTTAAGGGGGAATCGATGATATACTCACTGAGAGTCCAAACATCATCATGATGAGCAGCAGCAGGATGCTGCCGAGTCTGAGCCCTGACATGACGAGCCTCTCCTGCAGATCCTGCTCTGATGTTGATGTTTGAAGGTTTCCTAATGGGAAACACAAACCCCGACCAAGTCAGCCGAAGGTTTCCCACTGAACGTTAACAGTGCGCCGCGTCACAAGTTGCGGAAGTAAAAATCATGTGACAGGGTGTTGCGGTGATGCTTTCTGCGCAGCAGGGGGCGCTGCAGAGAGTTTGGTTTGTTGTTTGTTTACAGGATGAACAAAAGCTTTTAATCAGGCCCATAAAAACAGTCTTGTGGGTCAGATTTTAAATCCATTTTAAGTCTGTTATAAGCAGTTCTGGAAATGATAAAGCTCAGAGTTCAAAAGTTGGTAGTCAGTATTCTTTTTTTAACAAATGTCAAACTAATTCAAAAATAATTATTTTAGGATTAGAGTGCAACTTCGATAAAGGTAAAACATTTACTTAAGGTTTTGTGTTTAAAAAATATATTTATATTTAAATTTGGTTATCCTCTTTTTGTTACGTTCCAGCAATCGATTTTGAATATTATTCGAAGTAGGTTAAGTAATGGAAATGTAAGAAAAAAATTTGTATTTGCATTAAGTCTGCTGGCTCAATACTTTGTAGAATCTAATTTATGCTGCAAATACAGCCCCTCATTTTTTGGGTGTATGTTCAAACTTGTGTCTATTGGTTGAACATGTTACATTTGTTAAATTGTAAAATAACTCAAACGGTCTGGATTTTGACTTGTTCTTTCTAACACATGGATATACCTCGATCTAAAAACCACTGCGTAGTACTTCTGGCTCCTTGATCAAAATAGTTTTTTTGCAATGAATCAAGAATCAAGAATCATTTTATTTATATAGCGCCAATTTATAACAGGTGTCGTCTCAAGGCAACTCACAGAAAATCTATTAAAATCAAAGATACATCATAACAAATCAATTTGAAAAAGTTTCCAATCTAAGGAACCCCAGCACATTGCATCGAGTCATTGACTTGCAGCATTCACTCCTCTGGAATCAGCAGGCAGAAACAATGGCTTATGTTGTCGTTGGCTTTACAGCAATCCCTCGTACTGAGCATGCATGTAGCGACAGTGGAGAGGAAAAACTCCCCTTTAACAGGAAGAAACCTCCATCAGAACCAGGCTCAGCACAAGCAGCCATCTGCCATGACCGACTGGGGTTTTTAAAAGATAGAAAACTAAATTACAAGCACAGGACACTAAAATAATAGAGTTTATAGCAGCAGTTGTAGAGTGTCAATGGAAGCATCTCAGCCCAATGCACTTTCTCAGACCAGTTTCATTGCTTATTTGTAAAGTACCTTGACCTCTCAAATCGTGGCACAGCTAACACCACGTTTAGAGATTAGATGTTTTTTTCAGGATCATACTTTTAGTATTTTGTATCCTGGCCAAATCTTTAAATACTGTATTAATTGGGACCAAAGCATCTTATTTCAGCATTAAAAGTCTTGAAGTTGTAGTCTTGTTCCAATTTTCTATGGGTAGTAAGTCTCTGGAAGTCTTCAGTAGTCATCAATGGCATATTGGCTGCTTCAGTAAATAGCACTCTCCTTATCCGGCCTGTAAGATCAGCTGGATCAGCCAGTTTGAAAATATATCATCCGCTTTTCTTCATTCCCATTTCCCACTGATGGATTGAACAGGGATTTGTCAGATGCTCAATTTGTTTTAAAGTCTAACCCTGCTTTAAATCTTTTTGCAACTTTTTTACCTGTTTGGGGGTCTCAAAGAAAAGGTGGGTAAATTATACATATATCTTTCCAATAAAATCCAGATCACACTATGGGCAGTTTGAAGTTGTAAAAAAATAAATAGAAAGGTGTAAAAGTTCAAGAAGTAGGAATATTTGCGTTAAACATTGTAAAATATTATCTAACGTAAGAAAAACTTTTTTCACTACTAAAGGGGAAAAAACTGTAAAATAATATTCCTGTAATTCCCAAAATTAATAAACAGTAACCACTTATTTGTCTAACTGAAAAAACAAAAATTGAGTTTATTTATTTACTTTTTAAAACAGTGTAAGTTATATACAGTAATAGGATTTTGTAATAAAATAAAATAAAGAAATGTGCTGAATTTCTATTTTTTCTCTTTTGTTTTTATTAGAAGTTCAAATAAATACAACTTAGATGAGACTCAATAAAAACTCTCACGGCGGATAACAACCTAGGGGCATAAATAAAAAAAATAATAAAATAAAAGTAAGGAGCCATAGATTTACAGAGTTACAACAGAAAGTTTTAAGCTCTCTGTTGTTAGATTCTCAGTTTTCCTTTTTTTTTTTTTTTTACATAATAATGTATAATAAAATTTTAATACATTGACAAAACAACTGAAATAGGGCTTATTTTATTTCAATTTATTGCAGTAAATATGGTAATTAGCTAAAAGAACAATTCTATGTATAGCATCAGAGAAAGCTGGATTTAGGTTATCCACATAAAAAATGGCATCAGCATCAAAACAAAGGAATGTTAACTTTAAGATTAACCCAGTTCCCGATGTCAGTCCAAAAAGTCTGTGAATATTTACATGAAAAACAGTTCCATGTATTTAACTTTTGATTTACAAAAAGCTCAAGGATCAACTGAATGAGGAAGTTGCAGTTCAACATTCACAACAGTAGAGGCCGATAGCGCGCAGCAACAACTGTTGTTTTCTACGTCAAACCGGAAATAACGTGTAGACGAGGCTGCGAGAACTCGCACGTGCGTCTCTGGGAAAGTTAGGTATGCTCTGTAGTTTTGGTTGTTAAAGAAACATGCCGAAGCGAGCGAAGAGCCAGTCGGAGGAAAAAGCAGCCGAGGAGACGCCGGCGGAGAGCAGGCGGACACGCAGCGGCCGCTCGGTGAGACCACCCGCCGCGCTGCTGGTCTCCCGAACCCCGACGAAGACACCCTGCAGACGGACCAGGAGTTCCGTGCTGCTGGAGCCGCCGCAAGAGGAACAGAGCCCCGATGACACGGAGTGGAAACCGGAGGGACCGACCGAGGAGGAATCCGGTGTGTCTCCCGAACCAGAGCCCGCTGGACCGTCAGAACCAGCCGGACCGACGGAACCCACGGAGGCCTCCGTCCCACCGGGCCAGCCTGAAGCTATGGAAACCGATACGGCCGAGACTGAAGGAGAACGGCAGCCGTCGTCGGTACCCGCGGAAGCAGAGACGGCTCCTGTGGGTCCAGACGGCATCCCTAAGAAGAAAGGTCTGCTGGCTCCTAGCGCCAAGCAGAACCCAGCGGTTCCTCTGGGGAAACCCAAGTCAGGAAGGGTGTGGAAGGACCGGAACAAGCAGAGGTGAGATCTGCCTGCAAGTCTCACTAGAGGCAGTTATCTAATGATCTCTTTCTTAATGTGTCTGCTAAAATCAGACATTTGGTCGTTTTTTATCATGGAAAAATGTTCTGAAACCTGCTTGTAAGAAAACAAAACCCTGATTGTTTTCTAAGAGTTTTCTTTGAGTGCAAAGTCTTTAAAAAAACAACAACTAGGTATGCTGCTAAAGAAACAAAAAAACTCACCCTTATACTTTTTTTTTTACCCTGATACGTCAGGTTCTCTGCGTTGGTCCGAGACAAACCTCTGTGCTCATCCTGGGAGAAGAAGATGCAGGCCAAGCGGGAGAAGGACCTCGTGAAACAGTTTACAGTGAGGCTGAAGGAGGAGAAGGCCCAGAAGAAGGAGGTGATGCGATGCAGATGCGCTGGAATCAAACCGACGTTCACACAGCGATCCGTCCTAACAAGCTGCGCTCTGTCTTTTTAGGAGAAGAGGAAAAGGCAAGAGGAAAACCTGAAGAGGCGCGCCGAGAACGAACGCAAAGCAGAGATCGTACAAGTGGTATGTCTAACATCAGAATGATTCATCTATCAGGTTGGATCTGCAATGCCCTTTTTTCCTGTTGGTCTGTTTTAAAGCTACAAATTCAATTTATCTATTTGAAAAATGATCTTTATTGATCTTTTCTTACATGAACAAAACATCTTTCCAAAGTTATTTCTCTTCCAGCTTCACACACATCCTCCTTTGCAAAATAGCTCAATCTCAGGGAGAATGGATACAGAGCATCTTTTAATTTTTGCTCTAGCTGCTCTGCTGGAAGTTCATCTTACAACCCAGTATCCAGTTGGAATCTCTTAATAGGTTTTCTTCCAGGACTCAATCTATGTTTAGCTTCATCCATCTTCCCTATCTCTGCTACCAAAACAATTCATGCTCTATAGTGAGTTCTGGCTTGTGTGGAGTGTTGTTTTTTTCTCTGCAGCACATCATGTTTGCAAATCACTCCGTTTCAGTCTAATTTGACTAGAGCATTCCCTCCCACAGGTTAATTGAGGATCTCTAAAGGTTCGTCAGAGCTAGAGAGTCTGTTGCTCTGATTAACTCTGTCATTTAAACTTCCTATAAAATATGTAAAACGATATAAAAAAGTAGTAAGAGGTATGAAGATCCCTGCTGTATGTTTTTAAATTTGAATTTGTACATCTATTTTGTTCTGGTAATTTGGAGTAAAAGGGGAAGAAAACTAGAAGTGCACAAACCTCTTCGTCTCTCTTGTTTCACAGATCCGGAACACAACAAAGATCAAGAGGATGAAGAAGAAACAGCTCAGGAAAATTGAGAAGCGAGACACCGTGGCTCTGCTGCAGAAATCACAGAAGCAGAACGGCACAAGCAAAGCACAAAAAAGTGTTCCGCAAGATTTAACTTGAATAAAAACAATAAATTACACCTGTTCAGAAACAAAATGTCTACATATTGTCTTTGGAGATCTTTGATCACATCGAATAGGAGAGTTATGCTAAGAATCACCAACAAAGATTTTAACACCAAATTTAAGAACTGGTTTTACATGGGACCGGCCTCTTTTTCTGGTTACACCTTGCTAGTGGCATGGCATTTATTGGTATCAAAAACATTCCTGTCAGATTCATGCACAAATTGACACAACAGCATCCAGTTTCTGTATATTCCTGTTGGATCACGTCTCTGAGGTCTGACCTGATGCATGTTGGTGCAACGTGGTCATAAGTCTGTCAGAGAAAATGTCCTCTATTACCAGTGGCCTAAATAGTTGGATTATCTTGTTCTTTAATGTTCACACACATTTCGACCCTATCAGCTGCAGCTAAAGCAGCCTCTATGAACCAGTTTCACAATCAGTCATTCCCCAGTTTTGTTACAGAATTGAGTATGATCCGGGTTCCGGGGTTGTAATTGGTTTAATGTTACTCAGATCTTTCTCCACCCATCCCTCACTCTTGGTTGCTCCTTCAATTCCCTTTCACATAAATGGAGATTTGTAAATTCTTTGAGCTGTTGCTATGTAATAGGCTGATTGGTTACTTGTGTCACTGAATCAAACGGGTGTGTCCTATATTTATATATATATAAATTATACATTAAATATGTGAAACAACTAAGAACACTAAAGTCTTTCGTCATGCCTTCCCACTAGAGAGAAAACAAACAACATTCTTAGATTTGACAATATAAATCCTCTTATCTGTCAAACTGGTGAAGATGTGCAAGCTTTTTCAGAGGCAGAAATTTAGTTTTTTGTAAATTAAGACGTATCGTTACCACTGCTAAGTCTGAGTACTCATCTGAAAACTGTATTTTATTATAAAGTCCTAACTGAAACAATATTAACCAAGTATCAAGCTAAAATAAGAGTGTTGTTTCTTCTAAGAGAGTCGTTTAAAAATTTTAGTTTGTTCTGTAAGTCAATTCAAAGACGGCACAAGAGTGGAGACCCTAAGAGAGGTATAGATAGTTTAAAGAACGAATAAAGACTTTCTATTGGTAGGACTGTGTGGAAAAATAATTTTAACTTTTCCAATATATAAAGAAGGATATTTTAAAATAATGACAAACGATTCTATTTAAAAAATTAACAGAATATATTCTTTCAACACAAGGGGGTGCTGTTACATCAACTTTTAAGTGATCCTAAAATATGTCAATTTTAACTTTTAGTTGATTAAAGAAGTCTGCTCGTATAACAGCAATGAAATCATTTTAGTGTTTTAAAATGTTTTTCATTATTAAAATAAAAATAATGCCTAAAACAAAAACAGAAAACACACAATTTCTTTCCCAAAAACTTGGAAATTTTATTTACAGTTCAAGTCACTCACATGCAACAGTTTCCTTTAAATGAATAAACATGAAATTAGCAAAAAACAACAAAAAAATGTTCTCCCAAAAAAAAAAAAAAAAAAAAGGAATATACAAAAATAGAGCTTACAAATACTGTACAGCATATCGTCTCCAAAAATATTCTGCTGCAGAATTTTTAGTTTTACAACAATGTCTGTGAGATTTCACAAACATAATAAGTGTTAAAAAAACAACAGAAGGACAAGAGTGGGGAGATTTCTCTGGGAAAATATGAAAAGGCGTTTTTTCGGACAATAAAAGGAAGTTATTTGTGAGCTTTGTAAGATCTACAGAGGAATAAATACACAATCCAAACAAGATTCAGGTTCACTTCAACAAGGCAGTGATATGAGATTAAAACCATAAACGGTCTGGGTGCCAAAACCAAACATGGAAAACATGATGAAACTCCAGCAGTAAAGATAATTTCACCGGGTTTCCTTCTTTTTTTTGTGTGCGTTTTAAAATGTTGGCTACCTGGCATAAAACTGAGGCGGGATCAGTAACTCCCCCTTTCTCCTTTTATCAGTAAATTTTTTATGTCTAACGTTGCTCCCGACTAAGCGTCTATTTATAACGTCTCGGTCCAAGGCAACGCTGACGTCAGGGATGATATCAGCGATGGGGAGGGGGCATATCTTTTTGACTGCAATACCCGGCCCTATTCTTTCTCTGTCGTCACGCAGAGTTTCTCTCTTTAGCTACTGACATTTCATATCCGGTTGGCATGATCAGGACGACGGATGGGAGGAAAAACAGGGAAGCCTGTGTTGAAAAATGAACAAACGGCAAAGCTGCTTGAACGGCAGCAAACCTTTACTGCAGAGTGGTTTAGACGAAGAAGCACTTCTTCTGTGACTTGTATACATACATGGTAACATCTTACATTTAGCTAAGGTGAGAGAAGACATTTGAAAAAGCAGCACACATTCACAGTAAAAATTTCCTGCTTATGTAAAATACAGAGACGGATCAGTAAACAAAGATTTAAGACTTCGGTCAGGATCTACGGATGTTGGTAAATATGAAAGATCTGCTCCGTTATGCTGCAATATTAACAGTCCCAGCCTCCCCATACCCAAAACACATCACACACGCCAAGCTCAAACAAGGCATTACAGTTATTTTGTTCACCACCGACGTAACGCAACACGCCTCTTTTTATTATTGCAAGTTCCTGTTCAACTAAGGCTTATACGGGTGCAATGACTGAGTGAATTTAGTGTTGAAGTTGTTTTATGTTCGTTTAATGCATAAGAGTGTTGGAGCGAGGTAAAGCAAAATAAATCCGCTTTTTGCTCTCACTTATAAGCAGATATTTCTGTTAAGGGAGGGTCCAGTGGTCTTTGCGTTTTAGAAGTCAGGTTAGCAAAGTGTGTCAGACTTAAAGCCCGAGACACTTCTATGAACTATTCATTTGTGGCAAACATAAAAAAAATAAAAGAATACTGAGAGAAAACCAAAACATAGAACCAAGATATCTGACAGCAACTTGCTAGATAATCATGTCCTTGGAAGATTAAACAGTTTTGATTAGGACTTTATGAGATAGAACAATTTCATATTTGTTTGTATATATATATATATATATATATATATATATATATATATATATATATATATATATATACACATGTATGTATGTATGTTTGTATATATGAGTTGCTGAATGGGGCTAAATGATAGATGTGACCTTGAGACCCTGTTGTTAGTGACTGTAATAGCATGATCCTTGTGTTACACTGCACCACTCAAAACCCAATGTTCTCCAAAAACGCTGTCCATCGGCAAAAAAAATTTCTGCTAGAGATAGAATCTTCAAAGACCTGCAGCTGTAAACACAGAAAAAGGTTGCGCTGCAATGGAATGACTTAGTGGGGCTGAATACAAATGCAAATGCCTCCCTTCATGGATTTCTATTTGTGGGAAAGATCACGGGATATGAACATCATAATATCCACAACATAAACAGCCTATTGCATAAATGGTCATTTTGATAAAACTCTCCTGTAGACCACAGAAACAGCATAGATCACATATTATGCCTTTTTAATTTCATGTTTGACCGCCTGTCTCCAATTTATCTCGGCTTCGTTGGCCGCGGATCGGTGGGAAAAATATCAGTGTGGTCACAAATTACTTAGGCGTGCAAAAGAGATCATTCAGTCACAACACAAATTGCAAGTGTATGGGAATGAAGCGCTGCAGAGCGGCGATTTCTGGGAGCCAGAAAACTGTACCCGGCTGTGGCCATGGCCCAGTAACAGACTACCGCGAGAGACAGGATGTATCATTTGTTTCTACTCACAGTACAAACCGTGTCCCATGTGATCATTATCAGATCTAAAGGGTGCCGACGTTTTAAATCTCACATTGCCATTATCTTGCAGTTCATTATCATCCCGTGAGGACGGTTGGTTAAAAAATACCATCATTACATTTTGTTCTTAGTTATCCGAATCCCACAGATGACTAAATGCCTCATAAACTTTTTTTTCTACCAATGATATTATTGGGGGGGGGATTCACAGGGAAGCCTTTTAACTAATTCGCCAAATTCAGCTAACCAGAGGACAAAAATATCCACAAAAGCACGGCTGACAGCTGGAGTACGTGTGGCATGAAACAAAAGCGTGCTGTACCGATGCAGAAAGGAGGGATGGGGGGGTGGACGAAAGCGCCAGAATACTGCAGAGAAAAAGCAACAACAACAAAAAAAAAAGGGGGGATAAACTACGTTGTGTGTTTGCATGAATGAAAACCCTGTTTGAGTCCAACCTGCTGACCACTGACTTTGACAGTGTAGCTGAGAGAAAAGAGGGTCAGCCCCAGCTGCTCCCTTATGTGCATGTATGTGTATCCACTAAAAGGATATGCTCATTACATGCTGAGGCCAAAACTCGGGGTGGGTGCCGGTGGCAACTGATTGACTCATTCTCCTAAATGCAGCAGTACCAAAAAACAATAAAAATAAAACATGTAACAAGAAATAGATTTACACCTCTGTAGCCAGAGAGAGAATTTAGCTGAAGTTGCAGCACATTTACAAGGGAAGATATCGTTTTGATGTTTTCCAGAAAGTGTCCAAGGCGCCGTTTACCGCAGGATCTGTGAGCCGACTTCCTCAGTTTTACTTAGAAGTTTCTCGCTTTAATCTGTAAAGTATACAAACCCCAATCTGGTGACTGTGCAGAAAACGGGCGAATAAAAGGCTAGAAGTATTTCCTCTGAATAAAGGTTCAAAGACCTCGGATTAGGACACGTGTGTGTGACTTTTTAAATAGCTGGATCTGTCAAGAGTAATGCCTGGGTAACGGTGATGCAATGAAACGTTTCACATTTAAGCAGACAAAGCTGTTCTAGAGTTGTCCCTTTGAGATAAATGTATATCTTTGACTCTTTCAAAACCTGTTGATCTGTTTTGTACAAGGAAAAAAATAAAAAAAATAAAATTTAACACATGACCTTAGGCCTAAGCAATCGAGGTTTGCCTTCTCATAAAGTGCTTTTTAAATTAAAGAAATAAAATATATATATCTTAATGTAGTGAAGTTCTTGGCTTTTGTGTTTACTTCTTCTTCCTCATCTTTAGCTGGTGCCCTCCAGAAAAGCGCTTTGGTTGTGAAAAAGTGACGAAAGGAAAACTTCATTGTCCATGAAGTTAAAAAAAAGAAAAAAAAGAACAATATAATATAAAATTTTTAAAAAAAGCCGATTTTCAGTCACTCCGTGCTGACATCCAGAAAATCCTCTTGTGATCTCATTTGTTACCGATGGATAAAAAAAATAAATAAACGAGGAGATGACGGCTGCGTGCTCACAGTTTTTGTGAGTTTCGACGCAGTTATTCCAGTTTCTGTCAAGTTTGCGCCCTCACACCGAAGCGTACCTGTTTAGGGTGAGAGCGTGAGCATTGGGATGTAGTTTTTTTTGTGTGTGTCAGTCGGGTACTTTCTGAGAGGGGCTCAGCGTTAGCTACACCAGGTTCTCGGCGCCGGGCAGCGGCTGCTGGACGGGAACGGGGGGCTCCGCGGTGCTGGCCTGCTGCAAGACAGGCATGTTGCACAGCGGGCACACTTTCCTCACTTCCAACCACTTAATGAGGCACCTGCAGAGAAGAAAAAGGTGTTTAAAAAGTCTAATAACTTTACTAAGTCTATGGTTGGTGTATCAAATCTTTCTAAAAGTACTGATTTTGGCACCTTTAAACCATTCCCAGAGCTCCACAGGCGGAATAACCTAGACTAACTCCAAGAGTAGCTCTACAGAAAAATTATTATAATAAAAGAAAAGCCTGAACAACCAAACAAGGCATTTTTTTAAAGTTATAGTAAAGAACACCCGGTACCAGATAAACTAAAATGTCAGGAAGAGATGGAAAGATTTCCATTTTAAGCTACGAAAGACAATTTAATGAGGCAAGAGCTGGAACATAAAATGTAATGTTGCTTAGGGAGGAATTGTTAATAAGAATTCGCACTTGTGAGATCACTTCTAACTACAATCAATCTGTATATTTTCAACTTTAAAACCTTGAAGTTTGCGCAACCCAGATCATTGATAAATTATCTGTGACAGTTTATCGGTCAGGAATTGCATTAGTATCCACCATTGGCCTCGGGATGTGCTTTTTCATTCTGGGGAGCCTCAAGCAGACATCGTTATCCATTTAGATAATAAAATTTACACACATAGACTCAGACTAAGCAAATCCCCAAAACGGTTTGCTTTTAACACAAGTCATTCTTAGGGGGACTTGTTTCATTTTGCTAACCAACGTTTGCTGAAGCTTAATGCCATGAACTTATAGTCAGAGGTTACATTCAACAGGTCCTGTCCTGGTCCCAAAACGTAAAAGCAATCCCCTTGAAGCCTTTGTTGTAACTCCTTGAGGATTTACTTCTTTTTTTTTTTTAAGTCTACTTCACGTTCTCAGTCGGGTTCTATTTAATTAATATTTTGATTCTAAAGCAGTAAACATGCCTAGATGCGTCTAGTTAAATTTAACCAGGTAGGTCTTAACAGATTAAACCATTACGTGAAAAATGCTTTTTTTGTTGTTGTTTTTACTTTATTTTTGTTATCTTGATCTGCTGTTTAATTGTGGGTGACACTTTGATGATTGACCAAAAAAATCTAAAGAGCAGAGTGAATCTGTAAGAGGGCAACTTTTTTTTATGTTTCTGATGGTTTTCACTATTATCTCAAGAGACTAGTTGTTAGTTTTACTGATTTGAGTTTAAACAACTCAGTTATATTAGAAGGGAGATCCAGCGTAAAGTTAGTTCAACTAATCCATCATGATCTGTGTTTTTCGCTCCAAACATCTTCATTTTTAGATTTATCTACTGAAGAAAAATGTATTTCACCCTTTCTTACTGTGACTAATGACTGTTGGTAATTTCCGATAAAGCCAGGATAGGATTTTATGAAACTTAATCTTGTAACTAAAAAAAAAATGCGTTTTGCATACTTTAGTTTGAAGCCTTTACTCACTTCCGATGAAAGGCATGTTTGCAGGGACAGATCCCCAGCTCATCTTTCTGTTTGAACTCCTCCAAGCACACCGCACATATCTGAAAAGAGATGGTCAGATCTTAGCTGAAGTTTCTGTATATAAAAAAAAAGGCATGCATTAACTTGAAATGTGTTGCTAATTCGGTTCCGTTTGCTTCTCTCGGCACCAGTCTTTTTGTTAGAGGACCGCAAAACAAACTGCTCAGGCGAGCGATGGAGGTCTGGTACACAAAGAAAAGCACAGCTGTGGCCAAAACCCTCAGAAAAAAACAATCAAAGGACATGAAAAACAGAACAGTTACAGATCAACTACGTCCGGTTATACAAACCTGACTACCTGCGGCCTTATGCAGGCGCTTTCTCTGTTTTAAATCCATCATAGCTGGAAAACATTTTAATGCAAACGTTGCCATATGACTTTTTAAATCATACCAATGACAGATTCCAGACTGACATAGAAATCCATTGATTTAAATAAATTCCACCCAAAAAGCAAACAGCTCCAAAAAACAAAGGTTTGGATTCTTATTACATGTCTGCATTTAAATCCATTGGGGATAGGTGTTCCCTATAATTTAAATCCTCTTTCAAAAGCGTGATGTTGGTTACTCTAAGTGTATTTGGCGAACGTTAATATTTTGGGATCTGAATGTGTGTGATGAAGCATCAAAAACAAAAAAATAAAGAAGAAAAAATGTATAATATTAACCAGGGTTATGATTTATTGGAAATGTATGCCCTCTTAAATCCCAGCAACAAAATATTTAAAAGGATTATTTACTGAGTGGATATCATCCTAACGCTGACTAACAAACATGCAGGCTACACATGTTTGGTTCATGCTTTTAAATCGTCTCGGTTAGCGGAGCCGTTTGTCCCACTGGCCTCCACGTGCTTTCTAAATTCAATTTCCAACCCGGGACCACCCATGATGGCGTGAGGCCCATGAAAACAGCGGTGACCCCGTATTGGGTCAGGCTTGCTGAGATCAAATATTTACAACAGTTTCCAGAGTCAAAACAGATTCTGTTTAAAATCAGATAGTCCTCCAAACAGACACTTAAAATGTGAAAGGGAAGATAATTAAATAGAGATGAGCTCAAAAACATCTGTACTTCTTAAAAGAATGAATTGGCGTACATATTTATTGTCTTTCGTTTGCGAAACATTTTAAAAACTTTAATTTTTAGACATTGGAGGTTCCTTTCTTTAACCTTTAAACTCAGGGGGTTTCGATTTTACACGAACATGTAAATTAGGCCAAATCACAGATAAGTTAATATTTTAACATCAAATTCATGCCAGATGTCTCTGCAGAGTTCGGTCTTTATATATTAAAGTGATGGATGGAAATAGCCAACAACATTTCTGGAAAAGACTCTTGTCGTTTACGCCGTTCGCATCAATGTCTCGTCAGCAACCTCAAATGACCGACAGCTTAGCGCCCTTACGAAGGTGCTCTAAGAGTTACCACCAACACCAATTCCAACACCAACTACAAAAGCACGAGCATAGAAACTGTGGCCCGATTCAGGATCTCAAAACTTCATTGACCTAGTGGACAGCTCTTTTATGGTAGGAGGTTTTCAGCTGCAACAATGACTCCTTTAGCCACCCAGATTTATGTGCGGACAGGCAGCTGTGGCTGAAAAGAACTGTATGGGGGCGCTAAGCTTTTGCTCCTGACCGGATTTTTTTGACACAGAGTAGCGATTTTGGAAGTATGCTTTGCTCTCCACGTCAGTGAACAGATCGATGTTCTTCCCTTTTCTCAAACTCCTCGTCTGAGGTGTCAAACTCACAGTTGGGATCAACAGAAAGAAAAAAATAAACATCACTCTTCATCACCATTCCTGTAGACTCTAGTTTAAAACATCCCAGAGTTCACAAACTCAAGGCCAAAGAAATAAGTGCACGAAATTAAAATTTTACAAAGATATTTGCTTTAAAAAAGTAGCTGAAAACAGTTCAAATATGTAAGTATTTATACGTGCTTCAACTATCTTAACATTGATTTACAAGGTCTAAAAAAAAATTGGTGATTATAATACAAGATATTCTGCATTTAAATGCTAATATAAAGCTCGGAAGGTAACTGTTTACATAACACATGTTCATATATGACTAACAGGTCGGATGATTGCAGGATCAAACTCAAACTGTTCAGAGTCTGTTCTCGAAGATCGCGTTAGGTTACATGTTAGGCACAGATTTTCAAACATGCCTTGACCTGTAAACGAATCCCAAACAATGCTTCTTGTCTTTACTCTCCATTAAAAATTTTGAAATTTAACATAGGCTCACTTGTGCCTCCAGGATAATCCTTTACGTTCAAAAGTGGGTCGTCCAGCCTGAGTTGAGTGTGCATATTGTTCTCGACTTGTTTATTTTGTCTCAGGCTTGAGTCACGTTAGACTTTTCTTTATGTTTCTAAGAACCTAAACAAAAATGGCCTGAAGCTGATGGGTCACTGGGAGGCTATGCTGGGAATATAAAAGGAGCAGGGATGAAGAGGTGTTCCCTTTTGCTACAAGGTTGGTGAGCTTGTCTATGTGACTCAAATTAAAAGCCGGTTCTGCTGCTTTACATGTTGCCAGTAATTTTCCAACAAAGCTTAAAAGGAAAGACATCATTATGCAGTAATATAATGGAGGGGACTGATGACGTCACCAAGAGACGGTCGTTTTTTACATGGCAATGAGTCATGAGAGCACAAGATGCAGAAGATCATGAATGCGCAGATATTTACTGCTTCCCAAATAATGAAAAAGAGCACAACTGTTAGAGAGCAATACACAATCACAAACCTTGTTGCATTTGATTGGGTTTTGGGTTTAACAAGACATAAAGCATTCTGCTTGTTTTCAGCCCGTTTTACCCCTCAACAACCCTAAATGAAATCCAGTACATTTAATTGGCTCACCAATGGCAACATTTTTGAAAGGCATTTAAAAATCTGTACAATATGTTAAATATTCCAATTTAAGATCTAAATAGTTCACAAAAAGTAAGATACTCAAAATATTTTATTTAACATTTTTTATAATTTAGGAAAGTTAAACTTTTGTCAGCGTAGGTCGATGTTCTTTTTACACTGGTTTGCGATTTATGTGCTTTTGTACCAACTTTGTCTAAATTCAAAACATTCACAGAGTATACAGTAATCCTCAGAGCGGTTATGGTCAAAAGGTTCTAATAACATTCATGTTTTCAAACCAAACCTTGTCAAAACTGTCTTAAGGGACAGATGGGTTACTATAGAAATTGATTTGTGTAACAAAGAGAAGGGGTTCCATTAAACATGGTGTTAGCGGCATAATTCTGTGGGGATACTTTCGCAAGCCAATGTATATACAAGCAACATTGTTGCTGCTCCCAAATTAAAGCTTTCTGTTTTTCTTTAGATCCCTGTTTATGATGTTTGTTCAGATATTACCAACATCAGCAGCATTATAGTTTCTTACCGGAGTGCAAAGCTAGACAGAAAAGTACATTCTGGCTGAGTCATTGTTCTAAACAAGCTCTCTGAAAAACACTCCTTTTGAGGTTAAATTACGAATCTTTCAGCCACTGCTTAACAAACAAGATAAAAAACAATTTATTAATATACGTTTGCTGATATAAAATATGAATAATACATGTTGTCTTTCTTTTTTTTGTGTCTCTTTTCAATCATAATTACACAGCTGGTTTCTGTTAACATCTCAGCTGCTAATATTGCCCACATCAGTCCAAATGGCCAAATGACCAAATGAGTTACTGGCATGAGGAGCGTGGTTATACAGCTCATATTCAAACAAATACTGGAACCGCTCAATTCTTTGTTATAGTGATTTTGCAAATATTTATACTATGAGTTGGTAAATTGTGCATGTCTAGCTAGAACGGCTCAACACAATGGTGCATAATGCTGCTGCTTTTTAAGTCTAAAAACTGTAAAAACTATAAAGTTTGTATTAAGAATTGTCAAACTCCTACAACAGCAAAAACATATTTTATATTTAAAAGTCTAAAAAAAAAAGATGAAACCTTACCTCATGCAAGTTTAGCTCTTTGACTTTTTCCTTCTGAATGACCTGAAAGGGATACCAAAAGATAGTGAGAAAAAAGTCCATGCCATATTTAATATCACAGAAAAAAAAACTTTGCAGTTATAGACTATATTACAGTTAATAAATAAAAATCAGCTACTGGTGACAATTCTTGTGTAAAACTGTGTTTGAAAGTGTGCACTTGATGCACTTTCATAACCAACAGAGGAGCTGGACATGGTTTAGATCGTATATCATGTAGGGAGACCAATTACAATCCCATTCCATATTTCTCTGGAGTAGCTTTCATGCACACACTCTTCTCCTATAACACACAAGACACAATTCTTCCAGCAAAGCCTGGAATTTGAAAAGCAGCTAAGAGGTTTGCGTGATAACTTTTTTTGGTAATAAAATGAGCACTGAAAACAAGAAAATGACATCGGCTATTAATCTCACTAGTACAACAGAAAAATGTCTTCGCTTTAAAGGCTTTTAATGTGTAACAACTTCATGCAGACTACCATCTTGATACAACATATATGACATGTAATACATAATGTGATAGATAATTTTCCGCTTATTTACCTCCCATTCACTTATTGTAGTGAATGGGAGGTAAATCAGCTCAATGATTGTATATAAACAATTAAATTAACACATTAAAGTTAACTGTATATTTTTTTCTCCAATCCACTCAAAAGTTTCCATACAGGCTCAAAGCTACAGTTTAAATGCATCAAGTAAAAATTTTATTAAAATGATATTCAAGCCAATGACAAGGGGTTGCAACCTTCAGATAGAACCTGTGTATGTTTTTGAATGATATCTTACTTGTTTGTATGCATAAAGCTCCTTGTGTGCCTGGTGCCGTAACCTGGGGAGACGGACAGACAAAACACCTTCCTGATTAGTAATCAAGTGATTAACATTGTAAGTGTATCCATGCATCCTGTAAAATGGACAAAAAACAAAAGGTAGATAAAGCCGCCTTTGAAATCAAGAGAACCAATTATTACCAACAATATTGCCTTTCAGATAAATTAGCAAACGTGTTTTACTAGAGAAAAGGCCAAAAGAGAAAGAACAGAATAAATGTCTGGACAGTGTATGGCGCATCATAAAATGTTCAGTCTATTGTTTAATTCAACAAGTCAGAGGTGATTTTCCTGACATTAAGCACATGGATTTGATCAAACAAATCCAATATAGGGAAAAATTATATTTCCTGAAACCAAACTTAAGAGATTTATTTTGCTGACTAAAACAGGAGTAAGTTAAATTACACATAAGCAGATATTCCTGGAAGACCTTAAGCCCTCCTTTCTTTACAAAACACTGGACATCAGGCAAAACAATAATTAAAGCCAATTTTAACAGCCGTTAAAAAACTGCTGGCTGCTTAAAACGAGTCTTGCACAGTTCCAGGAAAGTTGAGACAAACACAAGTTGAGCTTTAGGTACACATATTTTCAGAGAACAGCAAGAGAACATGATGGACATTAAAATAAGTAGAAAAAATCTACAAAATGTACTTCAGAGGGAAAATAAATCATGTAGAAAAGGGACGGGAGAAAAGCAAAACAGACAAAAATAAAATTTGTAGGTTTGTAAGATTTACCTCCATTACTAGTAACCTTAACCTCTCGCAGCAGAGTGAGAGGGATCTGTAAAACAAGCAGCACAGTCCAGGAGAAAAACTGACATTTTGAAAGAGGTCAGCAGGTAAAGGTGCAGAGACTCCCAATGGCCTGGGGTGGGGGGGCAAAGTTGAAAGGGTCACTAGATCATGGATGATTGATGGGGGAAGTTCGACTGACTGGGCTTTTAAAGCGGCGTGGAGGCAGAACAAGGAATAAATGGAGCAAACATGAATGTGACACTTCTAACCATCCACCAGGTGTAACTTTAAAAATATTAAACTCCTGAGATAATGGAAACACTTTAAGATACCAACTGATTGACCAATAGAAGATCAAGTAGAACAAAGTTTAAATATTTAGGTTTAACTCATCCAAACCGTAAAGATTTTATGACTTTTTAAATTTTATATTGTTCTTTATGCATAAAAAAAGGATTAAATGTTTTTATAAATCTCAAAATAGTATATAAAATAAGTAAATAATAATAATAATACATTATATATATATATATATATATATGTATATATATATATATATATATATATATATAAACATTAGATACTTATTTAGACTTCAGACATATTATTCTCAAATAGCTTTTATCATAAAGAATGGATTTCATCTTTATTTATGGATTTCATCTCTTATTTAAAGAAAGTCAGAACTTCGTAGTAGAGGAGCACAGTCAGCCTTTAGGCAAACTGTGCAACATATTTCACACGTGTGTGTGTACATGCTGATAGACCACAGAGGGAAGTGGTCGAGGGTTTCTGTGAGAGCTTGCCCTGTGTCAAAGTGTTTGTGCAAATTTACTCTGCAGGAATGTCGCAAAGCAACTCTAACATTATACGTTAATATAGAAAAGAAAAAAAACATATTATACATACAAAACACATAACTATTTTGGGGGATTTCAGACTAACATAGCTTACATCAGAAATATTTTTAATGTGGAAAATTCTTGTATTCAGAATTTTACTCCAGTGACAGAGCAAAGCTTGTTTTATGCCACCATAATGATAAATATACAGACAGTAAGATTACTAGTTTTCAGCAAACATGCAATGAACTGTATGTGTAACACATGTTACAAGTCATTTTGAACCAATCCTTTGGGAGACTGCATCTTTAGGAGCATTTTGCGGAGCAAAGATTGCTCCGTTTATGTTTAGCAGCTACACTGATCTTGACGTTCAGTACTGAACCATGGAACTGCATCTTAAAGCCATTAAGCGTTTCCAATTTATACGTAGATGAGAAATTGTACGAGTAATTATTTTTACTTACCGTCTGCCCTGCAAGATAGGATATGACAGGAATGCGGGGGGAGAGTTTTAGGGGGAACAACTGTGTCTCACGGTCTCAAATAAACAATGTAGTGCATTATTTGTGTTCGGTTTGCTCCTGGCTGAAAATAAAAACTCCTGCCACACCAGCACTGAGTGTAATCTGATTATACCATTAATTTATAAATGGGGACGAGGAACTGACTAGTAAAGATAGATTTGTTTGTAAAGGATATTTGGAGGATTACTATTAAATCTTGCTGGATTAAAAGACACTTTAAGGTGAACAAAGTACAAACACAGGAATGTTTAAAATCACTGTAAATAACCTAACAAATACATAAGGAGATTTGCAGACTCCAGGTATCAAGATTACCCAAAAAAATTTTTTAGGTCTCTTAGACAAGTTAGAAGTAAGTTCTCCAAACTGTGCTGTTGAGAACTTTTTTTTTTTTTTTTACTTCTACAAAATGAATCATTACATTTTTAAAAGGGAGAAATAAAAACAGTAGCAAGTGCCATACAGTGTGGTGGTTGTTAACATGCTTGTACCATATTCTACACCGTCTAATAGCAATTACATACAAGTAGACTAAACTTGGATGTGAAAGTCTCTATGAATGTATCCTGTTTTGATATAATCTTAGGTTTTGTTCTTCAAATTTATTGTAAACGTTGCAAAACCACCTGTCCTTGGATCTGCTACAATCAGTGAAGCAGCAAAGCTAAACACATTTCTGTATGACACTTTTGCATCAAACTTGACACAAAATTAAAAAAAGTCTAGTCCTGTTGTAATCCAAACTTAGAGTGCGCACAGCTCTTACCTGATCAGGTAGCAGCAGAAGAGAAGGCTGAGGATGAAGACAAAGATGGCTGTCCCAAAGACCACGATGTAGATATTCAGAGGAAGGTTCTGAAACCCTATATTTGGCATCCTGAAGCTGTAGTGTGGGAAATCGGAGCTCATGGATATTCTACATGAAGAGAGAGAGACAAACAATATGCAAAATTGAAGTAACTGCATATTCAATCTACACAGAGAGACATAATAAAGAGGGGCTTCAAAAAGTGACACATAGTAAATCTGAAAGTTTCATTAGTCATAAAAGTGTTATTTAAGTTCTTCAGTGCAAAAAAAACTCAGGTTTTTAATGTTAAATAACAGTAAAGAGACTTGTGGAGGCTCAAGGTCATTAGTGCAGACAAAGACATTTAACAACCATGGTGGCCAGCGGTGGATTAGATATACAGAAATAGTCAATCCCATTTCATCTGAATGTTGAAAGATGGTTTAAACTGATATCTTGCAGCCTAACCTTTATTTATAAAATTCCAATGTAAAGTGGTTCTAATAGCTGGCTACTGGGATTACGATTGAAATTAAATATCAAACTAAAGATAAAATGGTTTCTAGCAAACTGCAGAACTGGATTATCTTTGAGAATTGTATTTTCTCTAGAACAGTCATTTAGAGGAAGATAAAATTGGTAAATTACTTGGTTGCTGTGACCTGTGGAACCATCACCTAAAGAAAAACATTTTTAAGGTTTATTATCAAAACTGATTTAGAATTAAAGTAAGTTCTGTTAAGGATTTTACCCACCTCAATACTAAAGATAATCATGTGGCCCTTCAGGGAATTTAATACAATTATAATTATGTGGGACAATACGGTGCTTCTCAATATGTAATAGCATAGATTAAAACAGAAAAAAAAACAGAATTCTTAAATACCTATATTACAACAATTATACTAATTACAGATATCTATAATAGATTTAGCTAAATACACATGATCCTAAAAGGTAAAAGGAATTCAGGATTTATCACAGCAAAGACAAAGGATGTAACCAAACTTATGTAACTATCCTATAAATGCAGACCGCCTTTTAAAACTTGCCTTATATGTAAAAAAAAAACGGATACCCATGGCATGCATAAAACCTTCCTTATTTTGTCTACAGCTCAGTGTACATGAGGTTTAATTACATTTAAATGAGCTAAATGCATCCACAACTTAGTTATCTTAAACCATATACAGTGTCCTGCAAAAGTATTAGTAGCCCTTGAATTTTTTCCACACTTGGTAAAAACACGAACGTCCACGTATGCCCTTGGGATACTATGAACGAGACAATATTATGTATACATTTGAAAAGAAGTGTTTATTCCACACCAGTCAGCAATGAAGAGCAATTGCTTTATCACATAACATCCAAATAAACTAGATTTAACTTCATGGTTTTTATAGGACACAATTTGAAAGAGTTAATAGGGAAAGTGGATTGCTGAATGTGACCACAATGTTATTGCAAGAGGAAAAAAAGCTATTTGTTTAGATAAATCCGACCGTTAAAATACCATAAAGTAATCCATGAAAGTGATGCCAAACAAAGAACAGCTTATTGGCCGAGTTCTCCATCTCAAAAGGGAACATGACTGGACATGCCCACACATAAAAGGGACCCTGGCAGGGGAGGAAGAGGAGGAGGGGGAGGG
>JAVLVB010000087.1:252186-268614 GCA_032876305.1 Orestias chungarensis | reverse complement strand
CAGGGTTAGGTTATAATAAATGTTGTCATGAAGAACTGTTCAATCCATCAAATTAAAATATGTAAAGAAAATGTGGCAAGACTGCCAACTTGTCGGCACACTGGGGTAAGAAAAGAGATTTTGGAGGGGTTGAATTTTTGCACAGCTCAGGAGGAACACTCCATTAATCTGGCGCTGGAGTTTTTTGCTACTGTAACGAGACAAAACGTGGAGAAGGGAAACAGGTTATACAAACTATTACAAGAACTTTGTATGTGTTTTAAAAGTTTTTCTTTCTAAAATAAAATAAAAAAACTGTTAGGTCGCTAAGGCCGCACAAACAAGACAAGGTTGTGAGTCAAAAAAGGAAGAAGTGACATCATGTCCATGAAGAAACTGGAGGAAGTGCTGTATGGGGATAATAAACCTACTCTCCCCTATTATTTCAGTAATAATCCCTCCATTCAGTCAGTACCATGCAACAGCCTCCTCCTGCTGTCCAAGGGAAGGAATGAAAGACCACTGCCAGTCTTGTACCTAGAATGCGATCCCTGAATGCCCCTTTTGTGGATGCTACCATCCTCTCCCTCCTGCCAACCCCCGGCAGCCCATTCAGGGGTGTCACATGGGGCTTCCCACTCAGCAGCCATCTCACAATGCATGCCTGTCATCTGCACCTCATTGACATGCACTTACAGTGATGTGCATCAGGGGGCTGGTGGTGCTCTTCCACTGCTTAAAAAGGAAATGGAAGTGCGGGGCTGGGTGGCCAAAGTGTGGCTTCCTGGGTGCAGGCTTCATACTTATAGGGAGGAAGTTGGACCGCGCGTTAGGCGCACATCGCCCAAACACTCTATTAGTTCAGTTCCTGTGAGAAAATGCAAATTATAAGTACTGCCGAAAATAAATGACAACCAAGAATTTAACTTAAACGTGACATATAGCTTCAGCTATATGTCACGTTTAAGTTACAAGAGCCTTGTTAGAGTACAAAGTGACAGATATAATCTGCGTGCAAAAACGAACACGACTCTTTGCTCTATGAAAGCACAATTTTTGGGAATTAGAGGCATTGCTGTTTCCTTTGTTACGCATTTTGAAGTCCTAACTCTTCAACGCCATAATCATTTAGAGATGTTGTGTTCAGGGGGACATGTGGTGTAGTGGCATTTTGAGCGTAATCACCTCAGACCCACATGTGACTGCATGCTTGGCCTCTTCACTTTGCCTTTTACGAAACTTAAGTAAAGATTTTTCATTCTAGATGTAATACAGGATGGGGGAAAAAAGCATATAGTATGTGGAATAAACTAGCTTTGAACTATGCTGCCTATTTTTATCATTGTCAATGTAAAATTCTACAAAACTGTGCCTTTCTAAGGAGAGGATTTATTTTGTTCTCAAATAGGAAAACAGAGATACATTTTAGTTTCATTTCCTTAGCTTTAACAATGAAACAATTTACGAAGAACAAATTTATTAGATATATTTTTGCGGCCATTGGTGAGATATATTTTGTAGCATCTGGTGGCAAAAGTTGCTTTTTGAATGAAACAGGTTGCTGGCCTTAAAGTAACAATTTAACGTTATTTAATTGCTTTTCCTTGTTAAATATGTTTGCTTTGTCACCCTTCATGGCTTCCGACAAACATTAAAAAGGACTTCTTCCTGCTGTTCTTTCAAGGCATTTTTAATTAAGTGTATGACTAAGAGTTGTCAGATCACCAGTTTTTCCCACCTGAGCTTTGGATTTCTACAGGTCTTCCACATTAGGTTTTTTTTCTGATTAGAGCTCTCATTGGACAACAAGTTGTTACTTTTTTGGTATTTTTATATAATGAATTGGAAAAAATGAGTTATATTATTGTGTAACCCTGCTTTCAGTTGTCTCTAGAGCTTTGCATTTTCCATTATGCGGCCTATGTTGAACAAACCTCAAAATTATACTGTGGCTACTGATATGAAATTAACTTATTCAACAAGGAGGTGTAAAGCTGTTGGTTGTATTGGATTTTATTTCATTGAACCACTGAAATAAAAAAAAGAAAAATTTCTTTCTTTGTTTCAATATAGCCTTGTTGTTGTTTCATAATGATTACAAAATGCATGTAACATATTAGAATGACATCAATACATCTGCAATGTACTTTATACCAAAAAAAAGGGGGATGAAAATAAGAATAAGTTGTGTTTCTTTTTCAGTTGCCTTAAATCTGTTGTCAACAGGCCATCTGGCACACCCACACATTTTCTAAAGTTTTTAACAGGAACAGATCAAACATTTAACTGAAGGACAACCACACAAGCCAGTCCCAAAAAATATAGATAATTCAAATGTTTTCAAAAAAATAAATAAATAAAATTTCCTAATAAATTAGTTTGAATAAAAGAACTGATATGGTAATTTTGACAGTAATCAAGGTTTTATGAGCTGTAGGTTTTAATGTTTTATATATATATATATATATGCAGATACATCTTTGTGACTCCAACCTTTCCCCTTCAGTCAAACAAGTAGTTTTGCCTCTCTCCAGTGGTGAGTGTTGTGAATTGCATGTACTTCTAAAACAACACAAAGGGAACACTTAAGCAACACAATATGCCTCCAAGTAAGTCAAACGTCTTTGAAATCGAACTGTCCACTTAGGAAGCATAACTGATTGAAATCAATTTCAAATGCATTTGGAAATATTTGGCGATTAGCAAGACACAAAATAAAGGAGTGGTTCTACAGGTGGGGACCACAGACCACTTCTCAGTACCTATGCTTTCTGGCTGATGTTTTGGTCTCTTGAATGTTGGTGGTGTTTTCACACTTGTGGTAGCATGAGAGGGACTCTACAACCCACACAGGTGGTTTAGATAGTGCAGTTCATCCAGGATGGCACATCAAGAGGAGCTGTAGCAAGAAGGTTTGCTGTGTTTGTCAGAGTAGTGTCCAGAGCCTGAAGGTGATACCAGGAGACAGGCCAGTACACCAGGAGACGCGGAGGAGGCCGTAAGAGCGCAACAACCCAGCAGCAGGACCACTACCTCCGCCTTTGTGCAAAGAGGAACAGGAGGAGCACTGACAGAGCCCCGCAAAAGGACCTCCAGCAGGCCACAAATGTACATAGGTCTCCACAAACGGTTAGAAACCGACTCCATGAGGATTGTATGAGGGCCCGACGTCCACAAATGGGGGCTGTGCTCACAGCCCGACACCATGCTGGACGCTTGGTATTTGCCAGAGAACACCAGGATTGGCAAATTTGACACTCGTGCCCTGTGCTCTTCAAAGATTCAAAGGTTCACACTGAGCACATCTGAAAGACATGACAGTCTGGAGACACCGTGGAGAATGATCTGCTGCCTGCGACATCCTTCAGCATGACCAGTTTGGCAGTGGGTCAATAATGGTGTGGGGTGGCATTTCTTTGGAGGGCCGCACAGACCCACATGTGCTTGCCAGAGGTAGCCTGACTGCCATTAGGTACAAGATGAGATCCTCAGACCTCTGGCAAGACCATTTGCTGGTGCGGTTGGCCCTGGGTTCCTCCTAATGCAGGACAATGCTAAACCTCATGTGGCTGGAGTGTGTCAGCAGTTCCTGTAAGATGAAAACATTGCCATCCTTTGGACTGGACTGCCCGTTCCCCAGACCTGAATCAGATTGAGTACATCTGGGACATCATGTCTCGCTACATCCAGGAGTTGACGGATGCTTTAGTCCTGGTCGGGGAGGAGATCCCAAAGGAGACAATCCGCTGTCTCATCAGGAGCATGCCCAGATGCTATAGGGAGGTCAAACTGCCACATGGGGGCCACACACAGTACTGTCCTCATTTTGACTTGTTTTAAGGACATTCAATCATAGTTGGATCAGCCTGTACAGTGTTTTTCCAGTTTAATTTTTGTGTGTGAATCCAAATCCAGGCCTCCGTTGGTCAACAAATTTGAATTCCATTTATGATTTTTGGGTGATTATATATGTATATATATATATAATTCTTTTTAAATTAAAAAAGGAACATTTGGAACACCATCTGCAAGAACCTCCCATACAGTTGATATTATATTGTCCTCTGTATTACATAGTAGTCTTTCAGCATTCTATGCATAGAAAGCCTACAATTGTTATTCCAAAAAATGTTTTGATTTTTCCAGAGGAAGGGTAAATTTGCATCACCCTGTCTCCCACTTGGTCAAAACAGAGTCCATAAAAAAGCTAAATAGAGAAACCAAACTGAATTTATTGACTTTTTATATTGTATATTGGCTGCTTAGATCTTTAAGTACTATTTAAGTTGAGATAATAGAGCATAACCCAAGTTTGGTGTTTTTAAGTCAGCTGAAGTATCACCTGCTGCTTGTGGATATTGTCTATTATCCCTTTGTTCAGAGTTAACTGAGCCTTTTTTTATTATGCAGGCTATAATGCTTTTGCACAGTTCCTGATTATAATCCTTCACTGTATTGTCTGGGTTCACCAGAAATGCACAAACTTTCTGAGATACGAAATGTCAAAACCTTTTTTTCCCCATCTATTTAACAAGACTGTTTGAAGTTCTTAACTCACAGGCCCAGAAGGGGTCAACATTCCTTCCACTCCAAGTCAGCTTTTGCTGCTGGAGTTACACATCCACCACAGTCAAACTTTGTTTGGAAACCTGCCGCTGAAAATTAGACGTCCAGCATGCTCTGCATCGGAGAAAGTCAGCGTCTCCTGCAGGAGGGATGACATTTGGAGTCAGCAAGGTTGCTCAGCTGTAGTGTGTGTTTTGTAACAAGACCACAGTCTCATAACTCTGGCTGCCCTCCCACCAAGGCAAACATAGAGTAGAGTGTCCCGTGGAAAGACAGCATATCCAGTGCCAAACACTGGCCACATAGACATCGGAAGATTTCTGACTCAAGCCAGGCATATCTAATGAAATTCTACTCTTTTGATTTATTTTACTTTAAAGAACTGTATACTTACATGTAGCTCATTAGAGCTGTTACTGTTTTCCCATTTTAATCGGTAGTTTTAATTGATCGTAATTATTTTCATTTGCTTTAACCACGATCCACCCTAGTTAGGTATGGTTTATTCATTTCACTTACAGCTAATTTTAACGGTTGGTTTTGTTTTTGAAACTGTTTGACTTGGTCCCTACAAGCTCACCATAAACTAAAGGCAAGCTATAAAAGGAATGATGTCTTACTTCGCTGTGGCCTTATATAGGCAGTGATGGGAGTAAAATATTAATGGTCAGAAACAGTATCTAAAAAAATCCTCCTGATAAGTGTCCTTATGATGACATAGAAGAGCCATGTAACAAATAGAAACATAACAAAAGCCTCTCCACAGCATGATACAACCGGTACAATGTTTTAATCTGGCTGTGATGTGTTGAGGGGGATTGGCAGCATTGGAAATTACACTTTACCAAACATCGTCAAAAGTAAAGAGCCTAACTGAAAGATATTGAAATCAAGTATTTCACAATTTTTTCATACGTTTATTGGTGGTAAAATTTTTCTGTTTTTGATTAAACGCCTAAAGATTATCATGAAATTTTTTGCTGTCTGTTCAGCATATATCCTGATAGAATTTTTTTTTCCAGTGTGAAAACATTCATTGCAATGAATATATAACAATAACCAGGGACAAAAGTTTGGTTATAATGCATTTAAAAAAATTGGAAATGTTGTTGCTAATTTAAAAAAATGATTTTGACAAATTAGTCCATGTATGTTCTTAAATTAAGAGTTAGGCCATGTGTAGCTCAATACAAAAGGGCTCCAGGCATTTTTTGTGGAAATGTGGTGCTAAAATAAGTAAGGCTTCTTCCTGTCCTTTATTTATTGGTCTATCTCCATGACTATCTCCAGCTGCAGCTCACCGAATGACTGAGTCAGAGACACAGTCACGCATCCTCTTCCTGGATTTCTAAAATAGCCCACAAACATGTTTAGGTCAGGTCAGAGGGTTATCTCTCACCTTTCATTCCTAACTGTGTGATCACTGGGTGAGACCCAGTGAAAAAAGACATGAAGGAACTTAAAATACTTAATTATTATTTATCTTTCAAAAGGTAACGCAAGAATTTTTAAATATCATAAGGCTCATCCTGCTTTGGTCTGTCTTTGTCTGCTTCCTCTTGTAATCTAAACATCAATTTTAATTGCATGCTCTTGCTTCTCTGTCTGCTTTGGTGGCCTCAACACAAGCTTGTAGAAGGATTTATGATCATATAAAAACATATAAACTCCTACATGCAGTACGGTAAATATATGTTTGTCTTCAAGAAACAAATTGATGTCCGAAAAAACATAATCTTATTAAATGCAAAACTAATAGATAAACTGATCTATTCTTATTTTACTTTGCGCAAATACACTTTTATAAGCATGTTTTGGCCCAGTGTCCAGCAGTTCTGTGAACCCTGAACCACTCAGCTTTCTCATTGTCTATAAAAAACTTTTCAGCTTATTCGTTGAGCAACATTTTCAATATTTAATATGACTTGGCATAAGTGTGTTTTGACCCCGTGTTTTGTCAAACCAAAATATCACATTGATTATCTCTCATTGATTTTTTTTCTTCACAGAGATCAAATACAAAACAAATACAAAGGTTTATAAGAGTCATATATCAAAATGACATCAAGCTGAAATAAACCAAAGCTATTTTAAAAAGAGCTTTAATCTGGATTCCTGTGAAGATCTTAACATTTCTTATCCCAACAGGATTTAAACCAGCAATGGTTATTTTGGAAGAAAGTCAATATTATTAGGAGACACAAATATATTAGTCAAAATGAGATATAAATAACACACACTGTCCAGGCTGTTTTACAACAGCATCATAATAGTTTTTACTATTTTAAAACATTATAGGTTATAGGTTAGCCATCCATCCATCCATCATCCATCCATCCATCCATCCATCCATCCATCCATCCATCATTCATTTTACACTCTTCCATCTAAGTCAGGACATCGTCCCCAACCCAGAGAGGATATCTTTCTAAAATTATTCGTTCTTAATTTATCAACTTTTTTGTAATTTTCTTTTCTTTTCTTTTCTGTTCTTTCTTTTTTTTTTTTTTTTTTTTTACAAAAACCTGTATCTGAAAACTATTAATAGTATTTATTAAAACAATATGGTTTTCAGAAGATTGTAAAAAACAACAACTATATATGTCTTCGCAACAGTATGTGGTTTAATTCCCATAAATAGTTATAAACCTAACGTACGTTTTATGAGATCAAAAGAGGACAAAAAGTAACTCCTTTTGTTTAGTTTCTGCTAATTTGTCATTCAGTTTCATGATTTAAAGTGTTTACAACCCACACAATAAATGTGTTTTGTCTATTAACTCTTAAAAAGTTAGCAGTTTAGGCCCAACATTAAACAAGTGTCAGTGTAGCCTTTTCCTTTAATCGAATGATCTTTTGAGCAGCCTCTGAGAATAACAAAACAGCCTAAAAGAGGCAAGCAGAGCTTAGGTTTAACTTTTTTTTCCTTTTACTTGGATTTAATTTCTGTTAAGTTGTTATTTCTTTGTTTTCATTATCATTTCTTTGAGCATCGGCAAAAGAGCAATCAAGAGTTAACATGCGTGACAGAGCGACCGGCGTGGAGGGAGAGGCAAGTAAGGCATTAGTTTCACTGAGGGAGGAGACATTTCGCCCAAATACTCTGTGACAGAGCTCCTTGTGAACAAGAGAAAACTCAGACCTCTGGCCAAGGACTGTTGCGCAACTCATGGTGAGATAGTGTACACAAAAGGCGAGTGAAATAGAGTACAGGGCAGGAGAGGAAAGAAGGGCAATGAAGGATAATCTGGAGGTTAACATATCTGTACTGCATTGTAATTTGCTTTGGCAGCAGTTCAGTATTGTTGGCTCTGATAAATGCATCACAATTAACACCCAATCATTTATCAAATGCAAGGCACTTGCCGTCAAGCACTGATAAATTATCACACGGATTTTCTAAAATGAGTTTAAATACATTCTAAATGGAGTAATCTAAACAAAAACAGAAATATAAGTCTTTACAAACGTCTAAAGCAAACCTCAAAGATACTTCTGTCATCAACCTGTTCAAAGTACAAGAACCCTTTTGCTGAAAGTGCATGACTTTTTTATGTCTCTAAAATGATGCTCTCCTCATTAATTTTTAGATTTAATCACACAAAGGATTCTGTCATTAGCTGAAGTGTGGTGGTTGAGCCCTTAAGTTTGAAATTCTTCCTTATGTTTTAAAACAGGAAGTTAACAACAAGTAGAGAGGGCATTGAGAAATGAGAGGACGTCTTGTCCACGGTAACAGACTGTTCCTAGGCAAACTATATTTGTCACTCTTACAATTGCTTCAGACAAGAAGTGTTCAAAGTCCAGGGTCAGCTTTCCTTGCATGGTTGAAACTGGTTTCTTGTAATGCCAGAAAACGGAAGTAGAGAATCGTTACACAGTAAACCTTAAATAAGTAGGACGGTTGTTGAACTTTTAAACTTGCCATTCCTTACAAGGACACTACTGATACTAATTAACAGATACTTTCAAAAACCTTAATTAGGTTTTTAAATGTTAAAATATTGTGGTTAATATCCCTCTCTGCAATGAATGATGAGCGAATAACAAACTGATTCACAGTGTTAATGAATAATTAAAACTTCCAAATGTACAGTCAATTCAACCCAGTCAAATAAACACATTTTGTCACTATTTGATTCATTTATGAACACAGCTGACAGCTCTTTTTTTCCACATTCCCGTTTGATTTCACTTCTTACTGGTGGAACTTTTATAATCCTTTCCTTTGTTTTGTATGAGAGCTCTCTTGTTGGGGGTCACAGTTCCTGTCAGTCAGCCCGTTCAGTAACGTCAACACAGACTGTCTTCAATCTGCCAACTATAGCTGTGTAGGTTTTTATTTTAGAAAAGGAAACTATGGGGTTGATGTCACATTTTTTTTCTGTTTCTTAGTTTTAATTACATCATTAAATGTTTTTTTATTTCTTATTTTTTTTAGCATTTGACATTTTTTAGACACCAAATAAAACAGTTTCATGGCTTGTTTTTTTTATTTATTTTTGCTTTGTTTTGTTTTGTTTTTCTACAACAAAACAACTGACAAATCTTGAATAGCCATTATGTTACCACTCAGATGTCAGATTTATACAAGATTTTGAACTGTAATTTTAAATGTCACAATGCTGTACTAACCTCTGTCTTAGTTATAAAACAAGTCAACTTAGGTTTATAACTTGCGTTGGTAACAAGCGGAAATAAACCTATTATGGCACTAATTTAGCTTATGGGTTTTATTTAAATTTTACTCTTACATGAATTGATGGAAAGAGGAGTAGACAGATTACATGGCAATGGTTGGCATTTGGGGGCCAATACTCAATGAAATTATCTAACTAGATGGATTGAAATGTACTACATTTCCATGATTTTGTTTAGTATTAATCTACAAGGTTTTGTGAATTTGTCTTATTTCTAGTTTCTCAACCCCAAGTTGAAAGACTGCCATCCATCTTGAGCATGTTTCTGCTGGATGTTCCTTCCTGTGTAAAGGTAGTTGAGCCTTTTTACGGTCACGCTGTGCTTACTGTGCATGGTGATCTAGAAGTTGCTTCAATCTTCTATTTTCCTTAAACATACAATTTCAATGATTAGAATTTAGTGATTTATTTCATTTTGCTTAACAATTTATCTCAACACAGTGTGAACACTTTCAGTTGCCATCTCCTTTTAGGAAGTTGTTTAATATTTCTAAACTGCAATGAACTGAAAAGATGGATTTAAACTTCTTTTCATGTAAGTGACATAAGATTAGGTCTTATTGTGGCTCGATTGTATATAAGCAAAAATTCATTGCTGGTATATAATAAATTATTTCTTTTGCTTTGATTTGAAAAAAAAAAGATTTTTTTTGAATGTATCAATTCATAATGGGAATGAATAAGTATATTTTGCTCTAATATCTCTGAGCAAAAGTTTTTTGTAAAGAAATGTCTTTTGCTAACTTTGTAGTCATTGATCTTACAGTGCGACTAAAAGAATACTGACACTGGCCGGCGCTTAAAGCGTTCTTATTGGTCCTTTACGCTCTCCTCCTCAACACTTACTTGGAGGTAATGAGTCATTCTGCAGTATTCATGCCAGCTGCCTGTTGCTGGGAAATAGTTAAAGATAAAGAAAGGCCGTTGCAGCCAGCTGACCGACGCCCTCCCCCCTTCTCCACTTAGTTCCTGTGCATGCTCTGACTGACCCAATCAATGAAAAGCCACTTTATTCCCCATCTCTGGTTCATGGCTATGCAGGAGAACGAGAGGGAGGTGTGGATGGACAATTGTTGCAACCCCGGCACTGGCCGGACACACAATGTGGGGTCTCTGTGCACCGAGGGAACAGCTAACAGAGGGGCCATTCTCAAATGTTTCACAAATCCTACGCCAGCATTTCTCCTCACTTCAATCACGTGGCAAACACAGGCACATTTACGTGCCAATCACATGACCTCATCTGAAAGAATCTAATTAGTGAATAAAATATCAGGGGTCCTTTAATTATGCTGTAATTACGTTATGCTGCAGATGAAAGATTGGCTAATTGGTGGTGATGTTTCGTCCGTGCTACTGTAGGGTTTCACTCCCATGGTTGAGTTTAAAAACAACCTGTCAAATAAACATTTTAGTTTATTCAGTATCACAATATATTGTAAATTATATTTGGTTTAGTAACCACTCTTAAGTAAGTAACACATCTGGTTTGTTCAAACCTAAAAATGTTTTGGTTTGTTAAACTTATAAATACATAAATACATTTATAATGTATTTTTTTTTTTTACCTCTGACCTTGAATCTTTTTGTACACCTCTGACTTCTAATCTTAATACTGTCTGCAGTAAAAATATTAACACTGCCCTGAAAGGTTACTGTTTTTTCCTCGACAAAACATCTGAAGAAGACAAATGTTTCTAGATATGTTTTGCTCCGAGCTCTTAAAGACGGGCATTTGTTGACTGCTTCCACTTAACGGTTTCTACTGTGGATTATTTATGCTGTAAAATAGTTTGTACATGTACAATATTATCTAACAAGTGCCTTGTAAATGCCTGTTTCAGACAAATATAATCAGACAATCACTGTGCAGAAGTGAAGACATAAGCATCACTGTATTTGGAAAAGGTGTGCCTTGATTAACATGAAATATTTTGAATGAATCACAAGCTTAGCATCCATAATGGATCATGTGGGCAACAGGCAAAGTAATATAAATATAAGCAAACTTGAGGGATGCAATAAAACAACCTGTTAAAACTTTTTTTTTCTTCAATAAAGACAAAAAATGCTGATCAATCTCACTGAGATAAAAGTCTGCTTCATTGACAGTTGTCTGTAAGAAAAAATACTGTCTCATGGTATGGTGTTTGCAAATATGTAACATGACATACAAATCAAAGTGTCGGGATTTGCATATGTACATCTGCCTTAGCTTATAGTAAGGAGGGTGAAAGGAAGTTAAATACATGAGATGTAAAGTAAAAACATTTAGTGTAGGACAACATACACTATTGCAACTCCTGGGCTAAAACCTTAGTGTAATAGTTTGTGAAACAGTTCTCACATATATTAAAAAGGCTTTCCTGTAGACTGTCATTTTCTGCTGATTATTCTAGTCGTTTAAAGACAAACCTTTTTTTTTTTTTTAAAGGGAAGAGCCAAAGAGGAGAACGAGAAGGGTGGTAACCCACAGGACAGACTCCAGTGATTATTGAGTCATATTCAAGCAAAAACAGATGACATCAGAGACGCAACCGCCTTATAAATCATCTACATTAAACTTCCTGCTCATTTCTGTGGACTAAACAAAAGGTGAGGGTTCCACTTACCAAGACAAAACTGGTTCTTGTCAACACCGTGAAATACCAGAAAATCATTTGTTCCTAAGAGACATTCGGTTACATTTGTTTCTGGTTGAAGCTGCTGACTTGAGAAAACATTAAACAGCAGCTAAATGGTTATAGCATTACAACAACACAAAAAAGGTTAGCTGAGCCTTTCCTTTCCAATTTCAACCTTAATTTCTGTACCTTAGAGTCACATTGACCAAGTCTTTGTATTTGTAAGCTCTTCTTTTAATTCTAGTTTGTGACAGCTTCTTTTGGTTTTTATTTATCAATACAATACCATAGATGCTGGAGATACTGTCACGTTCTTCAATATGTCCTGAAACTCACATTTCTCATGGTTTTCAGGATTTTAATTAAGAAATCACTACCAGACAAGGAATACATCTGCGAAAAACAGGGATGGCAGCAAAATGCTGTGGGATTGGTTTCCTATAATGTGGAAGCGGGTAAGCTGGTCCAGCTGGTAAAAAGGAAGATGTGGCTAAATAAAACGAAATCCGGGAATGCCATTCTACTGTCTTGAGATACTAGAGTGAATCCAACAAGTCGGTGACTGTAGACACAATCTGCTGGGTTTCCTTAGATTTATAGTTAATATTTACTTTTTTACTAAATTGAACAATAAGCTAAATTTGAAATGCATTACATGAATTTTCTTGAGAAGTGCCTTGAGAGCATGTAAAGTCTTAATTTCATCTATGGAAATAAACACAGCAGAAATCGGAATACTGATGTAATGTTTTTTTTTAATTCTTCCTTTTAATCCATTTGCAAAACCCTGCATGAACCTCTCAAACAACCCAGACCTACAGCAGCATTGGCTTCATAATGCACCGATCACATATATATGTATGTTTTTGCCGCATGACCAGATGTCTCTTCTCACACTGTGACAGCATAAGTCTCACCCCTTTGCTGTGCAAAGGCAGGTCAGATGTGCGTGGAAGCCTGTGTGACAGCAGGCTCTTCTCGGAGGAGGGCAGGTCTTGTGCGAAATTCGGTTCCCCTGTGAAAATCTGTTCCCCCTGTGTCGGGAGCACGCACTGCAGCCAGAGAGGCGGATCTGGCGGCCTTTTGTGAGAACACAGACAAAACAGGACAACCAACCCCTGCTGCAAACTACCCTGTAGTCTCACTAAAACTTTTAGTTTTTACTATGAATTACTTTACCTTTATGGGAGTATACACTGATGGCTTTTTCAGTGCTTGGGCACTGGCCTGACAGGGTGAGCACTCAAGAGACCTGGGAAGTTAGTGAAAGACAAAAACCCACAAGAATTTAACACATGCAAAGTTGACATTATTGGACAATTATAGTTTCATATTGGTAATACAACTAAGGCTTACGCATTATTTTCCGACAATTTAAATCTTGTAGTTGGTATTACTAAAAAAGATTCTTTACTTATTCCAGTGCTTACATAACATACCCACTTCTTGATGTCCACAGACATTCCTGGCCAATAAAATCTCTTTGACATGGCAACTGTTGTTTTTATTTGGCCACAATGTGCATCTGTAGGGCTGGCGTGGAAGTTAACAAATATTCTTTCTGCTTCCTCAGCACCTTTAACCACTTTGGCCATTGTCTAACATATAAGAGGTCATTTTCTTGGAAAAGATAAAGGACACCAATAAAAATATGACTGAAGCATGAAATTATATTATTAAAATACAATTATTATTTCTAAAAATATGCAAATGTATACCTGAGTTATCTGAATTACACATAGAAGTTGAAACAAAAAGCATGCAATTAACAGAACATGAAGAAAGAAATTATCAAATGCATATTTATTTAAAAAATGAACTTTTGGAGAAAAAAGTAAACAGTGCTTATTTGAATGAGTAATGTCTGTGAATTTGTAAAGGTAATGATTTTTATTCACTATTTTCCGTTTTGCTAGATGTTGTTTCTTTTATTGATTAATGTAGTAGTACGGGAATCTTTTTACAACACAACTTTAAAGTAGAAATGGAGTAAAAGTGTAATTACCATGAATAACAACAGCAGTCAAGAACATTGTGCGTAATTCATGCATTATAACTTGGAGTAACGTTCGTGTGGGCACACATATTAATAGAAATTAAATGCAGCAGTAAACCAATAACAAAAGAAGCATTGAGTGTTATCTAACTGTTTTTAGATAACGTATGCATTCCACTATTTGCTACATATTATTGTAGAGGATACCTTCAATGCATCAATCTGGAAGATAAAGCTAATTACATTCAATCTTGTACGACGAGGCTTTCCTTTGAATGACATATTTTTTTGCTTTGTTGACCGCGGAGGATATTCGCCTTTAACTTTATAGTTAAACAGCGTTTCATATTCCACACTGTCCATATTTACAAAAAGTGTCAACCTAATGAAATAGTTGGCTTAACATAAAGCAAAACGTGATGAACAATCTCTCCAACACCTACTGAACATTTGCATAATTGATTGAGGGACTAGCATCACATGATTTTTGGCATTCCAGAAAACACCGTATGTGTTTATAGTGTAAGGTGCATTAATGGATGTAATATCTGCAAAAATATTTATAAATTGGTAGATAAAAATTTAAACAGAAAACACATTTCATAGAGATCATCAAACCAACAGACATATTTATTTGAACAATTTTGGATTTCAAAATATCAGTTAATAATTGTTTCTAACGTTATAAAGAAAAATAATGACCAGCAGTTTCAAAATTCACAGGATTTGTTTATTTGTTCCCATGTTATTTGGGAAACGGATTATATGAGGTGGCTAAAATATTTGGTTCCCCCTCATAACTCTGGCAAATAAGGTACAAATGCTACCAAAATCACAAGATTTATTGTTGATGAAGACAGGAATAAACACAGTTAAAGACTTGTTGGTAAATAAATGTGTTCCTAAGTTTTGGAGGGGGAACGGATAATTTCAGGTGGCTGAAATATCCATTCTCTCCTCTCCTCCCTCCATAACTTTGGGGAATAAAGAGCAATTGTATCCAAAATCTCAAAAATTGTTACGTGTGATAGCATGTAGAGTACTAGAAATTTCCTTAATCCAGTAATCTGTCATATTTTACATTAGAAAAAGATTTACCACAAAGTCTACACTCTCATCTTTTCAGGAAGTCTTATTTTTTCCTCTTATATTAGCCACGAGAAATTATAAATACACACTACATGTTGGGAAACTGTGTTTGGTGACTGACTTTTATGTCTGTCAGGCTTAAATCAGTGTTTTTCAACCTTTTTTTACTCAAGGTACATTGTTTTCATTGAAAGAAGGCACACCACCAACCAAAAATTTACACAAATGATACTCCACAGTCGCATATATTACATTTATAGTCATTCTTATCAAAGTCTCTTTAATATGAATCAAATAAACGTGTATTTTTTTATCATATTTTATATCTCTTATTTCAAATTGCACTTAACACGTCCACTTCAAAAATACTCAACAATTATCCAATTTCCCCCAGATAATTTCCACGGCACACCTGACGCTCACCCACGGCTCACTAAAACACAACCTTAAGTCGTTTGTGTAATTATTTGTACAACTTTGTAAACAACAGCTGCCGATTAAACTGAATGTTACAACCTTGACATGATTTATACATATTTCTTTTAAGGAGAAATCGATCAGAGGCGCCGTGACAGTGGTCGGATCCGCCTCTCTGGCTGCAGTGCGCGCTCCCGACACAGGGGGAACCGAATTTGGCACAGGACCGGTCATCTCTGCTGCTCATGTTTAATTCATGAGGAGGCAGCGGTCACGGGGCGAAAACTGGCTGCTTCTGGTTTCTCAGGCATAAGTACAAAGCCGAGCCGGTCCGACAGAGAACCGACGGAGGCACAAAGGAGGAGCAGATCGCTCTGAAAGGGGGTTTTCTGTTTGGTTGTTTGTTTTCAACAGAGGAGAAAGCCAAGGAGAGTCAGGTAAACAGCCGCTTACACTTAATGTTAACAGCGCTGCCGGTTCAGAGCGATCAAGCTGCTGAGGAAATACCGGGACAGGATCTTTGTTTTCTATTTATTTCGGGGTCTCAACGCCATCTGACACGCTTAAGATGTTAGTAACGGGGCTTTTTGTTTTGTTTGTTTGTTTCTCACGTCTGTGTTTATGTTTTTTTGTTGTTTTTTTTCCACATCATCCTCATCATCATCGCAGCTTCGGCTTGTTTCAGACGCTTCGCTGGAAGCTGATGCCGAAGCCGCTTTGGCATCACAACCTTTAAACGTGGCAGCTGTTCCACGAAGGAAACATCTGAGTTCATCTCTTTGTTGATACAACTCCCAACAAACTTTGTGCTACCCGGGTCCGAGCGTTTATTAACGCTTTAGGGCGCTGTGATTGGCTTTCTTGGGATATCCCTGCATGTAAAACTAATCAAAACTCACATATAGTATACTCTACATGGAAGACCTTATTGGAATGGTTTATACATATATATATATATATATATATATATATATATATATATATATATATATATATATATATATATATATATATATATATATATATATATATATATATATATATATATATATATATA
>JAVLVB010000087.1:207563-252086 GCA_032876305.1 Orestias chungarensis | reverse complement strand
AAATTATAAACTCTAGTTGATGTTTGCAAAGAAAAAAAAAGCAAGATGGTTTATAGTTTTCCCCCATGGTTGCTTTCCTCTTTCGCATCAATAAATCGTATTTTGAATAAAAATGTGACTGAATGCAGTTACTTAAACGCTTCCTAAGGCTGCCCAGCATTGACTCTTTCCATGTTCTCTCAATATATTCAGGGGTTCTCTCCTGGTACTCCAGATTAGGTGGACTGTTTTAAAGAAAATACTAATACTAGTACTACCAGTACTAGTAAGAAAGTCCCTGCAGATAGACATCAGGCCCTCTGGGAACCTGCCAGGTACGAGGGAGAAGTGAAACTAGATTGTTAAAAGAATATCAATAAAAACCTGTTTAGACCAGTAGTTGTGAGTATAGAGCTTTGACAGTGTGCAGCATAGTGAGTCTTTGTAAAAAAAAAAAAAAAAACATACTTTATTCACCTAAAATACTTACTTAAAAACACTAATTATTGGAAATGTACAACAGACTTTCTCATATATATGGGCGACTACCTACTGTAGAAATTGGGATGAAAATCATTTTCACATGCAATGGAAAAGTAGACAATGTTAATTTAAAAGTATTTATACTTATCCAAACTCAGCAAATCACAATGGGTATATTCTTTATGTCCTGACTCATCTATGTATTTTGTAAGAACAGAAGATACATCAGCCAACAACTTTAAGCCCTGAATAGGAAACAGCTCCCCCTACACTCTATTTAGACAATGCCCACTGGGTCATTTAAACTGTATAGGTTATCAATTGTGTATTTTATTAATTTTCATCCGTATTTTACTAAAACAAATTCTTTTTTGTGTGAAAATTAAAACCAAACCATATTAAAATCTTTTCCAATGTGATTAAGACCAAAAAAGCGTAGTGTTTTTATAAGAAAAAATTATAACCTTTTTGCTGTAATTCGTTTGTCATGGGGGCATTCAGTTACACAGTATTTTCAGTCCTCAAAAGCCATTTTTTTGTATTTCTTTGGAGTTTACTGTTATTTGTGCAAGTACATTTAACTGATAAACAGGTGAATATTCTTTTAAACATAATTTGTTAAAACAAGTAATTATTGATACAAAGTGCACACTATGTTAACTAAAAATGTCAAATAACAACCATTCCATGTTCTCCCTGCCACGTTTGTTGCAATATTTTTAAAATTCATTCAAATATGATTATTTTTTATTATGACTACGTACACTGAGCCATTTATAGGGGATATACTATATATACTGAAGCATGTAGGGTATAAAAGGCCTATAAATTTGCATGTCTGATGTCAAAAAACATTGAAAGACATGAAAAAAGAAAGTAAAGCCCAACTCTGTTGCGAATGTGGTGAAAAGCTAAATAAGGGAGAAAAAAATCAGGAATTGGTGTGCAACAATATGGCTTCCCCAGAAGAAAGTAGCATATTGATATATTCTCCTGCTCAAACTTTGGATGAAGAAAGGTTTCTCATTTAGTCTAATTCTTATTATGTTATTGACCTGCTCTTGTTAAGTAGACAAGTTCTTTTAATTGTACTTTTATATTTTGCTTCAGACTAAATTAACAGTACACGTATCATGGGAACAACTGCTGTGGTGCACGGCTGCACAGCTGTGACGTGCACATGTGCATTTGCGTGCTTCCACTTGATCATTCCAGGATGGGAAAGTCAGAGTTGGGAGACAAGTGAGGAATGTCTGACCCTTGGCATGCATTTGCAATTTTTTGAATGGTAGAGGATGCAAATATGTCTGTTTCCATGGCCCTGGTCTCATGGGACTGATTGAGGTAATTGAAATGAGTGCAAGTGCGTGCGCACACAGCTGGAGAAAGCTGTGTCCACGGGTGAGAGCCGGGAGGGAAAGCAAGTTATGACGAGAGGCAGGAGCCCAGGCCGTCATTTGAAAAAGTTGCTGCTGAAGGCCAACCCTGCTCTCTAAAAGAGTGCTCTGTAAATCGCCATTTCTAGGTCAGTGTTAGCCAACCCCCTCCCTCCCTTCCTATTTCCCTTCCTCTCATTACACCCTACCCTTAGCCACCTGTCTATCCCAACCAGTCCACGCATTAATCTGCAGTGCTGGTGTAAAGGGTAGCGTGGTGACATGTGGTGACTGTATTAACCAGACGGGGACTTACAAGCAACCGCCAACGGATACACAATCTGTCAGAGTAATGTGTGTGAAAGGCCCAAAGGCTGTTTGTGTTGAATAATGATCGCCTTACATGTAGTCCCCATGACATCATTATGTGAGGAAAAATTCCTTTGTATTTCACAGAAGCACTGAATTGCCCACTAAGACCTTAGTGTGGGATAGGTATACTGCTGCAATTTAAAGAAACATGAGTTGAGATTTATTGATGCTAATTTAACAAGATACTCCTGTATTAATTTAACGGGCAAGTAGCTTTCTGTTTGGCAAAGAGTTAAACATATATTTACCAGTTCTTAAATCCTTTTAATCTTTTTTATGATACCACCTAAAAGAACTTTAAATAAATAAAAGGCAATTGGATTATGCCTGTGTTGATCAGACATTTATTCATGAATTTTCTATCTGTGTTTTATATAAGGTTTTGACATGTTAATACAGATTTTACTCTTCTATTTGTCTCAGCCACTGTGTCCTTGGAAAAAGACACTTCACACACTTTGCTTTGCTACTGTCAGCTTCCCTCGGGTCAGCTTTGTACCACAACACTATCCCGGTAAATGTAATGTAAAGGCTTTAGTGCTTTATCTAGATAAAGAGCAGTACAAATACAGACCATTTTCCATGGATGCATGTCTTACATTTTCCTAGGAGACAAGGACAACAGAGAAATCGGTCCCAACTTAAGACTAATGAGAAGAAAAATCCCCCAGCAATTACAAAGCCCTTTTCAATACATCCCGAACCTCATGTCTTTCTCAATATGTTATTGTTCTACAAACAAACAGAGTCGTACATTATTTTTACATTTTTACACTAAGAAAGACTCCTTTAATGTTGTTGTGCTCAGCATTTTGATTTAAGATAATTCAGGGGTTTTTCGTGTGTAGCTGAGGTTACATGAGTACGGTATTAATGTCTGAGCGTGTTTCGGGGAAGGTGACGCGACTGAAACTAGGTGGTAAAATTGTGTTGTTTAGCAGGGTGTTCAAAGATTGAGAGAAGCAAATATATTTTTAAGTATATGCTTAGAAAAAATTATTGATTTTGACTAGGATTATTATCTGTAAATGAAAGGTGGCTAATAGGTTTGTAAAGTGCAGGAATATTCTCTATTTAGCCTATAGTGTCGGAGAATTTGTCATGAGAATGATTTTTTATGCATTTTATGAATTTTTGATAGCTCTATAATCCTGGTGGGTGTTTATTATAAAACTAGATCCAGTGTCTAATGCTGGCGCCAACAGATTATTGGATTTGCCCTATCATTTCCTGAGAAAAAACTCTATGCCTTAGTACTCAATAAATTAACATTAAAGTATTATTTAGAATTTACATAGTGATTTTCATATTTTCTGCCCTGTCATTGGTCTTATTTGGGTAACAAAGTGAAGCATTTGCTGAAGGTTATGTACATTTATAACTGGTTCAAAGCAAGATTATTTCGAAAGGGTCGAGTCTGACCCATTTTTAGAATGCAGGCTCACGATGCAGCGGACAGTTCACTGTTAATGTGAAAGATTCTAAATATTGGTGTAGATTAAATGTTTATGTTATCTTTTCAGTAAAATGTCCTTGTGTTAGTTTTACGCACAGCTGTCCATACATTCACAGGAAACAGCCTTGTTTCAGGGCAACAAGAGCAGCTTTGTGTTCTTTCTTTTCTCTGGGAACATTGACATTTCTCTATCTGAGTGATTCAGACGGCCGTAATAAGAAATGCTTCTCTTCTGTGTACAATCTGTTCTTTGACAGAAATAACATGCTTCTCCATGGACCTTCTAATTTGGCCTTGAGCTTAATAAACAGTAATACAGAGCTGCGGACAAAGCAATGTAAACATGGCACGAAATGAAGCCCCTAAATTAAGTTAATAATGGTAATAAAGTCGGCTGTAAATGTGGGTCATAGTAAGTGGACTTCCAACAAGCAGCAGGGATTGGCTGTCAAATTGGCTTTTGTTGGCTGTAGCTTGATAAGCTGCTCAGGACAGCTCCAAATCAGGCCAAATTCATTCATTGCTTAAAAAACCCTCCAGAATAAATATTAAGATGATTTCATGAGGTTTTTTTTTTGCCAAAAAATGCATCTGTAATAAGATGAAACAATGGTAAAAAGTAATAATGTTGAGACAAAAAACATTTTTGTTTTAATTAAGGAATGCTACAAATATTTATTAATTTCCGAACAATCAACATTTTTTATTTGAATTACAGAAGCCAAACCATTCTTACACTTCCTGACCAGTTTTTGCATGTATCTGCTGGTATTTTCTTGATTCACCCTTAGCAAAGACCTGAGGTTGAAAGGCGTCCCTGTCATCACCCTAATCTTAAGATCCATCCAGTTAATGGGCTGATCCAAAACATTGACATTACTTCGAGTCAAAAGAAATAGACCAGTAAAAAAAAAAAGAAAAAAATGAAAAAAGGCTTCAACCCTAAATCTTTCAAGTATTTGAAGTATTTTGAGTGTACTGGTAAATGATAGTATCAGTATTGTTGATTCATTTGGTAACATACTGTAAGACAGCGTGAAACCCATCATGACCAAGGCATTGAGACCACCTAACTCTGTGTCTGTTTGCCTCCCTCAGACTCAACCCTAGAGGAGCTTAGACGGCATGCAAAGTTGTGAAATTACCTCAGACAGCACTGATGAGTCTCTTAGTAGCGGCCTTCACCCTCATCGACAGCCTCGAATAGTAGTAATTGGTGCTGGCTTGGCCGGCCTTGCTGCGACAAGGGTCCTACTGAGAAACGGATTCACGGATGTCACGGTCCTAGAAGCGTCAGACCACGTTGGTGGGAGAGTTCAGAGTGTTAAAAACGGTGAGAGGATATTTTGCTGTTTCGTCTATATTTCTGCCTTAAAATGTGGGAGACAAGACCTATTTTGTCTCTCAATTATTTTGGTCCTTTTTAATTTTGGTTGTTTCACTGGACTTTTTAAACCTTCACTGCATCAATTTGTGCTAGAAATGTTTTCCTTTTTTTTTTACCAACTTTGACAATGACAGATATTTTGAGTGGAGCAGAATTAATTTTCATCATAGTCAAATTGCTCAGTCAGGGATGGGTAAAATGATTAATGCTACTAAGGCATAATGTAAAGTCTGTAGAAAATATACAGTTAAATAATACATTTAAAAAAAGGAGTGATGCACAGGGGTGTAGGCAGATTTGTTTAGACAATGATTTGGTGCATGTTCACCCTGTTCGAGTAGGAACTGACCAAGAGATGAGTCAGTAGCAGATGGACAGCATCTGTGGAACATTATATTTTCTTTAGGCATGGTGAAATATTTAAAAAAAATTGTTAAGCATCAAATGTAAGAATGGAACAACTTATTCTCCAACTTCATTCAGTTTATTCCAACTCATGTCACCTTAACAATCAATGGACGGTTTCCGTTTACCAAGCATTTGCTTTTATATGATTCAGAATTCTTTTAGTTTTTCGTCTTAGTCTTTCGTTATGGATTACATAACTCTCTATGTTTGATGCGGATGTGATGGTAACATTAACATGACCTAAGGCCGCAGTTGGTAACTTTTATAAAAGTTTGTATAACGTTTGTTATGTAAATATTTGTATAAATAAGTTAAAAGGTCGTATAACTGTCAGTCATGCTTGTGCAAAAGCCAGCTCTCCTACCTTTTGCTCTTTAGATGTATACTTGATTGAAGATCAAATAAATGCAAAACTGAGTGATTAGGTGAGCGGATTTTTTGATTGACCTTCAAAATATTCAAAACAAGCAGGAAACCACAGCATCGATGTAAAGGATTGATTGTTTTAAAAACTGTTTATAGTAAATGCTAACCGGAGTTCATCTAATTTTCAGACAAATACAAGCGGATTGTAGTTAAGGTATCAAAACTTTTTAGGTAGTACTGTTCACTCGCAGGTTATAACCACATCAGAATAAAATAGAATATCATGAATAAGCTAATGTTTTTCATCAATTCAATACAAAAACTGATTATATATTGTTTGTTTTTGTTGCAGGAAAAGCAACTTTGGAACTCGGAGCTACTTGGATACATGGTGCCAACGGCAACCCAGTGTACCACCTGGCAGAGGAAAATGGGCTGCTGGAGCACACCACAGACGGAGAGAGGAGTGTGGGACGCATTAGTCTGTACACCAAGAATGGTGTGGCTCACTACCACACCAACGTGGGCAAAAGGATGCCCAAGGATCTGGTGGAAGAGTTCAGTGACGTGTACAATGAGGTGAGCGTACGTAGAGATGCAAAGGTGCATGTATGAATTCACATTCGTTACACAAATTGTACTGTGCATAGTTCAGCATTTAAAGCGACAGAAACAAAACAATGTCTTCTTATTGCACAAAAGCCATTCTACAGACAGTCACGTAACAGTAAGCAGATTATACAAAGTCTCAGTTTTCTTGTTAATAGGTAGTGTTGCTGGAAAACATTGTATAATTTTTTAACCTTTTATTAAACTTTAAAACAAAAGATTTCCAATGCTAGTTGTGTAATTTTGGGGGGAAAAAAGCTATTGTATTAAAAAATGAAAAGTGTAGAAAATACAATAACTTATTGGGAAATAAGGAAATATTACAACATTTTTAAAAATAACATTTTCTTGACATTCCAAGGCCATTTATAATTAGATCTCTACAAACGCCATAGGGATTTAAAAAAGAATAATACAGTTGAGAAGGTCATGCTCAGACTAAGCTATCATTTCCTTTGTAAATATAATGGAGGATTTCCGTGGTATAAATAGGTCATGTCTGAAAAAGCAATTACAGAGAGGAGCTGCGGCGTTCACAGAAAGCAATGTGATTTTGTTAATGGTTGTTTGTCATCTCTGCTTTAGCTATTCTATCTAAATAAATATAGTGATAAAAAACAACAGATTTTAAAATGTGCATCCTGTAAGCAAAATGTCTTGTTTAGAATCTGTATAGGATACAGATTTCTGTGAATAAATATGTTCAGGGTTCCTATATATTTTTATGTTAATTTTATGTTATTTTTCAGACTCACATTTTCATTGTTTTATTCAGGTTTTTGCATTTTTGTTGTTTGTATGTGAGTATAAATACAGGTTTACAAAAAGGATAAACTCAGGAGATATTTCTCAGATGGAGGGATACATGGTTCACATAATCTCTGTTTTTGTTTAAAACGGGGACAGCAGATTACTTTTTTGTCATGTTGTTTCCAATTATGTTTTTACATAGTCATAGGTTTGTTTATGAACTTGCTGCAAAAAATAAAGAATATCTTTGAACAGTGTTTGGTAATGATTATAAATTTTAGTTGTAAAGATTACAGTATTCTGAGTTGGAACTTTCCCTATACTTTATCAGAAACTGCACCCAAGCTGAATTATTACCTCTGTATGCTATGTGACAGTGGGTGATCTGGGTTATTCTTTGAAGTGAAATCCAGTTTAATTTACTAGAAGTTAGGAAACTGAGCCCGTGTGCTGTTTTACATTGAAACATGTTGATGCATACCTAATTGTAGCTCCTGCAAAAAGAGTGTACAAAGATACAAACCATTTTCCATGATGCATCCTTTCTGCATAGCAGTATTTCGTGTATTCATAGATTAAACTAAATTGTATTAAATGATCTTCTTACTTCTATTTAAAGCAGAACATAAAATTATACTTATTGCTTTGAATTTAACATGATTTTAAATATACACTTATCTATTCTGTACATTAACCCAGATTAAAAGGCCTATGCTTTTGAAATAATTAAGATATAAAATTAACTGTTTTCACAGTCATCTCTCTTTTTATTTTTTTTAGGTTTCTTATTCTTTTTTGTTCCTCTATTTCTGCATCTTTCCCTTATTTTAGGTATATGAGCTGACTCAGGAGTTTTTCAAGAGTGGGAAGCCAGTTTGTGCTGAGAGTCAGAACAGCGTCGGCATTTTCACTCGAGACTTGGTGCGCAAGAGGATTATGGTGGACCCTGATGATTCTGAAAGCACCAAAAAGCTTAAACTCTCGATGCTTCAACAATACCTCAAGGTATTCATGAGTTCTCCATGTCCTTATCCATTGTATAACATTTTAACACCAGTGTTTTCTTGTTATGTTTTTAAGTTAGACCAACATTAAGTAGGGCATAACTATTACGTTTTTTGTGTTTTTATAAATAAATGTCCGCATATTATGGCTTCAATTTATGCCCCTTTTACTCTGACTGGTGACCAAAATTCGCACAACATACTGAAAGCCTTTAAAAAATATTACAATAAGTAAATAAAAATGAAAATTTACATATAGAAACACTTTCAGTTAAACTTTGTTTTTATCCTTAATGAATGAAAATATCACTTGAAAACTGCTTTTAGTATAAATTTTGGTTTTCTGTCCTGATATGAAAGAATTTTATCATCTGAAAAAAAAAGTGTTACAAATAAACAAAATAAAAGATATTTGTAAGGGAGAAAATACTGTTTCACAGCATTGTAGTTTTTTTACTTTGGTGACTCCTGTTGAAAGACAACATCGTAGTCTTGTTGTAAATCGCTTGGATCATAACGTGGTTCTAACATGTTTTAATCTGTTACTAAGCTATTTCTTCCCATGCTTGAGTTTAAGCAATTTGAAGAATTCACACATGTTATAACTCTTTAAGGTGGAGAGCTGTGAGAGCAGCTCTCCCAGCATGGATGAGGTGTCTTTGAGTGAGTTTGGGGAGTGGACGGAGATCCCCGGTGCACATTATGTCATTCCTGAAGGCTTCATGAAGATTGTTGACCTCCTGGCCCAGGACATCCCATCACATACGATCTGCGTTCGCAAACCGGTTTGCCGCATCCACTGGAACTACTCCGCCAGGCATCGAGAAGTCATCAGCAAGAGCAGCAACACCAAAAGGGAGGACAACCACAACGACAGCAACCACAGCCACCAATTTAACGAGGACCCCCTGATCCTAGGCCAGCCTATTTGGGTGGAGTGCGAGGACGAAGAATGGATCCCAGCGGACCACGTCATCGTGACGGCCTCCCTTGGCGTCCTGAAGCAAAACCACAAGGCCATGTTCTCCCCGTCTCTTCCCAATGACAAGGTGCTCGCCATCCAAAAGCTGGGGATCAGCACCACTGACAAGATTTTCCTAGAATTCGAGGAGCCCTTCTGGAGCCCAGAGTGCAACAGCATCCAGTTTGTGTGGGAAGACGAAGCTCAGCTCGAACAGCTCTCCTACCCAGAGGAGCTGTGGTACAAGAAGATCTGCAGCTTCGATGTCCTCTACCCACCTGAGCGCTACGGCCACATGCTAAGTGGCTGGATCTGCGGCCAGGAGGCGCTTTACATGGAGCGCTGCGATGACGAAACAGTTGCTGAAACCTGCACTGAGCTGCTGAGGCGCTTTACAGGTCAGGGCATGCACATACAGGCACAAAGGAACTATGTAGCATTGGACGTACCGTTCTCTTTTTTTATTATGGAAATATAGAAGCCCATGAAATCTTTTGTGGAAATTAGTCATCTGAAATTAACTTTGAATAGCTAAGGTTTTCAGGTTAGTGAGTCACGCAAGGTGTGACTAGGTCATTGTGACTTAAACTGCAACTGTGATGTAAGCTGATAGAAACGCGACGCTTAACAAAGAGAAATGGACTGAATGACTCACCTATACTTGGCCTTGAGAAAGAATAGTACTACTTTGTGTTTTGTCACATTAAAACCATCGTTTCATATTTTAATCCACTGCGATTTCATGTAACAGACAAATGTAAAGTATTGCATAACCTAAGCCTTCAGACTTCAACAAATTTTTAAAAACAATCCACTTATGTTGAACTTGATCTCGTTATGAATACAGATATTCTTTAAACTCCGGAGTTTTCCTCTTTGAAAAAGTGTCAAGAAAGCCATAAGAGGTCTTGTTTGAAACAGGCCATGAAGAATAAAAAAGGTACTCTGTTCAGTTGACACACAAGTGTAACTTTTGGCATAAGCAAACACTGTAAAATTAAAACTACATGTATCCCTGAGCTTACCTTCTCAGTGGCAGAACATTTAGTATTTGTCTGTGGGGAGTATGTTCCTTACGAGTGTAATGGAAGTTCGTAAAACAAAAACTAAACAAGAACAAAAAAAAAGAAAACCAGGTTCAATCTTCTTTCCACTTCTCATATACTCACAACTGTGTATGGCATGAACTTTGCAGTAAAATGGCAAAATCAACAAACGTTAAGCAACTCTAAATAAAATCAGGGATAATAGGTCCTTCATCGTCATCAAAAAAACACCACTGAACATTGAGTGTTGATTTCTAAGTAGATAAGACATGTCTCTTATTGACGGAGAAACCACCTGGGATTAGTGACGTGCTTGCAGCAGAAGGTGTTACCCGTTCTCTGCCCTGATTTACTGTGCTTTGTTAGGGAGTAGGTAAGGAAGGAAGTATGGAAGATGCACAAGTCATACGTTTGCCTTCAAACTAGGGCACCGTCCGAGTACAGAAAGCAGTGAGTGTTACTTCACGCTGAGGTTAATACACTTCCTGTTTAATTACAATGTGAGTTACAGAGAACAGTCCTTCCTACACACACGCCCACAATCCACATTTAGGTCAGTTTGCTTTTATGTGTTGAGCTGGAGTTTAATTACATACAGAGCCACAGGAGAGCTCTGTTTGCACAGAAAGTTTCAAGCAAACTCCTGACTACATCTTTCTTGATTCAAAGGAGTATGATCATTTAATGGATGACATATAAGCCGTAATATGGCTGCAGTTTAATTGTTCAATGTTTTTTTTTTTTTTTTTTTTTCACCAAATGTCTGAAATGTCTGTGTCAAAATACAACAAGGTTATAATCCCACAGCCTATAGTGCAGTAACTGGAGGTAGAAGAGTATCCATAGATTACAAAATAATATTACTCAAGTTAAATTAAAAAGCTGTTGTCAATAAGTTTAAATAACTAGTAACAATGAATATCTGCTTTTAGAACTATTTTATTGCCATATTTCTTTCTTTACTTTGCCACTTAATATTATAGCATAATATTTGTGCTTGATTTATTTGTTTTGTTTTCATTTTAAACATGAAAAGCAGTACTTAATTTTAGTAATTACATTTTTTGTTGTACTTCTTACATTTCTTGATCTGTAATTTGACTGCAGGTAGTTGTTAATAATTCTGTACAATCTCATAATAAGTCACATGCTCCCATAGCTCACATTATTAAAAATAACAATGCAAACACATGCAGGTGTATAAAAGATTACTAGAATTGTTAACAGCGTCATCACAGTCATATTCTAAATTCTTCATCGCATAAAACCATAAACCACAGGCTTCACTTCAGCTCCCTTCCTAACATTAGGCATTGTTAATAACACAACGTAACTTTAAAACATTACTGTTTATTTTTTGTGTGTGTGTGCGTGTGGGGGTGGGTAGGGGGGGTGGGGGGTTTAAGGGGGTATATTTTAGTTATTGGTATAATATTTAGCATCTGTCCAAATATGCAGGCGCTAAAAACACTGCCAAGTTGTCTTTAAGTATGGTATTAGAAAAGCAAACACTACATAATTTGAACAAACTATCTGTAGTATCTATGTTGACTCTTTCCCTCCTTGTTGTCTGTCAAAAGGGAATCCTGACATTCCAAAGCCCAGGCGTATCCTGCGTTCATCCTGGGGCAGCAACCCCTACATCCGAGGCTCCTACTCCTTCACCAGGGTCGGGTCCAGCGGAGAAGACTGTGAAAGGCTGGCCATGCCACTCCCTTACGCCAATAGCACCAAGGCTCCAGTAAGACAACGGCACAAAGTACAAACAATGTTGTTCCTTCTTGCCATGCACCTTGACGGACTTATTTTCATTATGAAGTCTTACATTTAAAAAAAAAGCTCTTACCCATTTTGTCAACTTAAAACCTTTCATGTTTTAGGAATGAAAGCGTGCCTGCCTTATTACAAAGTAAAGGGAGCAAGCTTTTCTCATCAGTGCATTCCTACAAACTCAATTGACACCGAAAGTCCCCTAAATACTAAAAAGAGTCCACTTGTAAATTAATCTCTATCAAAATTACGTTTTTGCGTGAACAAAAACGTAAAAAAAACATATTTTAAAAAACATCCTGAAGACCCAAAATATACAACCTGAGCTACAGTGCAAGGGTTGTGATAAACACATGAACATATGGTCAATGGCTCAGTGAAAATCCAGAACTAAAACCAACTGAGAAGTGTCTGTAAACAATTTGAGCTTCTAGTTGTTTAAGTATGATAGAGTTATATATCGAAAGACTTGCAGATGTAATTGTAGTGAAAACTATTTCACAAAATTGCTTCAGGGGGAATGAGAAACAAAACAGAAATGCACAACACACTTGAGTTTTAAAAAAAATATATAAGTTAAGTCACCACATGGGTCTGCAAAACAAAATGCTAATGAAATACATATAAAATTATTGTTGTAACATAAAAATATTATGATGTATTTAGGACACTTAGGATGAAAAATTCTGTTTCCCCAATTTAGTTCAGATCTTGACTTCCTAAACACAGACATGGACAACAGTCAAATCGCCACATATGTAGAGCGAATACAGCAGCTGTCTGAGGGGTCATAAATGCTATTTGTTAGCCCAAAGGCTGCAACGTGAAACCTGATGATTCTGGGTGAAGGGAAAAATGAGCCAGAGGTGTTTGATTGGTGGGTGGGGAGGGGGAGGTTCTTCGTGAACACTTGACACTGCTGAAGGAACAGCATGACCTCTCTCTGCTGAGAGTTCTTCAGGCCAGCCAAGCTGAAATCACTCTCAGGATAGCTCCAACACGGAAAGCACTAACAAGGAAAACAGAAATAGACGGCACGGTCTCGGGAAAGGCCACAATCATTTCAAGATGATATCAATGGATGTTGTTTTTTTTAAATCTGGATTTGTTCCCTAACATGGTTTCCCTTTTGTCCTTTTCTCAGCCCCTTCAGATCCTGTTTGCTGGAGAGGCCACCCACAGAAAGTACTATTCCACAACACATGGTGCTTTGCTCTCAGGGCAGAGAGAGGCCACTCGCCTGATGGAAGTGTACCAGGACCACAAAGCCTAATCAATCAATCTAATCTATCTATCTATCTATCTATCTATCTATCTATCTATCTATCTATCTATCTATCTATCTATCTATCTATCTATCTATCTAAAATTGAGCCTCCAACTAGTGAAAAAAATATAAACCATTGACTTAAAGCTATCTGTTTTCATGATTAGGTTCTACTTATGGGCATAGCTTGGGCATTATTAAACTGATAAGATATGATATGATTTTTAATGTACTGTAGATTTGAAATCATGCTTAATTTCATTTCAACTGTTACGTTTAAAACAAGCTATCAACGGTGCTGTAATTACTTGTCTTGGCCATTCATTTGTTATGTTGTACCTGTTGTTTTTTTAATCAAGAATTTAATGTCTATAGCAACAGCAGCACGTTTAGTTTACTTTTTTTATAAGTGCCTTCTGTATTTAATATCATGTTTCTTAAAAATAATGGAGATACCTAACAAAAAAGGTGTAAATTTTAACAAAATAAAAGTTCTAAGATTATTCTTCAGTTTAGTAACTTCTTATCAGACTAAACACACATCTTGGCTATGAATAAAAAAACTTGGTTAAAAATACCCTTGTCTAAGGGAAACCTTACATTTTTTATTTTTTTAAAAGTGTAGTACTTGGGTTACTTTGGTTAATAGGAAGAAGCTGAAATCCCCAGAAAGAAAACTAAAATGATGGATGCACCAAAAGAACAAGCATCGTGCATTTAGAAAGCCCCCAGGCTCGGATATAAACCTTATCGTTTTGTTGCTTCCCTCTATCCCATCGTGTGGCACTGCTTGTTTTATCTCCTACATAAATATTTGTATATTTTCAGAATTTAATCAAATTAGTTGAGCATAATCTCCTTAGAACATTAGAACATCCAGATTTATTCTGAGATCAAATTATACATAGGTGAACTATGTAAAATTCAGATAATACTACATAACACCAGATGAATTATGTCAAAGTAAAGGGGAATGAATATGAGTACATGCACTTTTCAAATTTGGTATTTTTGTATTCATTTTTTTTCTACTTTATTTACTCAGGTTAATCCAGAAAATACCCAAGACACAGCTGACTTGGTGCTGCAGTTGGCTTACATACGTTTAGCTTGTTGTTTCCTGTAAGGCCTACAATCAAGCTTCCTGAAAGTGGGTTTCATGTGAAGTACCACAATTACGTCTGTGCGGCTTGTAAACTTCCTGCTTGGATTTTCAAGTCTGCTTTTTGTCTGCAAATACCAAGACTGCCCTTATAAAATAATCAATAATCACAGATCTAGTATTTAAAAAAATAGTGCCTGCTGCTTCATGTTTTACCTACACCAGAGCCGCTCTAAGGCATAAGCAAACTAAAGGTCATGGAGTGGATGGAAAGTACAACTCATACCAAAAAGCATATATATATATATATTTAATGTAGCCAATGATAAGATGTTCAAAGATGTTAAACGTTTAAGCATGTGAAGACACTCGTTTTGGTTTTACAGTCAATCCATCATATTGTCAGCAAGCATAATTTTCTTTCTGGTTCTGAACTGTAATATTCATAACATTATATAAAAAAGCACCGACATTCAAACATGAATGATTTAAAGTAGATATTAATGGAGCAGTGTCTGATGAGGGATAAAAGTCTAAAGGTGCACAAAATCAAACAGTTTACCATCTTGGTCCGGTTCTGTGTGTTGCTTTATGTAAAAGTATCAAGTTTATCACGTTAAAGATGGTTGAGGCTGTAAGGTTGCATTTCTGCAAAAATCCATTAAGTTTCGGGTTCTGACCAAACCAAGATAGACTTTTAGCCATCCCCAGCCTGCAAATTATGTTTTTGTTATAGACGTTGATGTTTCTTAGTGGGATTCAATCAAGCTCTTGAGTGAAGGAAACAAGATAAATTACATTCAAAAATCAGAAAGGTAGTGTGTATTTATCATCTTGAGTCAATTTTAAAGAGGCACATTTTGATGCAATAACAGCTGCAAGTCCTTAAAGGAAACTCCAACTTACGATCTCATGACCACTCTCTGGAGCATGCTGCTGCCACCACCACCATGTTTCAGTCTGGGGATGATGCTCTTTAGCTTTTTCAACATGGTTATTCACTTTAAGACGATCATCAGTTCTGTCATCTTCTGATGAACGACTGACCAGCATTCCTTTACATGGTCATATGTTTGGATATTGGTATTGTAACTAACTTTGGTGCTATTTTGCTGAAACCTTTCAACTGTTTCTCTAAAATTTAGGGTTATCTGATGGTGACCAAATAATATTAGTGTTTTTTGATAAGACTCCCAGAAAGGTTGTAGACCCCCATCCACCCGGAAAAAAAAGAAAAACAGGGTAAAGATAATTTGGTCAGGATCTCAAACACATTTCAAATATCCCTGAGCACATAATACAGTCAAATTAGTAAATAATAATTATTTAAGGAACAAAATGAAAAATAACAATTCAAAGCAGTTTTATTGATGACATCAAATGAATGAAAATCTATCTATTGCAGTCATCGTAGAAGGCTGTTAGATCTTTTTGGAAACATTTTTTGTTGTTATTTTCATTAACAGAACTCACGTTGTCGCTGTAATTGGGATGAATCACCTGATGACGACAGTACGAAATGAACGAACTGAAAACAATGCATTAATAGTTGCCCTGTTAAAGGTTGAGGTAATGTGTAAAACACACTTCTGATAAATGGGCACAGCATAACCATTCATACATAAAATATATACAGCGGTACAATAACACTCACACAGTTTGTGTTTTTTTTCTTCTTCTCCTATGCACGACATGATAAAAACTTTTAACCGAGGACACTTGAGTGAAGAAAGTTACAGTTCAAAGATGATGATTCAGACCTCAAACAAAACAGGTTAGACATTTGGAAATGGAAGCCAGTATAATTGGAGCCTTCACGCTGTCGTTTCAGGGCCTATTTTATGGTATACCACTGGGCCTGCAGCATCAACAAGTCCGTATTCACAGCTAAGTGAGGGTACTGTCGATGTGAGTGTGAAATCTACAGGGCAGAAGTAAAATCCAACATGGCAGCAAATACAAATATAAGGTCATACTGGCAACGTAAAAAAATAGCACTTAAATGTAGTCGAAAGAGAGCGATGTGCGAGGTTCCAGTGGTGGGAGATGTTGCCTGTTCTCTTACAGAGATATACAATGTATTACTGATAATTCCAACAATAAAGGAAATGACATCCCAGAAACATCTATCCAAAGGGATGACCAGCAGTCCGAGAAAAGTGTTCGAGAAAGAAAAGTGCATTGTTCGTTTAAATATCTGAAAACATTAAAAACACTCTTATAATAAACATCTGAAATATTTTTTTCTCTATAGTGCAACAACATACAGGATCAAAGGAATATCATTAACCTGCAGGCAATAAAAGCTCTTTAAACATCTAACTGTTTTTTTTCTCTATTTTTTGCCACAGTAGCAGAACAGTCAAAAAGGCAACTCAATGATTGATGTATGAATACAAACATGCCAACATTATACTGTACACTGCGCCATTTTTATATATATATATATATATATATATATATATATATATATATATATATATATATATACATATAAATAGCTGAATTATCTTCTTTATGCTCTTTTTAAATAATCTCCATCTCTATATGAATCTGATGCACATTTAATATAAAGTATCTAGCACACAACTGCAATTGTAACACTACTGTTAGACATAATATAATTCTCTATGTGTAATCCCTTCACTGGACTCTAAATGAAGACATGTAAACTTCAGTTTTTCCACTCTGACTTGTCACCTTGTTATTACAACATCAAATGTAGGTCATTTTTGTTCATGATTTTCCCCCCTTTATTATCTACAAACATTATATACAGAGTAGCTGATAATAAATGCAGGATTGTCTGAAACTCAAAATCAACCGTTGCTTTAATGGGTTTTTTTACTCTACAGTGAAGTTTCTCTCCTCTCTTCTGAACGTTTTTCCCTCAGAGTGGAATAAAAACATTGAAAATGTTGAGGATTGGAGAGTCGCCGCTTATAGGATATTTCTATTTCAATTGTGACCAAGCGTAGAAATTAACATTCATGGTTGGCATGTCAGGCACAGGGTTCCTACACGCTTTTTCTTGTAAAACTTAAGACTCAAATTTCAAAATACCACTTCCTGTTTTCAGGCAGTTTTACCACATGCACAAACATTTTGTTGGTTTTAGTATCAAGATGATAAGCTTTAAAGAGGCTTTAAAACTAGTTTAATCACCTCACCTCCAGTCATCTACACCGGGAATAAAACTGCATGATTGTGCATTCTTAAGCAAGTGTTGTTTATTCAATTATATTATTTGTTATTTTATTTTGTTCCATTATTTTCATAGTTAACACGGCCTTAAACATTTGCTATTATCATGGCAGTATTATTGCTAAATTTCTCAGATATCAAGTCTCGGATATGACAACAGTTTTACTATTTCAGATTGTTTAGGCAATTTAAAAATTGTCAAAATCTTAAAATGTATTTTTTTGTGCTAAAAAACAGGCTTGTTTGGGCATTATAAAGATTTTAAAGGCCTTTGGATAAAGATAAAAATTCCTCAAGCTTGTTTTATTGAGGTATGAATGTGTTTGATTCTCTTAAGGTAATGACGCAATGAAATTTGTAAGTAACATTTGTTGTGATCATAAGGTCTTTGTCTCATTTCCTTATAACAATAAAGAAGCTTTCAGTTGTCTTTTTATAAAGATTAGGCTTTCTATGTCTTGTTGTCACCAGATGAGGAAATTTCAGTTGTTGCAATTGCACTTTTCACATCTTAGTAAAATTATTTTACTCGCATTTTTCCACCCATTCCCAAGTGTTTATTTTTATCATCTTATGTGGACAAATACATATTTTAGGATACTTTGTGCTTAAGATTTGGCAGTTTGGGTTTTGTCAAAATATTATGTTGAGATATTTTGACCATAGTTTTTGTTTTCCTATCATAGAACTACCTCATTATTTCCCAGATGTATAATGTCAAAGCTGAGATGTTTAGAACTAATTGGCTAATATACTATGTTCAACACGTCTAAACATCCGTAAGTTATTGCAAAAGTCATTTCTTAATGTGGCAATCTCGAAACATGGATTTGTTTAGAAATTGTGTTTGTACATACTATTCAAGACTCACTAATACCAAATTTCATTCTTGTATATACCGTGTAGGAACCCTGTAAGCAAAGGAAAAGCAAAGGCTGTCCTGTTCTACCAGTAAAATTATTTATTTTCTATCTGTTATCAGATTTTGTGCAGTTTTAGTCAAGGTGAACGATAAAATATTGCACTTTATTCATGGTAGAGATAATGAGAAATATGTGCACCTGAATGCAAAACATTTTTGGTCCGAAGTAGGGATTACATTTTAACAAATAATGAAAAAAACAACAGTGTCTCCTTTTTAAGGCCTGGTAAACACCCACACCTTTAACATCCACAACTTCTAGCTCAAGGGAGAGCCATCGAAATAGTGATCCATCACAGTAAAGCAGCATTAGAACCAGAGAGTGAGCTGATGCGTGCTGTCGTCAACCCAACAGATTTAGCTAAACATATTCTGATTACACTTCTGCCAACTAAATTTGATAATTTGAAGGGAAGGCTAAATATTTGATGCAAAGAACTTGCCCCAGATCCCTTATTGTATAATTGCATTCACTCTAGCTGTGATACTTGGTGGAAGAAAACAGCAGATTATGTTCAGAGGACGTCATAAAATGAAAGCAAATTGAACAAATAGCCCCTGTGATGCATATGGCACTGTTTAGTATGGATTAAATACCTGTACACACCTGGATACTTTGCTTTATAGGAATCACAACACTTCATGTTCATTTAGATCTTCTTGTGCTCATAGCAAACTTGGGTCCAGTAGGGATTTTTGTAGTGACTTACCTGCCCCCCCCATTTGTTTAAATAATTGGCACACCGGAGAAAGAAACAATCACTGGAATAAAGATGAATGTCGGTAAAAAAGGCCGCAGTGCTTTGGGATGCTCCAAACTGTCTTAGGATGCAAACAAGTCCAGAGATTACAGCAAAGATTAAAAAAAACTGAATCTAGAATGGTTGAGATGGGTATGCTCATAAAAGATAGCAGAGGATGGCACTGGAGGCAAAAACCAGCACCACCATGCACTGTCAAGATAACTTGGTCTGTGTGTTAGGTCAGAGGTCGGGAGCCCCAACAACTTCTGGAGTGCTTGGAAGCCGTATGTGTTTACAAACTTGGATTTGGCAAGTTTTGATGACAGAGTCGGATAGTTATTAATTTCTTCATCATCCCAGTCAAGCATAAGTCTCCTGTTACAATGCTTTAGGAAGAAAAGCTTCAACCTATTTCATATACATCTGTGAAGAATACACATGTTCAACATCATGTTCCTGGAGTTGGTGTTAAAGCTAGTCTGCATCAAGCACAATGCCGATGCAGCCAGCACAAATGCAGCATGAGCTCCAAGTGTCTTTACCACTGAACTTAGCTCTTCTGAATGAGAAGATCCACGTTTTGAGAGATTGTGAATGAGACAAGTTGGAACACAGTTGTGTTTCTTTAGTTAAATACTTTTAGACAGTTTCTATGTTGGATTTCTGCTGCCACCAACATTTAGCATATCTGCTCTTGTGTTAGTTCTGATTATTATTTAATAAAATATGCTTCTCAATCCTCGGTTTTTGTTCGTTAATCAATGAAATCTTTCTTGTTTCTGTTTCTTGCTCTCGAAAGGCTTTCAACCCCGGGTTGGCCTTCAAGCTACCTGTGCCCTACGGATCAGTTCATACTGTTGTCGCATTTTTCGGCTACTTGCACAAATGGTGTTAGCAGAGGCTGTCTGCTTTCACATGGAGGATTTTGGAGAAACCAGGTCTTTTCTTCAGAGCCTGAAAAAAAAATACAAGAGAAAGAGATAAAGCACAGCAAGCAATACTTGTATCTTCTCATGTACAGTACTATGCAAATGTAATAGATAGAAGCAAATTATTCTGAGCTGGCAGATCTAAAAATCGAAAAATTCGTAAGCTGTTATGCTACACTTATAATGACAAATCTGATGAACTTCACACAGGCACTTTGACAACAAGTGAATTATACATTCCTTAAGTCGACACACGTTATTCTGACACATCATAACAAAGCTTTTTAATAGCTCTAACCATGTGTTAGGAAATCACCTCACGCAGAGTCAGTCCTAGTCATCCAACATCAATAACTTAAATAAATCAAGACTTAGGTCGGACAAAGATTTTTAATTTCCAGTTTACCACAGGGAAATCTTTCTCGCACGTCAGGAACTATTCTGTGTCAAGTTTCACTTCAGTTTACAGAAACCTTGTGAAACTGGCCACGAATGGTGCTGAGGAGTGTAGGAGCCCTACTATGAGACCAGGAGGAGCTGCTTACCTGTAACTTGCTAACCATTTCATCAAACAGTTTTCTGGCCTCTGGGCTGTTTGGGTCCTCAAAGTAGTCTTCTATACCAATCTGAACCACGATGGATTTGAGGTTGCGGCAAACACCTAAATAGGAAATGTGAAAAGGTATTTTAAATTTGATCAACCAAAAAGAGTTCTAAAGAAGATGCATTCAAAACCAAAAAATGGCATAATTGACAAGTCCAGAAATAAATAAAAAAATTTGTTACACATCAACCTCCAGTAAAAAAAAGTTTTTAGCTTACTGTTGAAGTGAAGCAAGGCTTTAGAGGTGACTGGTGTGGAAGAAAGTACCAGCATCTCCAGGCCTTTCAGACCCTCCCTGCAGACCTCTGCTGCCACCTCCTGGTTAATTTCACTGACATGGTCCAACTCCAAAACCTGCAGGCGCATGCAGTTCCTTGCTGAACACAAAGGAAAGAGAAACAGTCCAAAATCACTACAAGGTCCCAGTAGGAGAAAGAAGTCCAAGTCTGGACATTTAAGGATAACATATTTTCCTAACTGGGTTTATGATTCATATTTTCAATATATCACAAAAAAAAAAATCCACCCTAAAGTTGGGTTGTGATACAACAGTGGTAAAGTGATTTTTTTCCTGCGTGCTAAACGCTTTAAACGAAAACTATTCATATCTCAAAAAAACCTTCTCTAAAAAAGGAAATCAAAGATAAAAGGTGTCAGCAACTTATAATGATTTAATTTTCTTGAATTCAGATTTTTATTTTTTAAATGTTTCAAATAAGAAAAAGAAGAAAACACCAAAAAAATAACATACACAATGTACGAAGTTAAGAGCTTTCACGTATCCAGAGCAGTAAACCTAGGCAGCAAATACCTTATTAGCATATAGTGGGATACATTTCGTTTAAATAAAACATTTTAAGGGACAATTTACTTCACAGCAGTGCCGCTGATGATGTACCTTCCAAGCTGCATGTACAGCTTTCTCACAAAAGTATGCATACTCATTAACATTTTGCACATTTCTCCCTTGTACAACCTAAATCTTGAGTGTACACGATGCTACCCACACCATTTGTCACCATGGTGATTTTTGCATTATAGTAAACAATCACATTGATAGAATGTATACATACTATTTTGTGTTTATGTGTTTATATAATATAATGTGTTCATTACGTGACTTTTCAAGTGAGTTAAAGGAACTGGATTAATTTATTTGAAGAATCAAAATAAGGTCTGGAAAAAAAATTATTTACACAAATGATTTTATTTGCATGATCTTCTTTTCAGTTCCCAATTATGTAGAAAATATAAACCGATAACAATACTTTTCAACAGTATAAAGTAAAACAAATATCCTACGACTCTGATGTAAGCGCAACATTTACCCAGTGAAGCGAGTCCCTGAATGCCACATCCAGCTCCACCCACACCGAGAGCACGGAGATGTGGCCAGCATCTTCCAATCGTCTGCAGACATCGGTTACTAAAACGTGCAGGTTGTTGACTAAAAAAAAAATAAAAAGAACACTAATGAAAACATGTTTCTTGATATTTTATTTTTCTGTAAATAAGTTAAAGATTTTTAATTTCCATAATTTTACCATGGATGTAACGGAGCCACCTGCAGAGAAATTATGTCTCTACAGCCTGCGCCGAGGGCCCAGATTACCTCCTGGCCAACTGGATCTGTGGCGCTCCTGGATCAAAGTAAATCAGGACAATATCCCTAAGGATTTAGCTACTATTGATGATTATGGCTAACAACAAAAAACATCAAACCCCAAACTCAAAGAGCGATTGAAAAAAATCTTACACAGAAATGTCATGTTCTAGCTCTCACAACTAAAGGAAAGACTACTGAATTGACTTTGTGCTGTATGCTTTATATAACCATGTATATAACTGTATATAAGAATGTTATTAAAAAGTTCAGTGGAAGGGAGAAGGTAAACGTGCAAAAATGGTTTGCTGCTAATGACATAACTGTGTTTCACCTTCAAAGAAACTGGTCGGACCTTTTTAAGATATCAAGAGGAACATGAGGGACTACTGAGAATAACAGTGCATGCATACTACAAGCTGCTACTAAATACTTGACATAGCAGAGAATGTGTCTTGATGCAACACTGCATTGATGCACCATACTGTGAAAACGGAGCTGCGACCAAGTACTGCTAATAATTCTGCATGTTGGTCTTATAAAATAAATTAATATATTTCACAAGCTGCAACCTATAATCATCAAAACTTACAAAAAAAATCTTTGAAATGTATTCCTCTGTGTTTTCTGAAGGAATTAAGCCTAAGATCTGAGTTCAACTTTTAAATGTCTGTGCTGGATTTTGTAACGAGATATTCCTTCTTACAGAAAGGACTGACGTATAAAAAAGAGAAAACATATCCAATATTATTATGTAAAGACACATGACGATCACTTATAATGTATTTTTGAACAATGAAGAGCTAGGTTTCCGGGACCATCTGCTAAAAAAATAAAAACTTCAGATGGTGCATTTACTAAAAAGCAGGTAGAAGATGAACAGTTTTAAGAAAGTCGAGGTCTGGAGGCAATGGTTTACCTGTAGGTTACAGCCTGGAGGGCGCGGCAGTAGCAGCTGGCCAACCATAGGGAGCGATCAGTCAGGAGGTTGGGACAGTGTGAAATCTTTAATATCAGCAGGTTACTTCCTGTGGCCTTTAACAACGCCTCCAAACCTTCCTCAAGACAGCCACTTTGATGGAAATATAGGAGAAGGTCGGAAAAAAAGAAGAAAAAAAACAGACATAGAAATAAAGGTCACTTTTAATCATACTTCACTTCTAACAGCATCAAGACATGCTTTTGGAAGCATGGCTGCTGCTTTTTGCGACAATCATTAGCCGTATTCACAGCATAGCATTTAAGAGGACTTTATGCAATAACATGTGCGTCTTTCATACAAACAACACTCCACTTGAATCAGACCTTGTCGCTTATTTTCTTCCGGGAAACACAAACCTATATATCCAAATGCTGGGGATAATTAAACTGCACAAAAACTTCAGCATTCATCACTTGTGTTCTCTCTGCTGGCTTTCCTCTCATCAGTCACCCCTCAGGAAATCACTCAGAATGTCGCTCCATTCAACAGTTTGGCAAACAATGGGGTTAATCAAGTCAAGGCAGTACACGGTGCAGGAATAAATACCTCCGCATTCCTAAAGCTGTAATCTGCCAAAACAGTAAACATGTCTGCGTCTCACCGTGTGCTTTTAAGGTAGTCCTCCTTCGATTCCTTCTTGCCTCGCTGCCTTGGTTTAAGGTTTTGCAGAATGAGAGAGTGCGTCTGAGTGCACCATTGCGACAATGTGGTTAGAAACTAAACAAAAAAGAAAAAAAAAAAAGAAATTAGAGTAATTATTTTACTGCTTTACATATTTGCTTTAAAAGGGAGAACAATGCCAAATCGTAAAACGCTGACAATGGACCTTGGAAGAAATGCGAGCGTTTTCCAGCAGCACCCTGGTCCATACGGCCGGGTGACGGGCCACAAACCTCCAGTTGCGGCATACCTCCGCGGTTTTCAGGAGGGTTTTAGTGTCCAGGTAGGTGAAGATGCAGAAAAGGGCTGCACGCATCTTTAGGATCTCCGGACTTATCACCTCGTTGGATTTTGATGGGCTCTTCTCATGGCGGCATGGCTTGCTGTAAACCACTTCGGACCGACCTGTGGCAACAACACAATCTGTCATACCATTAATAGCTACTTAGAGAGCTTCAAAAAGCTTTTCCTACCTCCTGAGGTTTGTTTTTGTCACATTACAACCACATATCACAGTGTACATGGTACATAGCCAGGAATCAAACCAGGAGCAGCTGAGTTTCTGACTCCTGCCTCTATATATAGAACATCTGCTTTGACAATAAGCAATGTACCCCCCTCCACTGTGTACCTTTTTTATAATAGCCCAAAACAATGATATAACCTTTTAATATTAAAAAAATAGTGATAATGGAAAGCCCACCATTACATTGCCATAACTCTGGCTTCTAGCTTCATAGGTCTGGCAAAACAAAGTATTAATCGATACATAGTAATTTTAGTACAGAAGGAAAAAGCGTAAATAAGGCTATTTATATTTGTGAACTGTGTATGTAAATGCCTGGATTCATTACGGTAGTTTCTAAAATATTGACCTTTCGGGTTGCTTCCGATAATAAAGAATAATTACTCTTAAAAAGTCCCTCTAACGGGAGGTGAAAGTGAGGGTAGTTCCAACAGAGATTCATACAATTTAAATATAAAAACAGATTCAGCCACCTATCAATGGCTATCAGGTTCATAAATGTGTTGTTCTATACAGTAATTTAGAAGAAAATGTAAATATTCTGTGAAAAAGCACTTCTTAACTTAAATCTTTTTGGATTATGTCACAAGTTGTTGTGTAAACAAATGCAAACAAATGTTTTTAAGTTGAAGATCCAAGTAAAACAAGTTATTTTCTTTATTCTTAAAAGAGAATTTATTATTGTTTTAAAAACTGTGGATATTCAGAGATCCATATATTGAATCTGAACTAGTTACTCCTTATTCCTGATTACCAGGAATTTAGAAACGTACTCCTTCCACTGCTTCTGTATGTCTTACGGCTGATGCTGTAAATTTGATATATATATTTTAATTTTAACAGTCCTTGCTTTTTGTTTGCCTTTTATTTATCATCCCCATTTTTGTGAACATTATGAGTCATTTGCGCCGTCAGCTTAATGTGTACCTTGTGATGCTAGATACATAATTTAAAAATGTGCTCACCAGCCTATTGTTAAAATATTCTATTTCGTCACATGGTGGCACTAGTCTCCAACAAAACAGCCACAGAAGAAGGTAGCATAATTAGTTTTCTTTATTTCGCACCGCTTTTTATCCCATCTATTGCTGTTGTTACTATGTGTCCAATCCCAGCCAGCTTTATCTCTGCAAGCAAAATTTTGAGTCTATGACTCTTTTTATCTTGGGCCTTGGAAGGCATCTGCTAGAATCCATCAGGGGTGTGGACCAATACATACTATTTGACTCTTTCTCTCTCTTGCACACGCACAGCTCCTACACTCAAAACTGCCAAACAAACTAAAAAAATAAAAACTAAAATAAAAAAATCAAGCCTGTATGCTTGTACATACCAAACAACACCGGCAGAGACTCTCCTAATAAGGAGAACTACATCAGAGCAGAGAGCCGGTAGTAACATGTTACATGAGAACAAAAATAAAAAAATATCAAATGAGGACGCCAAATTTGTACATGTGAATTTGTCACTGATCCCCGTCCCAGTTTCTTGCAGTTCCAGACTGCCACGGTCCACCAGATAAGTCCACAGCAGATGGGAAACGCAGAGTGCAGCAGCAGGGTTTGTAAGGAGGTTGGCATGGGATGATGCTAACAGAAAAATGCACAATCTGTTGTGCATCGGAGCTATGCAGTAACGACTGGCTATCTAGGCAAAACTGAACCGAACTACGAATCTAATCAATGCAAAGGATCTATAACTGTAGTACGCAAATTTATTTGGATTTCATTTAGATGCTATAGGAATCAAAAGAAAGAAGGACACACACATCTGTTAAAGTGGAAGGAGTACCTATGTATAATTTAACCGTAAATCCAGAAAGTCTGGTATGGCCTTAGAGGTTTAAATTAAATTAAAAAAAGGTTAAATCAACTTTATTTTGCCAGGTACATAAAGGACATACTAGGAATTTGTTTTGGTGTAATTACACTGAGGCAAGCATTTGCGGCGCCAGACTGGTGTAATCACACCGAGGCAACCATTTCCAGCGCCAGGTAGGCAGTAGCGCAAAGGGTCTTGCCTAAGGACCCACACTGGATCCTGTGGTGTACTTTTGCCATGGGCTGGATTGAACCCATGACCTTCCAATTGGAAGTCAGGCAACATACCACTTGAGCTATCCAGCCGCATAACTTTTTAAAAATAACAGCGAACATAGAACATTATGAATAGAACATCGTGAAACTAAAAACCCTTACTATAGGAACACCTCAGTAGTTGCTTAGTGCTTGCTTCCAAGACAAACACTTATTTTAGCCCATTATAAAAAGTATAAAATTCACTTTGGTGGCAGGTACTATGAACACGTGTTACCTGCGTTGGAGCGATGCGCTGCCCTACTGTGGTGAGGATAGGGTGGTGCAGACTGCTGAACTTCAGCCACAGCTCTCCGCTCTTGCTCCCACATCTCCACTTCGGACTCCGTGGTCCGTGAGCCCACGTCCGACACGTCCCCTTCTTCACCCTCGGTACTGTTCCTGTACGGTCGCCGCTGCCAGTTCTGGATGGCCTGTTTGCGAAGGCCCCAGTTTCTAGATCCGCATCCTGGGGAGGGCTCATAGCCACCCTCGCCCATCCGGCACTGCATGTGATAGTACTGTGCCTCGGGACAGTCCTCCATAGGATGCATCTCGACGCTGTCACTGTCGTAACCTCCAGAACCCTGTGAGACAGACTTTATCCTTCCTGATGCTCTGCATAGAAATATAGGGCATTTTAGCAATTATCGTAAGAATGTTATTGCTTCATTAAAAAACTAAATAGGTCTATAATATCATCCTAATCCTAAAGTTTATTTTAGCCCTAATAAATAATTAGAATAAGCCGAACTGGAAGCATTTTATCATAAAAAAGCAAACTAGAATCAACATTTCTCTGAAATCTCTATAAAAAATAAAGCCACATATTCAACCCAATAAAAATTCACTTCTTTCATCAAGCAGAACATGTAAATTGTACTGCTTTGCAAAGAAAAATCTGTGTAAAAATGACTGGTTATGATTTTACTGGGTTTAAGTGAAAACTGGTTTCTTGGACAGAAACCGTTGCCATGAGGTGGCTTGGCAAGAAACAGAAATTCACTCCAACAAGGACGGAAGAATTTGTCAAAAACTAGTTACATCCATCATTAGATTCATTCATGCACTTCTTTCTATCTAATTAAAGATTTTGTTTATAATTCTGCCACTGCTATTTAACATTAAAACACTCAATATTAATAAATTACACAAATATACAAACAATAAAGTTTCCTTTAACAGGAAAGAAATGGCTTAGTTGACATATTGGCAGATTAAAGGAGCAGCAAGCACAAATAAATCAAGCTGAAAGGTTTAGTTGTTATTTTTTTTAGAAATATTTATTTTTGTCTTTTAGATCATAGAACTAGGAATAACATCTAAAATAAAATGTAACTTCACAACAAATGTTGTCTCGAGCAACCAGAGAAAACAATGTAATTTTTTTATTTACTTGTTAGAGTTTAGACATATATTAGGAGTGTAGAGATACCAAAAACTCACAAACAATAGAATACTTGATATTTTGTTCAAGAGAATGAGACTAAAGGAGAATTTACTATTACCCTAAAAAAAAGGTCACATTTTGCTGCAAAGGCCTTTATTTTGCAATTAATTGATTTTGCCAAATGCTTAACAAAAAAGCTTGACAAAATGATGTCTTAAAATTATATTTTCATCTTTTTAAGCCTAAAAAAGTTCTTACACAGAGCAGTCTATCCTGCCACTTCTAAATGAGAATAAACATCCAATTAAGATCAATCCCACTTATTGTAGCTTACTACAAACTGCTAAGTAACAATTTAATGTGTGAGCACAAAATGCAAGTCAGTGTAAATGTAAAAGACTTTTTTTAAGTGATTTTTTTCACAGATGAAGTCATATTTAATAAGTCACAAAAACAGCTTCCTATTACTCAAGATGATGTCTAATGGCAGCAAAAACTGGGAATGTATTGATCCTCAGTGAACTATTATTAACCCATGACAGGGGGCTCAGACGATTGCTCCTGGCCACGGCGTGTCTGTGTCTGTTCTGCTGTCAGTGATTCAGCGGGGAAGGCCTGATGTCACAACAGGAAATGCATTCACTACCAACTGGGACTGACAGTGGGGTTAGTCAGAGGACTACGGCCATGTGTCTGAAGCTGGTGCCAGAAACCCAAAAATACTTTAGTTACACTTCAAACAGAGACATCTAATCTGTGGCTCAGGGTAGATTGCTTCAAAATACATCATCAATACAAGACAAGATCAGAATCTTTTCAAACCAACATAGCGCATCACGCATTGGAGGGCAGAAAATTAATTTCATGCCCTACACAAATTGATGCTGTTGATCATAGTATTACGTCCTCATTGCGTATTACATTAGACAATTTAGCCCCCATAAAAAGGAAAGTGATTACTTATAGGAGGTTGGCTCCTTGGTTTAATTCCTTGAAGGGAAACACCAGGAAAATTGAGAAGAAATTGCAGTTTTCATTTTTAGAGGAGTCCTATTTTAAAACAGCGTGCTTCTGTATAAAAGGACCCTGCGCCAAGCTAGATCTGCACATTTTACATTATTAATAGAAGAGAATAAGAACAATCCTAGCTTTCTTTTTAATAGAGTTGCCAAACTTACAAGAAATGAAAACTCTGTTGTGCGATCCATTCCACCAGCTCTTAGCTGTAAGGACTTTATGTAATTCTTTATTGATAAAATTTAATCTACTAAAACTAAAATTGATGGCATCCTCCCAAACATAACTACTATCTCAGTAAGCAAGGAGGCACTGAATGTGGCTCTGGAGCCTGATCTCTGTTTGAAGTTTTTTGTTCCAGTTGAACCTGCTGAGCTTTCAAAAATATTGTCTTCATCTAAGCCAACTTGTATGTTGGATCCAACCCTAACCAAAGTACCCCCATTTTGGATATGATTAATTTGTCATTAGTACCAGAGGCTCTTAAGGCAGCTGTAATAAAACACTTACTTAAGAAACCTTCTCCTGATCAAGAAGACTTAATAAATTACAGACCCATGTCTAATCTTCCTTTTTTATCTAAAATCCTTGAAAAAAATTGTTGCTAATCAACTGAGAGAGCATATGAGGAACAATGACCTATTTGAAGAATTTCATTCAGGTTTCAGAGCTCATCCTAGCACTGAGACAGCTCTCCTTAAAGTCACAAATGACTTATCCATAAATCCTGATGAATCCAGTCAGTTTGGTTGATTACAGTCGTGTCTAGAAGACTTAAAACTGTGGATGACTTTAAACTTTCTGCTCTTGAACTATGAGAAGACAGAACTTGTTTTCTTTGGACCAGAACCTCTAATAAAGAAACTGCTTAGTCAACTCCTTAAACGGAATAGGATCAAATTGGCCTCTGGTAACGATGTAAAGAACCTTGTGGTTATTCTTGATCAAGAAATGTCTTTCAAGTCCTATATAAAACAGGTCTCTAAGATTTTCTTCTTTCACCTTAGGAATACAGCAAAAATTAGAAATATTCTCTCTAGGACAGATGCTGAAAAACAAGTTCATGCATTTGTTATTTCAAGGCAGGACTATTATAACTGTTTAATAGCAGGAAGTTTGCAAAATGCAGTTAAAAGCCTTCAATTGGTCCAAAATACTGCAGCAAGAGTTCTGATGAAACTTATAAAGAGAGAAAATATCTCTCCTATTTTAGCTTCCCTTCATTGGCTCCCTGTCAGATTCAGGATAGATTTTAAGATTCTTCTTTTGACATATAAATCCCTCACTAATCAAGCTCCATCATTCCTTAGAGATCTGATGACTCCTTATGTCCCTGACAGAGCACTTAGCTGTCAGACTGCAGGTTTACTGGTGTTTCCTAGAATGTCTAAAAGCAGAATGGGAGGCAGATGTTTTAGTTATCAGGCTCCTCTCTTGTGGAACCATCTTACAGTTTTAGTCTGTGAGGCACACCTTTGCTCTACCTTCTTCATGTCTCACTCTAGAGGGTTCGGTTATTGAAGTTATTTCTATAGTTATGATGCTATAGGCTTAGATTGCTGGAGGACAATCTGACCATATCTCTCTCTGCTACTGTCTTCCTTTGTCCAATGTGCTTTAGTTGCTGTTATTTCAACCTTGTTAACCTTTTGTTTTCTCTTAGTGTTCTTCTATCCATAGTAGCTATAGCTGGTTTGGCATTCTGTAAGCTGAGACAGGTTCTTGGAGGAGAACATAGGCTGAGATACTGCCAGCGACGCTCTGCAACTACTGCTATGCACTCTTTTTTTCAGTTTTCTCAGCGTTTATTTTATTTTTCTGTCTCTTCAAACCCCCTGTTATGGCAGATGGCTGCTTGTACTGAGCCATGTTCTGCTAGAGGTTTCTTCGTGTTAAAGGGGAGTTTTTCCTCTCCACTGCCGCTACATGCATGCTCAGTATGAGGGAGTGCTGTAAAGTCAATGACAGCACAAGCCATTGTTTCGGTCTGCTGATTCCATAGGAGTGAATGCTACAAGTCAATGACTATGCAATCTGCTGGGTTTCCTTAAATTGGAAACTTTTTCAAACTGATTGTAATGATGTATCTATGATTTGAATTGATTGTCTTGCCAAATTTAAAATATATTTATTCACTATATTGAACGAGCTGTTTTACTGCTTCACACTTCCTCTTTCTCACCCTCTCCCTCTCCAGTATATGACACTTACTTTAACACCTTGGTTGGTCTATATAGCTGCAGTCTGTTGTCCATGCACTGCTCCTGCCTTCCTATTAGCTGATTATGCCAGCCTGAGCTTGGTTCTCTTTAGGTCCTTATCTGGCCAAACACACCATCTGACGTCTGAGTTCAGAGACCCTTTGCTCACCTCCTGACATAGTTAGAGGGTCAGAGATGCGCTTCTCACTCCATCACTGGTAACAGGGTGGGTAGAATGAATGTGCTTTAATGCTGAATTCAAACTTATAGTATACCACACTATAGTATATGTTACTGTAAACCTTATTCAAGTTAAAGTACAAAAGACCTAACTTTTAAAAATACTTAGGTACTCAAACGTACAAAATACAACTTCTGATGTCAGTAAATTACATTGTTTGACATGTAGAACTACTCTGCGACAAAAGGTCTACATAATCAGTAAAACCGTTAATAAAAAATACAATAGAATATTAACATAAGTCAGAAATAATATGCCAACATCACTTTCTCAATCCATCTACTGAGGCATTGACCAGTTGTCTGCAGAATGCTAGCAGCTGTCTGGTTTTGCCAAGCTTAGAGATAATAATAAAAACGAATCGCCATTCTCAAAAGTTAAAAACTTCAACCCAAGACATAGTCATGGTTGGTTTAACCACCTGAGTTTTTCTTTTACAGTCTTCTTGTTGTCAATTGCAGTTCAGGAAAGAAAAACAATACCAGATTACAAAACTATGATGAGCCTGAAAGAAACAAAATAACAACAAAGCTTCCAAAAAACAGTGAAGCTGTAAGTACAATGTTTGCCTTAGAAAGGTAGTGGACTGAAAGTCAAAGGTTTCCACAATAACAAAAAGTCAAGTATAGTACAGACAACAAAAAATATATTAAGTACAATACTCTGTTACGGTATTTTGATCATACATGGATTGTGCCATCATTTTTTAAAGAGGACTACTGAAGCCACAATAGAATATCAGCACTAGGTTGTGGATTCATTGTTATGATTTACTGCTATGATTGTGATTGTGAAATACCGCACAGAGCAAAAAAGGTAACAATTATATGTATTAATTACGTATAACAATTTAAAGATCATCTGAAACAACATATAAATAACCAGCAGATATGTAAACACTTAACCTTTATGCATTTCTTAAAAAAAAATTTTTGTATGTGTCTTTTGGCTTTTATGTTTATCTGTTATATTTTTTGTATTTTCTAGTTGACTCCTCTTTTAGTGTTCTACCCTGACTCTGCCAGAAGCAAGCTGCCAATTCACTAAATCTGACACATTCACAGGTCTTATTTATGCTAAACACTGTTAATTTATCTCTTTTAATAAGGAATAATATTGTTCATGTATAGGTAAAGTATCATTCCTTATTTCATCTTTAAATGTATGTGAAATAACTTCAGACCCCAGATGACAGATTCTGACCTACCCTGTGCTTGGGGAGGATCGTCTTTCTGACACTTGGTACATTCCTCGCGTGCTCCCGGAGAGGCTGGAATTTCTCTGAAGACAAGCGACAGGTAAACAAAAGAAAACGTTTTGGTATTATGGGTACATTTTCAAGTGGCAAACAAACAGGACCAGCAGACATATGCAACCTTACATAAATGTTGTAAAGTGTTTTAGACCGTCCCTGCAGCGAAAAGTGTTGTTAACCTTGATATAACGTGATTACATATTAAAGTCATAATATTACTTAGCTTTAGAGTGAATAAGTAATATTATTATGAAACTTGCAGAGGGGAAAGTGCTTTGTTTTTCAGCATGATGGTGATTAGAAACTCACTAATGCTAAAGAGCAAGTGTTCAACTGGATAAAACATCATCATACCCAGATTTAAAGATCAAAACCTGATTACCTTTTTATGCAATTAGTAAAGCATGATTTAGCTGATGACAGATGCTGGTTAATTTTTAGATTAAAATAAAATAAATATTCCAATCTTATTGTAATCAGTGAAGACATCAGACTTAAGTCCTGACCCAATGAGGTTTTTTTTTTGTCTCAATGTACAATGTGTATTCTCATTGTACAATGGATATAGTGACAATAAAAGGCATTCTATTCTATGAGATTTTTAAAAATGACGATAAAGGAGACATATAATGTGCAAGAAGTTAAAATAAACAACTATTTGGAGCTTGTTGACTGTTTAGAGCATGTTGACTGTCTAGAACCTGGTGTTTTTGTTGTCTTTCTATCGTTTTTTTAGCCATGAAAATTAGCAGCCTCCAACTTGTTAACAAGTTGTCTAGCATGGAGACATTAAAATTGAGGAGTTGAATCGACCAAGAGCAAGATTTAGCAAATAACAGGAAAATCAAATGACTTGTTTAGGTTGGGCTAGTTTATTCTATCAAACTCTCAGCTTCTGTTAATTGTGATGCATTGTGAGTTTGGAAATAATCCAAATAGTGTTAAAATAAGGTATTAATCAAGGAGACTGCTGAATATAGTTAGCAGTCCTTTTGTTATAACACGCAAATTTCAATAAGAAACAAGGTATAGTTAAATAATAACATATTAATCAGTTTGTCTTTGGAATAAAATGGTAAAAACCTGTTGCTCTTTCACAAACAGTGTATAAAGTAAATACTGGCAAATATTGGCAGGAAGGCTTGGGGGAAATGTTTTGAAGTCTGCTAGTTATGGTTTTAAAGAGAAACCAGAATGAACTAAACTCTGTACTGCTGTGTCAAATCTAGTTTTAACATTGTTTTTGCCTTTTTCAGTTAATAACTAAGTATTTTTATAAAAATTTCCAGCTAAAATGCAACAATTGTTTTTATTTTTTTACAAAGCCGTTTTATGATTAACAAAAAAAATTATGTAACGTTTATTCTCTGAGCTATAGGGAGCCAGTGTATGTACTGATATGTTCCATTTTTTTAACTTTTGGTAAGGAAGTAAAGAGCAGTGTTCTGGATCAGCTGCAGCTGTCGGATCGACTTTTTAGGTTGATCTGAGATGTTCCTTAGATGATAAAATGCTGATTCTGTTATTGCCTTTGTGTCTTAAAACAAATGAAGAATTTTATGTCACATCTACACACTGATTTGTTCTATCTGTTCAGTGTTTGAGTAGGTAGTTGCTTGGTGACGTAATTAAAGCTGTGTATAAACCAAATAGTTATGCTAATTACTCCCAATAATGGTAATGATCTGATCAAATGGAAGATTTGATTCGAACCAGTAGAGCACTCTGCCTGAGAGTTCAAGTCGTTTGAGCAATATATATACAAACAGTATCATGACAATCTGAAAACAAAAGATAATGGCATTTGTTCATAGGTCCTAAAATTTGACTCTCCCGCTGGGAGAAATAGATTCTTCTTGTCACTTTTGCAATCGTCACTTAAAGCTGTCTGATCTCTCAAGCACTAGCTGTTTGCACAAGACTGTGCACATGTGTGAAGCAAAGCCTGGTGTAGGCTCTATGTACCGAAATGCAAAAAGAGAGAGCAAACACAAACACACTTTTTTTCCCTTCTTTCCACCCCTTTACACAAATAACCCATTATAGTGAGAGTGGAAACGGACTCTACAGTAAATATGCAAACTGTTTTAGGCTCTAAGCATGATACACTGAAGAAAAGCAGAGGAGAGGGAAATTTTGAGAACATTGATGAAATAATAGTGCATTCAGTTGAAGAGGTAAGGTTGTAATCTAAGTAAATCTTGTCTTGTTGTAACAAAGTCCAAATGGTTTCACTAAATATGACATTTTAATCATGCTGTGTTCCCTTTGTTTCCTGTGAGAAAACACTTTGAGTCAGCCTGGAATTAAAATCAGAGTGTCAGCCCTCAAATAAATCTTTGGCTCTGAGACTCGTCTCCCCGGAGATAAGGGTGACCCCCGCTGACACCGGATGGAGGGAAGAAGAGAAGTTGTCAAGGTAGTTGGCTGGTTGGGTAACAGCTGAGGACTTCCCTTCACAGCGTTACAAGCAGCCTGACAACAGTGTACAGGCAGGCAATTTTCAAATGGAGAGATATCCTAGAATATCTTATTTTTGTTATTTGTAAGTTACTTTCATTTGACTAAACGGAACTGAAAAAGGTTGTCGTTAAAGTTTATGTTTGTGATGGTGGAATGGAAAAAGCACTTTACTGACATGCCTCCAAAAAAAGACTTTGGCACATAAATAGTGTCTAATGGTTGTCAAGGAGACACAGAGACCCCATGAAATCACTGTTTGGTGTAATTTTAGATTCCTAAATGCTTTTGTTGTATTTATTTTACATAGATTTTAAGGCTACCAATACAATTACTTGCAAAAGTAATTGTATCTTTTGAACCGTAATCTTATGTGAATGGCCACCACAAAGTGGGATACAAAAATTGCACATGATTTAAAACATTTTTTTAGGAATGAAAAACTTCTTGTGTGCAAAAAGATTAAGCCCCCTTTACTCTGAGTGCAACCAATTCCCATCACAAGTTACGTACTTGTTGATTAAATAGACTAAATAGAGTCTATTTAGTCTAAGTACTGTTACAACAAAATAGTTTGTTAAACTGTTTGTCAAATTGGATGAAACATATTAACATATGTCAAATAAATTGCTTAGTACAATAATATATATATTTATTTAAAATGTGTGTTTGAGCCAGTTATAAAATTAGTAGATGGGTACGTTATGTGGATATTGGGAAACTGATCCTTAACATAAAAAATAAAAAAAGTTTGGGGGGTTAACCTGTGAAAATTTCATAACATAACAATCTAAATTCATCTTCACAAGGAATCCCAACAGTCACTTAAATGAAAAAAGCAAATTGGTCTCAGGCAGATCTGAAGCTCATCTGATTAAAGTCCTGTTAAAACCTTGATGGAAACCAGGAGTTAGTTTCCATGGTAGCACACACATTTACAGAATATTAAGCAGGTCACCTCTTCTTTCACACGTGTTAGATAATAATTAAAAAAAAACATCATTTTAAGAAGAACCTTTGCCTGCTTTTAGATATTTTTTTCCTGCTTTTTTAAATGTTATGTAATAAGACAAAGCACAAGGCGAGAGTGGCACAGTTCAAGCTTGGAGACAAAAGAGCTGGATGTCACCTTAAAGCTGGATAGGATATTTGTGCATGACACTCGCTGGTAAGGATAAATTGCTGCAGAGACTCAATGTTCAGACTGACGTGGTGCTGAATGATAACCACACAAGGATCATGTTTTCTGTTTCTGTGGTCTGCTTGGTTTGGAAGCATCGGTTGGTCAAAATATCATCTCAGGACTCCTTTTTGAGGATCTTAATCAAAATATATATAAAAAAAACATTAAATATGTCTTTATAATCATAAATTGAAATTGATATTAATAAATAACTATAACATATGTATATATATGTGTGTTGAATCAAAGAAAGAAGGAGGTTTTAGACAACAATCTGTATGAGTGTATTTGCTTTATCTATCCTTCTAACGCATTTAAAGTGAAACCAAAAAAGAAATGCAACTGTAGTGACATTCTTAAACAACAAGCTCCAAACTACTGTAAACTACTGCATGTTAAGAGATCCAAACCTGGCGCCTGGTGCCCTTCGAAGCCTGCAGGCTGCAGTGTCCCAAGCTGCCATTGGGTGTGGTGCCGCAGCTGCTGATGATCTGCAGCTGTTTCTCAGCGCGGTCGGCGCGGTCGAGAAGCTCCTCGATGAACTGCTGCAGGCGCACCTTGGCGTTTGCTTCTCTTGCCGCTGTCTCCTGAAGGAACTGGTCGATCTGGGCAACCTCCCTGCAGACACAGCCGAAGAGGGTAGGTTCATTATGTTGGTCCTTAAACTAAAAGCCACAGTCTGATTTCCCGATGGGAAAGGACAGTTAGGGGACGAGCTGCTGCCCTGGTAAACCCTTGATACTCTGAATAGGCAGAGCTTAAAGAACAACAGAAATCAGCCTTTTTTTTTTCCGATCCCTCATTGTACCATGAACTTAATGTACATCCAGTTCATTAAAACTATTCTTTTACAGCATCAGCTGATAAACTTTACTTTGCTTGCTTGCTATGATTTTCTAGGTTTATTCATTTTCTCTATAATGTACACAAAAGGGCCACCGAAGAGAATTCATCGAAGTTAAAGGAGTGATTAAAAATGTTCAGCCTCGTACTGGAGCAATGAAAACTGGGTCAGTTTCGTTATTTTGGATTGTTTATGTCCAGCTGATGCCCAACAGTCGCTGCAACAAACACTCATACATCTCAGAATTCAATCCTCAACAGCAGCAGCAGCGGCACAGATAATGAATTTTCCTAAAATGGGGACATTCAGAGATAAAAATAGCTTGGTGTCTGGCACAGTTAACTTTGCTCATCTCCAATCAAAGATGACAAAAATTGCGAATCCAAAATTAGTCCAGGTGCCTGACGATAAGGCAGACGTAAAAGCTGCGTAACAAAACAACGATTTCTACCTCAAAATGTGACACAGTGGTTGGCCTGTACAATATTCTTTGCAATTTTTGTTTTCATATTTGCAATAATATAATGTAAGTTTTTAATTATTTAGATATGAGTAAATAACTTTTAAATTGTATTTGAAATGTTTGAAATGTTGAAGTGTTTATTCTTTCTATAAAAATGGCTGCTACTTTAAGAACAGTAATTTCCTTCTAGGAATCAATAAAGTGTGTTTAAAATATACATGTGCAAATTATTCACTTTTTAAAAAGTATTAGGACTTCAGTAGGACATTTTAAAAAACCTAAACTGAAATATCACATGGATGCACTTTAGAAAGGATGATCTATTTGTGGTGTGTTATGTTATGGCCAACACAATGGCTGGGAAGATTTGTAGTCAGATAAAGGTAAACGTTTAATTAGTTTAGTATATTTGGATCGACGCATCCAAGCAAATTAAGCATTTTAGGATTACATTTGGGATTAATGCATTATGATGAAAATGTATTTAAATGATTATAAGACTGAGGGACTTTCTCAACAAATTGCCTGTTCCTCAATGACTGATATCAGGGGAGGGGAAGTCGTGATTGTGATAGTTTTATTTTCCCAGAATGCCTGTTTAAAATTAAAATAAACCTAGGCAGTGATGGCAGTAGTTTTAATATTTTATCTGTAGTTCTTTAAGTTTACATGTTTGAAAATACACTAGAAACAGAGCACAGGCTGCTTACATGATATAATGATTTACAGACTCTGGGTTCAATTCCACCGTGGGTCATTCTGCATGGAGTTTGCATGTTCTCCCTGTGCATGCTTGGGTTCTCTCTGGGTACTCCAGCTTTCTCCCACAGTCTAAAAACATGAGTGTTAGGCTGATTGGGTATTCTAAACTGTCCTTAGGTGTGAGTGTGTGTGTGAGTGGTTGTTTGTACTGTATGTCTCGGTGTTGCCCTGCGATGGACTGGTGACCTGTCCAGGGTCTACCCCTGCCTCTCGCCCATTGTAAGCTAATGATAGGCGCCAGAAGACCCCCGCAACCCCACAAGGGTAAGCGGGTTGGATAATGGAGGAATGGATGTTATAGCGTATAAATAAGAATATTTATGAATATAAGTAAAGATATTTATGAATATCACTATACTAAATATGAATATTGTGCAATACTGCCTGGACTTCAATAAATGTTGGCTAGTTACTTGGGTAGTATGCATTGAGATTTGTGAGGTGTTTGTGGGTCAAGTCAGTATAAAGTAAAACTGAGATGTTTCAATATCGAAATCAAACACATAAACCAGAACGAACATTTAAAACCTTGTTGTTCAGATGGACATAATGAAATTCTCTTTTGTTTCCCAGTAACTGGAAAAACCCCTCATTATCTGCAGTCTAGGTCTACTATGGATTTAAGGCAATAAGACTATTTCAATATTTCTTTAGTCATCCCAAGCTTTACTTTTATTTGTCTTTTACAAATATTATTACATACTGAAGTTTTTCATATTTCTTGGAGCCATGATAAGAATACAGTGGAAAACATTGTAGTCAGTTAGTGTTGCCTTATGTGATCACCCTGGTTACTGTGCACGAATAACAAATCTAACTAATTTTCCGGCTAGCAGCTGGTTATTGTAACAGCTAAGGTTAAACTCTGAGGTAAATGGTAGAACACTGTGGTATTCTACGCGATATCAGATATTTTATATTTCGCTGTTTAACAATTTAAGTATAACAATGGGGGGAAATATTTATTACATTTATATGATGAAGACAGCATATAACAGTATCAGAAATCGTTGAAAAAGTCAATAAATAAGTGGTTCATATGTAGTTGAAACCATCTTGTGATTCGCCATTAGCATATTCATGCAGCTTGTCTCCATCAATTATTCAGCGGTATCAGAAATTTGCCTCACATGAGGATAACAGGAGTAACCAATACAGTAGTGTTTCCTTATCTTACAGTATGCATAAATGACACTTCTGCCAGGTAATATCTTTAAATACATAATAAAAAAATGATTGATTTGTATTTTATTCTTATGAAAGGAGAAATATGGACAAAGCAAAAGTGGAGAGTCAGTGGATTGTGTCCGGTAAATGCAAACAGCACAATGACTGAGAAGAAAAAATTAATCCTGCAGGGTTTGAAACAACAGATGAAAATCTGCAGCCATGTGGAAACATAAAACAAAGGAAGTTTGTCAGTGAAGGGAAGGAGGTAATAATAGGAAGTGCATTCTTCCTTTTTTTTTTATTTACTCTGAGGAAACTCATAGATTGTATATAAAACATTTGAACGTAGAACCCAAGATGCCGAGGTAATCACCAACAAAAATGCGGTAGATCATTTAAACAACAGCATACTATTATACTTTACACAACTCAGGCCAATACACACACAGTAAAGAACAGTGGTGCAATTAAAGCAACATATATACTCCATGGGCAGGGAATTTGCTTTGTTATTTGAATTTGACCCATGGAAAACACATTTTTGGATATGCCAAGACAGGTGGCAATATAAGTGTGTTATGGGTAATGCAAAACATGTTGGTATGCAAAAAGATTGATAAAATTATTTATCAGTGTAATTTAAATTCGTCCCATTTTAAATAATGCTGTGGACCTTTTTGGTGCAAAACATAAAGCTAGTTGTGTTTTATCCACTAAACGCTATATGTCTTATAGTCCCTCTTGGGAAGCGCTCTATATTTCATCTTTTAGAAAAGCAAAACACAAATTACTTAATAAACAAATAAACTGATAATATTACCAGTGAGACTTATTTCAACATCGTTGGTTGGAGAAGGGTGCCCAAAAAAATGACCGACCAGCATTTGTGGATGTGCTTTGATGTCATATTAAACCACACTGTGCCTCAATACATTCATCTTGAAAAAAAGAACAAGTGTTTATATCAATCCTCACAATGAGGGCTGAAAGGATTCATCCGGTAAAAGACAGGCTGCAGTATTCATCTGTTTTCCTCTCGCTTTTCAAATAACTTCTCAGAACTTGACTGACATTCACATTACCTTCTTATAGCTGACCACAGACACACACACACACAGTCCTCTGCTCATAAATCCTGATCATAATGTAGTCTGATATCGACTAAGCTATCTATTCACTTTAGTCTGACTTATCCATCAGACATGATCCTAAGATCCTTCATCTTGACATCCGACTGTACTGTCAGCATAAAAGTATTTGCTATTCACAGAGCATATTTCTCCTCAGGACGTCATGGCTGCAGCTCTATTCTGCAGTAGAGATACAGTAATGTACCTGCAGATACAGGAATTGACCTGCAGGTCAATGTCTTTTAAGTTTTTCCCCTTACAGGTTTAAAAGAAAATCTTTCATTTGTTTTCCTTGGAACAACTGAGTTATATTCTTTATCAATTTTTTCCAATTCCAAATCTTTTCCACGTCTCAGCTGAAAAACAAAGCTCCCCACATCATGATGCTGCCACCATCATGTTCAACCAAAGAGATGTTGTGTTACTGGTTCTGTGCATTTGCAGTTTTTCAACACACATCACCTATTGCACGATAACCATGAAAATTTGAATTGGTCTCATCTTTCACACATGTAAACCTTACATGGCTTCTCTTTATTACTTTTAAAATTAGATTCTTACTTGCAACTTTTCCATAAAGGTCAGATTTATGAAGCGCATAACCAGTAGCTGTTCTATCAACAGATTTCACAAAGTAGTGGTTCTCTGCAGCTCATATGGTGTTACCATGGGCCTCTTAGCTGATTCAGTGAATAAAAGTCCTTTTTTTTTGCATCTCTAGAAAAATATAATTATATTAAAGAATCAGTGCAATCAAACAGCTTAAAAAGCAAATGAGAACAACAACATACAAAAATATCAAACTGTTCTGCCAGACAGATATTTATGCACTTTGTAACACCTAAAAGATTTTAATAAATGCTGCCATGTATTGCACAAGCAATACATGGCAAATAAAGAGTCTCAGGTAAGCAGCGAACATTGACTAATAGCCCCCAAATTTATCATACTAATTCCACAGAAGAATAATGTAGCAAGCCTAACTATATTCAATCATATATGATTTCAGTCATTTCCAACATAATAAATGGACAGATAAAGTCTGCGGGAACAATGTAAATGCTGAAATTTAGAAAATGTTCCAGCATTTTCATAGGTCCGCAGGCTTACAGTTTTTAATTATTCCAGCTGCTCTTATGTTTCTCCAGCTGCTATTAATCCAGTAAACGGACACGCAACTTCGGTTTGTTTTCTTTCGATTTTTTAAAATGTATTTACACCGACAGGTAAATAAGGTTTTTTCATCCAAATTGGTTCTGTGAATGAATCTTTCAATAAAGTTAGCTGCATTCAAATGAATAAAGCCCTAGCTGAAATGATCAACTCTACGCGGCGCAATGTGCCTGCTCATTATAATTACCTGCGAAAGGTTTTAAGCTCGGCATAAAGCGTCAGGTCTGTCTTATTTTATTCTCAGAGCTGCTAAAGGCAAGATGAAGTTTAAAGAAGTTATTTCTAAATGCCAAGTTGACAAACTCAGACCTTTGGTATGAATCATAACTCCTGGCTGGAGTTTCAGAGAATCATAGCAGCCACTGATCCCATTGTGAACTTGAAAAACTTTGAGTTAGCTCAAAGAAAGTGTTTGAACGTGTTATTTTAACGGAGCAAGCTCCTTGGCGTCTGCCTAGCCGTTAAGCTGGTAGTACATTTTCTTACTGTGATGCCCTTTTTCCACCCCGGACCTATGATGTACTTTAGTCTCTGAATGAGCTGCCTGTTTTACTGCCAGCTTTTCCTCAGAGACATAGACACATGATATGTGTGGTGGTCACATCGGCCTGGAAAGGATTTTAAGTATATAATTTCACCACTATGCTATGATTCTGTAAAGAAACATGAGAACAGTCCCTTTACCCATTTATAGGAGAAAAGAAAGAAAAGCAGAATTGTTTTTACCTTATTCGAACACGTGAGAAACATCTATGTGTTTTAATGTCAATGTGTATGATGTCCCTAGAAATTTCAGTTACATACAGCATTTATATTGGCAAGAGTCTTGTTGTATTTTGTTTCCAATGAGCGATTTTTAGAAGGATGTCGAACTGTTTGTAAGGTATTAGCAGGAAGTTTATTTGCACTTACATTGGCCTGTATACCAAAATGATGAGATTTTAAAGACCAATTTAAACAGGCCATTTTACAGGGTGCAATGATTTATTAACATTGTTTTGATCTTAAACTTTCAATAATAATTTGGACATTTTCTAACCAGTTGTTTTTTTGTATACATCAATAAGTTATTTTTTGTTTCTTTAGAAATTGTGCAGTTTGTTTAAATTACTTGATTTCCTAGTAGTATGCTACAGGCCTAATGGACTGAACATGCAATATATTGATTTTTTTCCTACCCATACTGCCATCTCAAGTCGCTTTTAACCTACAGCCACACTTAAACACAACAAGAGAATTTGTATAACGATATGCAGAGCGGTAAGCAATTTGGGTTTTGGTTCCTTGCCCAGGGGTAGATCAACATGTTACAGCAGAGAAAACCGGAATCATACTCACAATTTTCCAACTGATTTATAGGGAGGTTGTCTTAGTCTTTTCAGTTGCTCTATGTGAATCAATGTATCATGTTTGGTGAGCTTTTACAGCTAGAATACCAAACTGTATCCAGATTTCAACCATCTGACACCTCCAACACCAATAAAAGCAAAATGACCTACAATGTTCACGAATAAACCAATAAAGTGAAAGCCAATCATAAACTGGGTGTTTATGGAATACTCATGTAATTGCCAATAGTGTATTTTGAGAAACAAACCCAGGCAAATACATCACGCTGAGCTCTGTTAAACACTGATAGACATCGTTGATGACAAGCGTTTTATAGACCAAACAATTTGCTGAAAACAGACAACAGCCAAAACCACTATCTGCTATTTGATAGCAATAATTAAAGTCTGCAGTTAATTGTCAATGTGCACTAATGCATTATGTTCATCTGAATGTGGGCTCACTGTCTATGTGGTATTTAACAATGCCATCACTGCCAGTTGGTAAACAGTTGAGGCAATATTGCAGGAAATACGGAGGCAGGGCGGTGGTGTGTGATGCTGCCATTGTATATTTCAATAGTTAAAACAGAACTTTTTCATGTAGATTTATTTTGAGACTGTTGTATGAACACAATCCAACTAAAATGGTATTAAACACAGTTCTATTAGATAACAAGTGTAGGAGCCATGATCTATTCTTGAAATGAGGTACAGTATAATGTACTTTTTTATTTATTTATTTATTTTTGTTTAGTTTTTTTTTGTTTTTAGGGAGATTTGTGTTAAGATGGTAGCTTCTATATGTTCTACCACAACTATGCTGATGACACTCAGATCTACGTGTCGCTGACAGCAGGAGAACATGGGCCTGTTGATTTATTTTGTCACTGTATTGAACAGATCAGTCTGTGGATGCAGAACAACTTCCTCCAGTTAAACTCAAATCATTGTCTGTGGCCCACAGAAACAAAGAGAAAGTGTCATCAGTTACCTTCTGACGCTCTATCTGGAACCTAAACATCAGGTCAGAAATCTTGGGGTAATACTGGATTCTGACCTGAACTTCAACAGCCACATTAAATCAGTAGCATCAGCAGCCTTTTACCATCTTAAAAACATTGGAATAGTCTCTAAACCAGACCTAGAAAGACTTATCCATGCTTTTATCTCTAGCAGGTTAGACTACTGTAACGGCCTGCTCACTGGGCTTTCTAAACGGGCCTTAAGACAGCTTCAGAACATCCAGAATGCTGCTGCTCGAGTTCTGACCAAAACCAGGAAATATGACCACATTAGTCCAGTGCTCAAGTCTCTGCACT